>CM060677.1:134334865-134817509 GCA_030686995.1 Artemisia argyi
ATGAGCAACAAACAACAACTTTAACAATCTTGAGTGAATGTGTCAAATTCACTATGAATTGCCAAAACCTGAAATCAAACTTGGGTACTGACTTTAAGAAACTTTGAAATTGAACCTTTCATTAATATTAAAGTGATACAAACTGGAGATTACAACTAAAATTAAAGATTTAAAACTGAAAATAAAAGATTACACTATGAAATTGGTCTAAAACTAGTGACAAACTATAAACTTCTCTTTTTCTTTTCTTTTATAGCTCCTGGAGGTCCACTGAATATTTCCCACTTGCTTTGAGCCGTTGGATGAGCTTGGTTGATCATGGCCGTTCAAATTGGTATTTGGCGGGAATAAGGAAAAGTGGGTTTGGTTTGTGCATTTATGAGGAGGGGGGTTGGTTGGGTGGTTGGGTGTAGGTGATAGTATTTATGATGTTTGGTGAGGAGAATGAGGAGATTGGGAGGAGGAGGGAGACAAAGCACCAGGGATTAGGGAGAGGTTAGGGACGGTGAATAGTAATCGGGGGTGAGGGGTTGACTGGTCAACGAGCAGGGGTGAGTTATTATAAAAGGGATGGGCTGGATCATGGTTGGGCTTGGGGTTTTGCTGGATTGGACCAGGTTTGGTAATTGTGTGGGTTGTTTTTAGTGGTAATGGATTTGGTTGTTTATTTTAAGCTTTATAAAACCACAAGGACCTATTATGTAATTAGTGAAACTTGAAGGGCTGATCATACAATCTTTCCAAAGTAACAATAAGATCCATAATTGCTTAGTTTAAATAACCAAAATCCATTTTTGCAATGTTTGTATTTTTCAAAATTCCCGGGGACTAAAAATGATAATTTTCAAAGTCCGGGGACTAAAATTGCCATTTTATGAGAATCTTTTATCCAAGGACCAATATTGAACATTTTGAATTTCCAAGGACTAAAAATGAGTTTTCATCCAAAAATATCCCACCGGGGACCAAATCTGCCAAAGTTTGAAACTCCAGGGACCAAAAGTGTAAATTTCTAAAACTTTTCCAATTTTTCACCAAAGGACTAAATATGACCACTTATGATTTAAAAAGGACCTTTGGTGATAATTTTCCATATTTTGAATATCCAGGGACTAGTTTTGTCATTTTATGAAAGTTGGGGGACTGAAATTGCCAATTTTGCAAACTTTGTACGTTTTTCATCTGTTTTTGCTCATTTTGCATCTAAAACATATAAAACACAATTTTGAAATATTTTTAGTATTTTGATGCATTTCTGAGTGTTTTTGTATGTTTTGCAGTTCAGATTAGACCAAAAATGATGAGTGTTTGAGCACTCATCATTATACCTTTAACTTCTATCTGTCATGTGTCAAAGTACTCTTCATCAGCATCTTTTCTTGCAATAAATCTTCTCAGCTACTCAGCAACATTTTGGTACAGTAATCATCAAATCTTTGAAAGTTTCATACTATTCTTATCACTTCCAGGTGTGTTAACTCATGTGAGAGGTGAATCATTGAAAATTATGATTTTTAGCAAATCATCAGCTATCAACGGATTTGATTAGTCTTTACCAATAGCCGTTTGCTTTTGGACTTGTTAGTTCTTTGATATCAATCATGGTGAACTAATTACCAAAAATGGATTTTCCACAGGCTTTACCACAAGCCATTTTTCCTTGTGGGCTAGCCAACTCTTCACTTATACAGATATGGTGAGTTGAAACCATACAATTTTTAGTAAATTGTCAACTAAAAACGGATTTGATTATCACATCAGAGTCATACCCTCATGATGAGTCAAACTCTTTCTTGTCTGTTAAACATGGTGAGTTGATTACCATTTGTTGTGCAGTATAAATACTAACACCATGTGTTTCTTTTCAAATCCTTTTACTTCTCTTTTAAACATCAAAAATTTTTATTTTATTTTAAAGGACTTATACTGGTTTATATCAGCAAGCAGTACTTTGATGAAGTACTGTTTGTCTTTGCAGTACTTTGAAGAATACTTATTTATACAAAACAAATCATACCAGTATTATGCAATATTACTCTTCAGACTTGGTCCATCTGATAAATAGCTTGATAACATCCAAAGCTACTTTAGATTCATCTTTAAGTTCCATTCCATGATCCAGCATTCTGAGCATAATTTCTCTAATCAATGGATATCTCCTCTCAGCAAGCATATGAATCATGGTACCATCTTCCATCTCTAGTATATGAACTCCTGATGATTCAAAGAATCTCCATCTTGTGATTTCCCAATTCTCTTGATCATTCCACAGAGGATCATCACTTGTTTCTTCAGTTTCCCAGATGGTAAATAAATCTCCAAGAAAAATTAATCCCACTCCTGAAGCTTCAATCTCTGCATAGTATGTCTGCACTTGCATATATAAGTCATAAAGATCTGGTCTTGTGATACAATGCAAAACATCCCATAACATGTTGAAAACTGTGAAGCTATCATCTTCTCAACTAAACATAAGATAGTTTCCTTCTTTTGATTCAACCACAGAGAATGAGATTATCTTGGACTTCTTTCCAGAATCTTCAGTCTTCTTATTCTCAAAATCTACAACTCTGAAATAGTTTCTAAGTTCATCAACTGTGTCTTCATGAATCATCTTCAGTCTTTTTGATAGTTGATCATCTTGAACTACTTTCTTTCTTTTCAATCTTCTTTGCTCAGCTTGTTCCTTTCTAATATCTTCTAACTTCTTCTTTTTATCAACTTCCATGGGTACAAAGTTTTCTACTTCTTTCTTGATATCTTCTTATACTTTATCCCACAGAGCTTTCACTTCTGGATACCTCATTTTGTGTAAATTTTTGTATCCTCTTCTTTTCAAGAAACTTATCATCCAGTTCCTTTCCCTAGCAATAGTCATTGGCTTCTTTGTAATTGGCCTACTAAATTCTGCCAAATACTCAACATCATACTCAGCTTGTTGCTTTCTAGCAAGCTCTTCATCCTCCACAATCTTTAGTTCTCTGATCTGAGCAATAGAAAATTTCTTTTTTTTCTTCTTAACATCTTTCTGAACCTTGATCCCTTTCCTTTAATCTTTTGGATCTAGCTCTTCTAATTTAGAAGTACTTTCAGCAACTTATTGTGCAGGCTCAGAAATATGTATTCCTCAAGTAGGTCTCTTCAAATTCATCATAACTTGAGCAATTGTTTCATCATCACTTGCAGTATGCACCTTAACTTCTTCTTGCTGTATAAAAGTAGAAGGACCATCTTCATCTTTATAATTCATTGTAGAAGGTCCAACTGCAGTAACTCCACTTTCATTAATATTCATAGAAGAAGTACCTTGCTCAGCAGTACCTTGCAGACTTATGTTTTCTGCAGCAGTACTTTGAACACCAGCACTTTGAGTATTCTGTGCATCAACATCCTGCTTAACAATTTCTTGCTCAACATCTTCTTGAGCAACTACTTGCTCAATATCTTCCTCTTGTGCAATATTCACATCCTCTTCAATGTAATTTTCTGGTACAAAAGTCTTTGGAATTTTTGGATATTGCCAAAGGTGAGCATCTTCTGAATATTTAATCTCAGCATCATCTTTATCTAAATTCTCATCTTGATTCCTCCCCAATTTGGTAGATGATGTCCTCTTATGCCTCCTCTTGGATTTAGAAGACTACTTTAAAGATTTAGACTTTGGCTTCTGAGACTGCTTCTTTTCTTTCACATAAAGCCTAAAATTCTGAACAAGAGGCCAAACAAATTTCTTCAACCTTCTGAACTTCTTTCTTAGCTTCTTAATTTCTGCAGCTTGAGCATTAACAGTTGTCTTCATCTTCTCCAATTCTTTAGTCAAAGCAGAAGTACTCATAGCACCTTCAATTCCCTCATCTCCTCCAGGTGTTTGAAGCCCACTTGTGGAAGTATAATCATTGGGAATAGGTGCCTGTGTATGCTCTGAAGCAGTACCTTTAGAAGAAGTACTTTGTGGAGAAATACCTTGAGCAGAAACAGATTTATCCAAGGAAGTTGACACTGAGGGAGTCCTTTCACTTGAAACATCATGTTGAGGGGAAACAATAGGTGGTGTAGGGGTATGGACTGAAGCAGAATGCTCAGTAGAATCAGGTTGATCAGCATTATCAGAATGTGTAGAACCACTATTGTCTTCTTCATCCCTAACAGCTTGAGCTACCTCTAACATATAAGCAATGAGAGGTGTATTCCTACCCAAAAAATTTACTCCCTTATGAGACATAAAAGTAAACACTTTAGGTGGCATCCTAATTGTGGGTACATAATCTTGAGGTTTTGGTATCCCATCTAATGGATTTTCTAAGAGAAGTTGAACAAATCTAGGATACATTAGAAAAGGTTTGCCAGCCTTAACATGTGTGAGCATACCTTCAAGGATCATGTATGAGAAATTGAATGGTTGATTGGTAATAAGACCAACAAATGCAGAAGCTATGGAATGGCTAAACTGATCCCAAGCAGTACTCTTTGGACTTAAACAATGAAGCAAAACATGTATAAGAAATTTCCAATGAGGACTAACCATGGCTTTCTGAAAAGTAAGCTTAGTCAAAGCGCCTTCATACCCAATGTCTCTAAGTGTATTCCAAACCTCTTGTTTACCAAACAAAACAGAGCCTCCTTCATCTTCAAATAACAGAGCCTCTCTGATTGTTGCTTCTGTGACACGAATAGCTCTCCCAGCAACTGTAGCAAGTATAATATCCTCTCCATCTTCAACCTCTGACCTTGCTGTATCCCAAAACTCATGTACCCAAGGTCCAATAATCTCTGGGTTGACTAAGATTGAGTAAAAGATGTTGGTTCCAGTGAGAAAATCAATAATGCCATGAAAATCAAGGTTATGTTGCGTTTTCTCAAGGTTTGCTATCATGTTGTGTTTGGTATTGGTTGGTCGATGTGCCATTGTGATTTAGGTTTAGAGAGAATAGTTGTAATCGGTGAATTAGATGAATGAGTTTGAGGAACAAGAAAGGTGAATGGGTACGAGTGAATAAATAAGAAAAGATATGAGGTATATAAAGATAAAATACAAAAAATCACGGTTAATTAATAATTTTACCGTTATTTTTGGAAGTGATTATCCCCATATCTTTCGAAAATTTGTTACCCGCAAATCTGACCGTTGGAACAGTATCTGACACGTCAGCATACCCTTTATATCACCAAGCAGTACGTTCCATAAAATATGGAGCAGTACCTTCCGTTAGAAACCCACACAGTATGTTGACTAAAGTACTTCCCAAGCAAAATATCTTGAATGTTGATTATTTGACCAAAATATCTTTGAAAGTCAACCCTGAGTAATGACTATCTCCCCAAATTAATTCCCAAAGCTACCATGGTAAGTGAACTTCAATACACTTCATTAAATGACCATTTACCTTTACTTTACCTATAAAAGCAACTTCATCAACAACAAATTGCATTCATCTCTTCCATCATTATCAGAACATAAAAACAAGTAAACACAATGAGTCATATTCCTGTTGTGAACATCTCCTCTGACTCTGATGGTTCCACAGATTCAAAGATAAGCTACTACTCTGATTCTGAGCTTGAAGATTCAGGATGGTTGGATTACTTTCCTCCCCATGTAGAGTGGATGAGACCCCATGAATCTTCCTCATCAGTAAGTGTTGCAAACTCTTCCATAACTGATGCAGCCAGCACTACCAACAAAATGCCCAAGAAGAAAAAATCTGTCCCTGGTTCATCTCTGGCTAATGAGCTTCCACATGCTTTAACTCAAGCCCTGGAATCAGCAATACAGAACATGAAGTGTCCTGATCCAAGGAAAGAGAGACCTCCCAAGCAAGTTCTTGGCCTGGCTTGCCCAAGAAAGCAAGCTTCTTTTGATGACAAAAGAAAGACTGCTCAGAAGGGAAAGCATAACTATGAGGGCAAGGGAAAAAGGCCTATGGAGTAGGTGTATGGAGCTTGGTAGTAAGTTGTGGTAGTTGTTTGTTTGTTTTGTCTTGTCTTGTCTTGTCTGTGTCTATGTCTGTAACTTGGTAACAACAATGGTGATGATAGATCTTGGAGAACGGTTGTTGTATGAACTTTCTAAATGATGAATAAAAACTTTTCTTTTGAATGATACATGTAGCCTCCCCTCAAATAATGACTAACTACTAACTACTAATGCCTCCCCTAAAAATAGCTTACATATTAATCATGCCAATACTCACAACTAAAAAGGTAAGCCTTGAAACATCAAAGCCCTTTGTGAGTAGATCTGCTACATTATCATCAATATGAACTTTAACCACATTAATAAGCCTGTGTTCATAGCAATCTCTTATAAAGTGATGTCTAATCTGAATGTGCTTGGTCTTGGAATGATACACTGGATTCTTCACAATACAGATAGTACTCTCATTATCAATGTTGATAGGAGTATTTTTGAAGTTGAATCCATAATCCAAAAGCTGATTTTGCAACCAAAGTACTTGTGCACAACAACTTGTAGTAGCTACATACTCTGCAAGCATTGTCCTTGCTGCTTCTATAAGAGTTCTATTCTTTCTTTCTGCAACTCCATTTTGCTGAGGAGTTCTAGCAATACTGAACTCTCTTTTAATTCCTTTCTTGGCACAAAAGTCATCCATTAGCTGATTCTTGAACTCAGTCCCATTATCACATCTAATGCCTCTAACCTTGAGTCTTAACTGATTTTCAAGTGCTATTATAAGATCATGAATAGCATCAAAAGTTTCATCTTTGAATCATAATAAAAAGACCCAACTAAATCTGCTACAGTCATCTGTTACAACCAAGCAGTACTTCTTCTTGTTCAGACTAACAACTGAAACAGGTCCAAACAGATCCATGTGCAGCAAATCCAAAGGCTCTCTAATGGTTTTCTCTTCAATCTTCTTATAGGAAGCCTTGTGCTGTTTACCCTTCTTACAAGCAAGACATGAGTGATCATTCTTGAATGTTTTAGAAGGTAAGCCTCTAACTAAATTTCCTTTGACCAACTTATTGATGTTCTTGAAATTTACATGCCCCAATCTTCTGTGCCATTGATGTGCTTCTTCCATTGTTGCTCTTGCAATCAAACATGTTGCTCTTTCAGCAGAATTTATATTCTTTAAATCTATGCTGTACACATCATTAGTTCTTGGTGCTCTCAGCATCACCAAGTTTCTATCTTCTAACTTAAAATCAGGAGAAAGTATGAGACATTCTGTGTCAAAGAATAACACAGGGTACTTCTTATCACAAATCTGAGAGACTGACAAAATATTGAATTTGAGCTCCTTCACATATCTAACATCTTCAAAATCAATGTTTCCTGCCTTGATAGTTCATTTGCCAGTTATTCTTCCTCCATCAGGATCATTCCCAAATGCAACTTTTCCTCCAAAATAAGCTTTAAAATCTGACAAGAGCTCCTTTTCTCCTGTCATACTTCCAGAGCAACCACTATCTACAATAAGATGATCTTTAAGCTCCTCTTCTGGGTTGCCCTACATACACATGAAAAAGGTTAGTTATTTTTAGGAACCCAACTCATTACTGACTTGTGTTCCCCTTGTGGAGTGACATACTCAAAATTTTTGAGTATGTAATCACCACTGTCTTTGAAAACATGATCAAGAATTAAGGTTTTTGTTTCCAAAACTGTTGGTTTATCGTGATCAATTTTCCCTTTACACCCTTAACCTCTAAAAGTACTGGTTCTTCCCCAGCAGTACTTTTTTTCTTAACCCATTTAGTTGTAACTTTAGGAGTTGGGCTCTGTGTTCTAGCATATTTTCTTGTGTTGTGAGGCCTTCTAGGTTTGTAGTAGTTGAATTTCCTAGGTCTTACACTTGAGTGTTTGCTAGAAGCATCTTGGTTAGGGTACTTTCTATCAGTATGATGAGGCGAAAAATGATCCGTTTTTAGGGGGTCATTTAAGCCCGAATCCGAATTTATTTGATCAAATATTGCCCTAAATCGTTCCTTTTGTGATTTTAGGTGTTTGGAGAGTGAATTCTGGAAAAGAGGCTATTTTGGACGTTTTTGGAGCATAAAGTGAAGAAAACGACAAAGTACCAAAAATCCAAGCTGGAAATACAAGGTGACGGCGTCAAGGGTTTTCTCTTGACGGCGTCAGACATGAAGAATAATTTACCGTAGCTGGTGACGGCGTCAGATGGAGTTATGACGGCGTCAAAGTGACCAAGATTAATTTACCGTGGGTGGTGACGGCGTCACATAGGCCGTCACGATTGGATCTAGGGCGTCCGAGGAAGTGTATGGCGGCGAGTTGACGGCGTCAGATTTAACTCTTGACGCCGTCAGGACGATTTTCCTATATATAGTTTTCTAGTTTTTTCATTAAAAGAGGAGAAGTTTTGGTGAAACCCTAAAGACGATTTTGGTGCCTCTTTTACAGGTTTTTCAAGGGTTCCAAACCCTTGAGACCTTGCATTGTAATTGAGATAAGTATACTCTTAATTCAATCAATATGTCTATGTGTTGGTTGTTTATCTTTTGTTCTTATCTTAATTCTACTATGCTAGGCTAGATCTCTCTTGTGTTTGCTTAGATCTAATGAAACCTAGATGTTGATTATGTGTTGATTACTTGTCTATTCTTGTTTTGAATGAATGATTTTATATGTTAGGCTTAAGAAAACTGGCAGATCTCCAAATGGTAACATGCTTGAACGTCTTAAGAAACATGAACCGAGGCGTACTAGGTCTTTATTGGTTGTATTTAATGCATGAGCCACTGTTTACAATCCCTATAGTTGTGCTGGGTCATGGTGTAGGAGGAGATAAGAGCTCATAGAGTTGGGGAGTTATGTATGCCACTCCACGAATGGTATTAAGGAATACAACCCGTCATTCATACAAGTGTAACAAGTAATTGACATGTAAAAGATATCTAGGGAGTAATGAAGTCTAAGTAAACACAATTTCTCCAAATACTGCTCACAACCTTAGTTTAATATTAGTTTAATTTTATTTTCATTAGTTTAATTAGTTACAAAGTAGTTTTTGGGTTAGTTGAATAACAACTAATTCCGCCCACTCTTCTAAAAACCGAGATTTTACTTGCATTCATAAAATATAAAAACACAAAAAATAATCATCTTTCATCTCTAGAACTATTAATTAGGTTTTCTAATCCTAGCGACACTATTCCTAAGCTGAACGATCAATCCCCCGGTACTTGTCACTATACTATACTACAACGATCAGGTACACTGCCTGGTGGGGGTTGTAAGCCTCGCGAGATCCCTCGAGAGGTAAAGCAAGGTGCGATTCCCACGCTTCAAGTTTTTGGCGCCGTTGCCGGGGAATAGTTATTGTCTAGGTTAGAATTTCTTTTTATTAGGTCTACTTGCTAGATTCCTTTCTAGTAAGATTTTTATTTTTATTTTTAGGTCTTCTTTAGTCTATCTTATTTCTTCGTGCTTTTGTTCGTAACTCTTTACCATCCGACATCATGGAAGGTGGTAACATCTTTGAACCCATCATCCCACCACAACAAAACCCACCATTAGAACCCCTTAGGCCCCGAACTTTAGGAGAGTACTCCCGACCTAGCCACCAAGGCTACCGAAACACCATTGAGCTCACCGGAGCCAATGTGACCCCCTTGCGATCCGACACCATCCGGTTGGTGCAAAGCGGATGTGCATTCCATGGACTTCGTTCCGAAGATCCAAACCAACACCTTAAGGACTTCCTCAAAATCGTAGATTCCATAGACTTAGGTGTTGAAACTAGAGAGACTACCCGTTTACGCGTATTCCAATTCTCTCTACGGGATCAAGCTAGTCAATGGCTTGAGCGTTTACCCGCGGGATCCATCACCACATGGGAAAATCTCGCCAATCGTTTCCTTACCCAATTCTTTCCGCCGGAAAAGACTGCAATGCTTAGAAGGGACATTTTGATGTTTGAGCAACAGCGGGGTGAACCTTTCTACGAGGCTTGGGCCCGTTTTAAGGATCTGCTCCACAAGATCCCTCATCATGGCATAAACACTTGGTTATTAGTTCAAATTTTCTACGACCATGTTGATTATCACACTAAGCGCATTATCGACAGGGCCGCGGGAGGAAAATTGCGTGATAAGGATGCTGAGGAGTCATGGGCGATTATTGAAGAGCTCGCTATCGATAACAATGAGATTTGGGAGTTTAAACATACGGTGGAAGCAGCCATCAATGCAGTCTCGGCATCTGGAGGGACCACCGAAATCCCCGAGGAACTCTTATGCAAAATTGAGGCAAAAGTTGACTATTTCGAGGAAAGGCAAAGGAGACCCTTAAGTCCTAGACAAGCCACGGTCAATTCTGTCTCAAGATCAACCTCGATACCATTATCTGAATCACCCTCTAGAGAACATGTCGAGACTTTTCAGAGGTGCACTCCACCTTGTTTCCCTCCCAAGGAACTTAGCTCGGAATTTGAGGCTAGGATGAGAGAGTATATGGCGACCCATTCTGATCGGCTTGCTAGATTCGAAGAAGCAGTTTATAAGCAAAAGGAGGAGATGCAGGGGAAAATGAATGAGATGTTGAGTTTATTGGAGGAGTATGCCAGTCAGAAGTCCCCCGAACGAATACTGCTAAGGAAAGAAAGCGCCACTCCCACCACCCAATTTGTTAACTCCATCACCATTGTCCATAAAGATAACGAGAAGGTAAAAACTCCTGCTAAACAGACCTTAGAAAAACCGCCTGAGTCACAACCTTTGAGTTACTACTGAAACACGACATAAACAAAAACACCATAACAAATTGGATTAAGGATGATAGGCGTAATCAATCCTCCAAACAGGTCCCCGAAAAAGAGAAAGAAGAGGAAGATGAGTATGATACGCTTATTGGAGGATCAGTGGTGGAGAGGTTACTGGTACAGAAAGTGGCCACCAAGCAGGTAGCATGTGGAAATTTTGAATTACCAACGAGCATCGGGGACTTGAAACATCTTAGTGCTTTCGCCGACCAAGGATCGGAAGTAAATCTTATGCCCCTGACTATCTACATCCAACTGACGTCAAAGATGCCAATACCCACTCGTGTTAGGCTGTCTCTTGTTGGGCACTCGTACATATACCCCCTAGGAATAGCAGAAGATGTATTAGTCAATGTTGCAGGATTCATGTACCCCGTCGATTTTATGATCATTGATGATAAAGGAGATGGATGCATGCCAATAATCCTTGGGGCACCCTTCCTCACCACCGCTAGGGCTGTAATTAAGTATGAAGATAGGAAGATTGAGCTTAAATCTGGGAAGAGAAAGATTAGCTTCTACATAACTCCGCAAAGTGGGCATGAGAATTTGAGTTGGAGAATGATTAAAAACAACATTGGCACGACGCCCATTCGTGTTCAGAATAAAATTCTTGCATGGGAGGCAAGAATCAAGAGCTATAAGAAAGCTAAGGATGAAAGGAGAAAAAGCAATAAAGATCCGATAGAACTCAAACACACCCAACACACAAGCAATCATACACCGTTTGAGGAAGGGAACTTAGTACTCTTGAGACACTTAGAAACCACAATACCACCCGATAAACCGAGTCCTTGGTGGTATGGGCCATTCACCATCGAAGGATTGAGCCAAGATGGGGTAGCTAACTTGAGAAGCAAATTAGGTGGGAAGGTGATTGCGAGTATTAATAGATTGAGGCACTACCACCATAACAGTAATGATCGCAATTATATGGGGTACATCATTTCAAATGATGAAATCACGTAGTAACCCACGACTTTGAGTCTAGCTACAAGACTCGTAAATAAAGAAAAGCGCTTCTTGGGAGGCAACCCATGTTTTGTGTGATTTTAATTGTTTGATTGTTATTTGCTTCCGTATGCATGTTTTATTTTTATTGTTGGTTGATCATGTTTCTCAATTAAAATGTGAAATACTTTATTATGTTGTTTAGCCTAGTCTTAACTTCAACCTAAAGGTATTTTTGCAAAAGATAAGTGTAAGGGGAAACCCCAAATATGTTTTTAAGAAACAAACCGATCATGATTATCCACAATATTTAATGAACATGTATATTCGTATTTGTTAGAGTCAAATGCTTGTATTGAGTCATAATGAAGTTTTGCAGGATTTTCTAGGAAGTAGGACAAAGTTTTTCCAGAAATTTTCCGGAAACTTAACATAAAGATTTCTGCAGGTCCATTCTGACGGCGTCAGGCAATTGCTCTTGACGGCGTCAGGAGTTAAAAATCTGGAAATTTTACCGATTTTGTTTTTCTAACGGAGTCTTATAGTTTTTGTGAATTATTAAGTTTTATAATCTCCAGGAAATCTGCAAACTTCATTCCACAAGCATTATATCTTATTTTGTTTTCTAGGATTTAGTAACTTATATAGGATGCCGCCGATTTTACGCGAGGTTGCCTTGTCTACTTTTGTCAGGATTTACAGGTTATTTGTGACAAGAAGATGATTTATATTCTGGAAGGGAAGCTTTGATTGTTCGTTTTCTTGGAAGAAGATTTAACCTGGCCAACTAAAATTCACACCGAGCGAATCAGGGGAGTATTTGATTTCATTCTCTTTACTTTTTAACTTTTACATTCTTTACTTGAACATTGGGGACAATGTTCATCTTAAGTGTAAGGGGAGGGTAAAAAGATGATACCTTACATATGCACTTTCGTTTGAGTTTGTTTTGTTTGATAGTAGATGAGTAATAAAACTATGAGAAATACTTGTTAGTGTAATTTTAGCGCCAAATTTAAATTTTTTTACAACATTTAGGAGTGAAACTTTAGCCATAGCAAGCGTCTCATGGATAGGAGGTTGTATGACTAGCACATAACCGTATATTCAGAAAAATTTTCCACCCAAAAATGTGAGGTTCGCCTTTAGATTTGATAGGAAAAGCATTCATTATTAGTGCTTATGAGTGTACCGGTAGCATTTAGATTCTAGAACTTGCGTTAGTGATGCATCCCGAGACCGCTAGTGAGACTACATTCGTGTAGTAGGATCTACTACATGATAAGAGGCATTAGGATCACCCTTGTGTTAAACCCGTATTATAATTACTTGACCATTTAAGTCATATTACTTGGCTAGTTAAGTCAACTAATTTTTCCCACACCCTTTGCGTTGTACTCATTTTTAGTACACGATACCCCTAGTACACCTCTCCGAGCCTATCTTTTCGTTTCTAACTTTAAGCATTTTACTTAAAGGAAGAATTTGTTACACCCCACTTAAATGTACACCCAAATCGCCTTAGCCTTCCGTGTATGCGCTCATTTTTAGTGCATTATTGTTATTTGTTAAACCCTAAGTTAACTTTCTAATTGATTACATGGTTGCTAAGTCGAGTCATATCATTGTACATATTGTTTTGGGACGATTGGGACTCATGGGTAAGTACTTATTTTATGGAGTAATGGGGAAGAACATCACTTATTACCCCCATATGTACGTTAATTTTAAAAGTGCTCCAAGTGTTTTGATTTTCTTAATTCGAGTCATTAGAATAGTTAAATGTAAAGTATGTAAAGATTCAAGTGTAAGGGGAATTCTCATCCCCTATGATGTATTATTTTGGATGGTAGGGTAAGAGTGTATGCAAAAAAAAAAAAAAAAAAAAAAAAAAAAAAAAATCGAAAAGAAAAAGAGAAAAAACATACGGACTACCATCCCGTTTTCATTCTATGTTTATTTTATGTTTTTGTTATTTTTCAATTATTAGCTTAAGTCGAGTCTAGTCTTGGCTTAGCAACGCCATATTGTACATGTAATTTACTAAGATTGTTAACTCGCCACCAGTAAAATTCCCTTTATCCAACAAAACCGTGTAATTCATATCCCTACACCTAACGTTATAACCCTTTAAAAGACCTCTTTGATAGTTTATCCTAGGTGCTTACGCCATGTGGTGGAGGTTTGATCCTTTCCCAAGCCTATGGTAATCTATTTTGCTATGACAGGTAGTGAGAGATATCTTCCATTTCCATAATGTTATATTACTTTATTACACCCGAGAGATGTGAGTATCTAAACACTATTTGTGAGGTGCTTGTGTATGACCTCCGTGGTTGTCTATTGGTCTTTAGTGGAACGATTATTTGTTGTAATTACTTTTATATTAGTGTTAAATGACCCCTAACTTGTCTTTTGAGTAGAATAAAAGCTCATTTGCTTGAGGACAAGCAAATCTCAAGTGTAAGGGTATATGATGAGGCGAAAAATGATCCGTTTTTAGGGGGTCATTTAAGCCCGAATCCGAATTTATTTGATTAAATATTGCCCTAAATTGTTCCTTTTGTGATTTTAGGTGTTTGGAGAGTGAATTCTGGAAAAGAGGCTATTTTGGACGTTTTTGGAGCATAAAGTGAAGAAAACGACAAAGTACCAAAAATCCAAGCTGGAAATACAAGGTGACGGCGTCAAGGGTTTTCTCTTGACGGCGTCAGACATGAAGAATAATTTACCGTAGCTGGTGACGGCGTCAGATGGAGTTATGACGGCGTCAAAGTGACCAAGATTAATTTACCGTGGGTGGTGACGGCGTCACATAGGCCGTCACGATTGGATCTAGGGCGTCCGAGGAAGTGTATGGCGGCGAGTTGACGGCGTCAGATTTAACTCTTGACGCCGTCAGGACGATTTTCCTATATATAGTTTTCTAGTTTTTTCATTAAAAGAGGAGAAGTTTTGGTGAAACCCTAAAGACGATTTTGGTGCCTCTTTTACAGGTTTTTCAAGGGTTCCAAACCCTTGAGACCTTGCATTGTAATTGAGATAAGTATACTCTTAATTCAATCAATATGTCTATGTGTTGGTTGTTTATCTTTTGTTCTTATCTTAATTCTACTATGCTAGGCTAGATCTCTCTTGTGTTTGCTTAGATCTAATGAAACCTAGATGTTGATTATGTGTTGATTACTTGTCTATTCTTGTTTTGAATGAATGATTTTATATGTTAGGCTTAAGAAAACTGGCAGATCTCCAAATGGTAACATGCTTGAACGTCTTAAGAAACATGAACCGAGGCGTACTAGGTCTTTATTGGTTGTATTTAATGCATGAGCCACTGTTTACAATCCCTATAGTTGTGCTGGGTCATGGTGTAGGAGGAGATAAGAGCTCATAGAGTTGGGGAGTTATGTATGCCACTCCACGAATGGTATTAAGGAATACAACCCGTCATTCATACAAGTGTAACAAGTAATTGACATGTAAAAGATATCTAGGGAGTAATGAAGTCTAAGTAAACACAATTTCTCCAAATACTGCTCACAACCTTAGTTTAATATTAGTTTAATTTTATTTTCATTAGTTTAATTAGTTACAAAGTAGTTTTTGGGTTAGTTGAATAACAACTAATTCCGCCCACTCTTCTAAAAACCGAGATTTTACTTGCATTCATAAAATATAAAAACACAAAAAATAATCATCTTTCATCTCTAGAACTATTAATTAGGTTTTCTAATCCTAGCGACACTATTCCTAAGCTGAACGATCAATCCCCTGGTACTTGTCACTATACTATACTACAACGATCAGGTACACTGCCTGGTGGGGGTTGTAAGCCTCGCGAGATCCCTCGAGAGGTAAAGCAAGGTGCGATTCCCACGCATCACAGTACTTTGTGAAGGTACTGGGGGTTTGGAGTATGATCTTTTCTGATGAGGATACCTATAGTCTTTTGAGAAATTACTATGGTTAACCCTATTTGTATAATTCCAAACTGGTTTGTTGTCCCTTGGCTTATTCTCCCTATGACTTGGTTGTGCAGTTCTGGTATTTGGATATTTACTTAAGTATTCTGAGTGATAATCACAGTCTTTAATCAAATGATGAGGACTGTAACATACATAACAGACCTTTGGACCAATATCCCCAAATCCCTTTCCATAAGGTTTTCTAAAATTAGGAGTATTTTGAAAGTATTTTCTTTGAGGTACTGCTGAGTGATCAGCAGTACTTTGAAAAGTATTTGAAGGTACTGCTTGTTTTGAAAACTTTTTCTCATCAACCTTAGGTGCTTCAACAGATTTTTCTAAGGTTTCAGGGTTAGATTGACTTTTAAGCTTCTTCCTAAACTCTAGATTATCTACCACATAACAAGAAACATATTTTCTAGGTGGTTGAAAGCTACCTGGGGAATTAGGAACTGCAATATATCCCTTTTCTTTCTTAAATTCAGGAGGTGTTGGACTAGGGTATTCCTCATCACTAGAAGTATTTTCATCTAAACTTATGAACTCTTCATCGCTAGTGGAGGTATCTACTGTAAGATTTAGTTTCTTACCCTTAAATGGAATGCCTTCATTGCTATCATTATCATAACCTAGGCCAGTTTTAATGTTTGATGTTCTTTGCTTTTCAACAAATTGAACATGTAACAGACCTGATTCATTCCAAACAGCAGGTTTTTCTAATAACTTATCTCTTTCAGTAGTAACTTTCTCTAGTTCAGACACCTTACATCCTAGTTTCCATTCACTTAACTTAACTAGGTATTCCTGTTGCTTATATGTTTCAGCCCATGCTACTTCATTATTTTCATGTGTAATTATTTTGGCCTCCATTGACTCTAAAGTCAACTGATAGCCAACTATTTCAGCCCTAGCCTTTTGAAATTTATCTCTTTCAGCTACATATTCACTAAGTAAATTTTGATACATATCATTGCACTTAGAGCATACCTCAGAGCTAGTGGATGAACTTGGTGAAGTAGTTACCATAGCAAGCTGAACAGGTGCTTCTTCAAACTTCATGCTCCAATCAAAGCTTCCTAGACCATCTCTTGACTCCAAAGCAAAATATCCAGGCTCTTTATCAAATGTTGTGCTCCAGTCTTCCAATGCAACCATTGAATAGGTTACAGGTTCATCATCAAACTCATTGGACCAATCAATCTTTGACAGATTCTCTTAAGCAACCAAAGCTTTTGGTTTTGGTTCAGTAATAGGAATCTCTTTTCTTTCAGGCTTGGGTGGTTCAATCATCTTGTTTGCTTGATACTTTGCAAATTTGCATTCCCTTGCAAAGTGACCAGTCCTTTGACAGTTGAAGCACTCAATCTTGGACTTATCAAATGTTATTCCCTGTTTAGCTCTGAAATTGATGCCTTTTCCTATCTTATTCACATACTTTTTGATCCTTGCAGTGAGCATGGCAACTTGCCATCTGATATCAATTTCTTCCAAAGCATCATCATCTATTTGCAATACATCCTCTTGATAGGTGACAGGTAGAGATGCTTGTTGAGCAAAGAATGAACATAGAACATCATCTGAGGTGGGGGTAATTGATTGTGATGAATTGGTAGTGACCATAGTTGTACATGGAACCTGAGTTTCAGTTATAGTACTTTGGACAGGATAAGCAGTACCTTTGTTGGAAGTACTGCTTCTGTTTTCAGAAGAGACAAAAGCAATGTTTTGGGGTTTCTGATGTGTGTTCGAACCTGTAGTACCATTCATCTCATGCTCATACACCTTCAGATTGTGGTAGAGATCATCAAATCCATTGTATCCAGCCCTGGTTGTCCTTTGATCATAGTAGCAACTACATGCCATGCTGATGGCAAACTTCTCAAGAACTTCAAATTAGCATCTTCAACTGATGCTTCAGCATCATATAGTTCTAGCATACTCGAAAGATTTTGGAATCTTTCATAAGCAGAATCAAGACCTTCTCTTTCACCAACAGTGAAAGTTTCAAATTGTTGCTTCAGCTAGTTCCTATGCATCTTCTTGGAAGCATCATTACCTCCAAACTTCTTCTTAATTGCATCCCATAGTTGTTTGGCATCCTTGGCATCATGAAACTTTAATAAGTGACCATCAGGAATAGCAGAAAGCAGTATGTTGAGAGCTTTGTCTTGATTTCTTTTGGTAGCAGCAAGTATGGTTGGTTTAGGTGGTGTTGGTTGTCCAGGTACCTCTACTGGTTCATCAATTTGCATGTTACCATTGACAATCACATCCCATAGAGCATGGTCTGTGATAGCAATGTACTGCCTCATCTTCATGGCCCATAAGTCATATTCCCCCTTCTTAACAGTTGGAATTCTAACAGCAGTGATTGAGGGAGCAGGTGCAGCTTCTGTCGACATCTTGAAGGGTTTGTAGTGAAATCGGTTTAAAGGTTTGCCTTCTTAATCAGAGTTTCCAACACAAGCTCTGATACCACTTGTTGGATCTATATACTCTGATCAAACTACTTTGTAGCTTGTAAAGGTTTAATAATATTAAGTAAACTTAATACTATTAATATTGAAACACTGTTTAACCTTGTAAAGTATGTGGAATCTACTAACACAAAGCTTAAGAAGAACTTTTATATTAACCAAACTTTGAACCTGCTTTGTTACACAGATTCACTAACAATCCCTATCTATTTATCGACTTTGAACAACTCTAAAACTTATATCGACTAATACCTCTTAAGGCACTTTATATAGATAACCTTAAGTCGGTTTACAGCATATAACTTGAACGATAAGTCATTATCCCTAACTAATTCTAGAATATTCGTTCAATATTACACATTAATCCTTTAACTAATATTGCACATAAGTCCTTGTTTCCTTCGAAGTACTTTAAACATTCTTCAGTAAACAGTAGTACTTTGACTTTTATCTTCAGTAGTACTTTGACTTTATACTTCATGCAGCAGTACTTTGACATACAGAAGTACCTTGATCTTTTATATCCCAACAATATTCTTTCATATTCAATATTTGGTAAAGCTTTGTATATAATCATTTTAGCAATATCATTTTTATCAAGCACTACTTTGAAATAATTTTATTGTTTTTCAAAAGGGGTTTTTGTTGATTGAAAATTACCAATTGAAATGACATGCCAAAGATTATAATCTATTAATTTCACATAACTTTCGAATCTATTTTTCCATTCAAGAAAACTTGTATTTTCAAAATATGGTGGTTTAAATGTCATGTTTCCTTCTAAATATTTTTTCGATTCCATAGATCGATTTCAAGTTTTAAAATACAATTTATTTAAAAAAAAACTTGTTTAACGTAGCTCTGAGGCCAATTGTGGAAAACTAGAAGGTGGGTTGAATAGTTTTACGTTAATTTTTATTTTATAAAAACTTTGTTTGAAAAATAATCGATTCTAGTTTTATGTGAGATTAATAAACAACACTTATATATACTAATATCTACGAAATAAAATGACAACAATATAATCAAATAAGTAAAGAGATAGAGATGGAAAGATCGCACCACAAGACAAAGAATTTATAGTTGTTCAGCTACGAAGCACCTCTTCGCCCCATCCACTACCCGAGCACCTAACTCGAGAATTTTCTTCACTACGTCAACAAGCTCCCTTATGGCGGAGAAAACCTTACACAACTTATGCTTACACCAATTGACGACACTAAGCTAAATGTCGAGTCCTAATAGTAGCTAGAACCAATCTCACACCACTACACACCTTCTTACCACTACTACACAACTTCAATACTTCTCTTTTTCACAACACTACTTCTACTTCTACCCAACACAACTACTTATATTCACAACTACTAACACACCTAGATCTATCTATTACACAACTTCTACACCTTTATAATATACACAAGCCTACAATACTTCTTAACAGGATGTTGGAGGAGTATTCTTCTCTTGTACTTTGAATGATGAAGGATTGGATCACTTGAAACAAGAACTAATATGCTTATGATCAAAGAATTTAGGAAGATGATATGAGAGAATTAGAACAGAAAGTTTTAGTGCAAAAGGTGAGGAAAAATTTCAGATTTGAACCAGTATTTATAGGCAAAGAATTCTGACAGAGGAGCGTATGCCGGCCACCTTAAAATTAAGGGGGCCGCCCACTGAAACGGCCTGAAATTTTTGTCCTTTCTGGGGAAAGTTTATTTGGTGAAAATTTAACTGAATTTGGTTAAAAATTTGAATTCATTTATTTATTATGAAATAAGCATTTTCCTTTAAATACCAAAAGTGTTTTTCTTAAATATAGAAAATGTTTATACCATTTTATATAATTTGTAATTAGTAAATAAACCTTCCTTTGATCATAAAATGTACTAGCAGGGTATCCGCGCGTTGCAGCGGCAGGTACCCTGTAATAATTTTTTTGCCAGATATGTAGCGACATTATAAACAAAAATTAATAGAGATACTAAAAATCATGCATCCAACTAACCCCAACTATGGAGATACTAAGTACATGAACTCCTAAATCCCACTTCAACTTCAAATAAGTAATAATGAATTAACCCAGTAGTCATTTCTTACTTTTAAATACCCAATCTAGCCTTATTATGATTTAAAATAAATCTTGGTAATGGTTTATTCCCGATCTCGTCAATAACACATAACTTCAAAAATTAATAAGTTCAAAAACACCCAGTAACCAAGATTATACCAATATTTAGCATAAAAACCAAATATTAGCCATAATACACAATTTGCAGCCAAGACGGTCCGATAGTATGACAACCCAAAGCTCCTTGTTAGACCAGGCCCTAGTTACAAACACACACACTGTCCAACTCTAACCCAATCCAAGGATAACCCATCAACCCACACCCTAAGTTTTAGGGATAGAGACCACAACCCTAATGTTTAGTTATTTGGTAACCCTAAAACATTGTGTGCAGCCAAAACACACACAATGAAAAACACAGCCACCATCTAATCCCATTTCTCTCTTCAAACACAAGTAGCACGCAACAAACTACATCTACTACATAATCCATCTTATAGTTTATGAAGATCGAATCAACAACAACCCTGATTTGTTTCCTACAGCTAATTCGAAGACCTTTTCATTATTTATTCTCCAATCGAGCTGCAGATAAAACATTTAATTAGTGTATGGTCTCGGCTAAGATCTTGGTAACCAAGGTCTCGGGTAGGCATTTGTATTCTTTATCATTTATTGAACTTGACCGATGTAAAGGAATAATGGAACATAATTGTTCATGTTATTTCTTTTTAATTCGGATATATGAAAAAGGTTTTGCTTCAAAATGATCAATGATGGTTTGCGTTACATGTATTTGATCTTTAAAGGTCATGAGTTATATTGAATAACATGAAACTTGGTAAGCTGAGATCAATATTTATTTTGTGTTTACGTTGGACTTGTGTTTAAAGGTCATAAGTTTTCTTTGTTGGACTTGTGTTTACGCAGTTATCATTTTCCTAGAATAGAAGACACGGTATAGGTCATGTTACATTTACTTAAATCACTCTTTTATAACTTGATACGAAGCATAATCATGGTCAATCAGAAGATATATTCCCTCTTTTATGTTTTTATTTTTGTTGAACTAAAAATTACGGTGTATTTGTTCTTTGTAGTTCGAAATACATTTTTAATTAATTTAAGCAGCTTGCTTGGTAATTAATTTGGATGGGTTTTAATAGAGGGTTGCAGCTATTGTAAATTGTGCTTAAATGGTTGTAATTTTTGGTAAAGGGGTGTTTTTAATAGCATTAATGTTGTGATTATGGAATTTTGGTCTGAAAATGATATTATGCTTATTTTTGTTGTACAATATCCTTACTTTGTTGTAATTAAGAAAATTTGGTGCATTAAAGTGTTGTAAACCTTGCATTATTTCTTGTAAATTTGAAAATTTTGGAGAGAGCGTGCTTTGTGTATTATATGTAGTATAGATTAGGCACTTGTTTATTCATACCTTACGTGAATTAGATGGATGTAATGATATTTTGTCACTAAATACTTATTTACGTAATGATTTTACGTTTAATGATTTTACATTTTGTGATCGTCAAAACATAGGGATGTCGAGAAATATTAATAACGTTTTTACGCATTATTTATATCAACAAAGCATCCTGACGGCGTCATGTGTTAGCTTCTTACGCCGTCAACTCGCTGCCAAGTTGAAATTCGTATTGCCTAGATCCAGTCTTGACGCCTTCATGTGCAAATCTACTATGGGCCATCACTTGTATTTGGACCCTGATGGCCTTGGTGACGCCGTCAGACCATTAACAAAGAAAATGTTCTGGGCCGTCACGTTATAAGTTCCACATCCACCTCTTTTGTCACTCTTGACGCCGTCATGTGTTAAAGCTTTACGTCGTCAGGTACTGTTCCCAGCAAGGAATTTGAGACTTTGCCGTTTTCTTCATTTTTATGCTCCAAAAATGTCCAAAATGCTTCCTTTTTCAGATTTCTCCTCAAAAGTACCTAAAATTACAAAAGGAATGATTTAGGGCAATAATTGATCAAATAATCAAGAATTCGGGCTTAAATGACCCCTTAAAAGTGGTACACTTTTCGCCTCATTAAATACCCTTACACTTGAGATTTGCTTGTCCTCAAGCAAATACGCTTTTATTCTAATCAAAATACAAGTTAGGGGTCATTTAACACTAATATAAAAGTAATTACAATAAATAATCATTCCACTAAAAACCAAAAACAAGCACGGAGGTCATACACTAGCACCTCACAAATAGTGTTTAGATACTCACATCTCTCGGGTGTAATAAAGTATATATCACAATATGGAAATGGAAAACATCTCTCACTACCTGTCATAGCAAATAGATTACCATAGGCTTGGGAAATGATCAAACCTCCACCACTTGGCGTAAGCACCTAGGATAAACTATCAAAGAGGTCTTTTAAAGGGTTATAACGTTAGGTGTAGGGATATGGAAAACACGGTTTTGTAGGATAAAGGCAATATTTACTGGTGGCGAGTTAATAATCTTGGTTACTTACATATATAATATGGCGTTGCTAAGCAAAGACTCGACTCGACTTAAGCTAATAAATAAAAAATAACAAAAACATAAAACAAACATAGAATGAAACGGGATGGTAGTCCGTATGTTTTTTCTCTTTTCTCTTTTCTATTTTCTTTCTTTTTATAGATATCTCGATTTTTTTTTTTTTTTTTTTTTTTTTTTTTTTTTTTTTTTTTTTTTTTGCATACACTTTTACCCTACCATCCAAAATAATACATTATAGGGAATGTACATTCCCTTTACACTTGAATGTTTACATACTTTACAATAAACGACTCTAATGACTCGAATCAAGATATTCAAAACACTTGGAGTACTTTTTAAATATTTACACACATATGGGGGTAATAATTTGATGTTCTTCCCCATTACTCCAAAACACTAGTACTTTACCCATTAGTCCCAATCATCCCAAAACAACATGTACAAGATATGACTCGACTTAGCAACCATATAATCAATTAGATAATTAACTAAGGGTTTAAACATGTAACACTAATGCACTAAAGATGAGTGTATACATGGAAGGCTAAGGCGATTTGGTTGCACATTTGGGTGGGTTGTAACAAATTTTTCCTTTAAGTAAGATGCTTAAAGTTAGAAACGAAAAGATAGGCTCGGAGGGGTGTACTAGGGGTATCGTGTACTAAAACTGAGTACAACGCAAAGGTGTGGGAAAAAATTAATTGACTTTACTATTCAAGGTAATTGAATTAAATGGTCAAGTAATTATGATACGGGTTTAACACAAGGGTGATCCTAATGTCTCTTATCATGTAGTAAATCCTACTACACGAATGTAGTCTCATTAGCGGTCTCGGGATGCATCACTAACGCAAGTTCTAGAATCTAAATGCTACCGGTACACTCATAAGCACTAATAATAAATGCTTTTCCTATCAAATCTAAAGGCGAACCTCACATATTTGGGTGGAAAATTTTTCTGAATGGTACGGTTTTGTGCTAGTCATACAACTCCTATCCATGAGACGCTTGTTAAGGCTAAATTTTCACTCTTAAATGTTGTAAAAGATTTTAAATTTGGCGCTAAAATTGCACTAACAAGTATTTCTCTTAGCTTTATTACACACCTACCATCAAACAAAAAAACTCAAGTGCAATAGTATCCTATAAGGTATGTTGGGAATTATACTAACAGTTACCACGGCTAAGTGAAGATGTTACAACTGCAGAAGATTGTACTTGCAGTGGAAACTCATTACCACTGTAAGAACGTATATTGCCACTGCTTATTAGATAACTGTTAGGAAATGTGTTTAGATAAACATAGAATAGATCTTGTGTATATCTTATTCTATTAGCATTATACTTATCTTGTAGAAGAGGACTCCTTGTGCTATAAAAGGAGATCCTAGGTTAAAGGTTTGATATACGTTTCTAGAGCTTCAAGGTGTAACCCTAGTGATATCAAGATCACTCGTATTATTATCATTAATAATATTGGAGCTAATCGTTTGTTTACATACATTGTTCTTATTCATAAACAACTGTCTTACTCACTATCAAACTTCTAAGTGTTACTAAGTAGATTCCGCATACTTAGTGATATAACTCAAAGTATCAATCTAACACAAGTTCAAGGTGTTTAGATCCATCAAGTGGTATCAGAGCCAGGCTTTGATACTTTGATTTAGAAGACTCTAGTTCACTCAAAAGAATAAATGGAGATAGAAACCAGTAACTCAAACATTGCTGTTAAGCTTCCAAAGCTTAAGTTGAATGACTTTGAGATGTGGAGGCTAACGATCGAACAATTCTTTATGGTCCAAGACTACACACTCTGGGAGATCTTTATGGTTGGAAATTCTTTCAAACCAAGTTCTACTTCAGAGATGGTTAATGGCAAGGAATTAATTAAGGTCAACACTGGACCTGTTACTAATGATGAAATACTTCAGTTGAAGAATGATCTGAAGGCCAGAGGTTTGTTGCTGATGACACTTCCCAGAGACCAAGTTCTAGCATTCAGCAAGTACAAGACTGCAAAGACTCTTTTTGAGGAGATCTGTAATGTTTTTGGTGGTAATGATTCCACCAAGAAGACTCAAAAGACCCTACTGAAGCAGACTAATGAAAACTTTGGTTCAACAAGTAATGAATCTATTGATAGCATCTTCACAAGGCTACAAAAGATTGTTACTCAACTCACTGTTTTTGGAATTGAGGTGGAAAGGGAAGACCTCAATCTAAAGTTCTTAAGAAGCTTACCCTCTGAGTTTGGAACCAATGTTGCTGTGTGGGAAGATAAGCCAGATTTGGAGACCATGAAAGTTAATGATTTGTACAATAACTTCAAGGTTATTGAACAAAGATTGAAGAAAGCTGGCAAATTAAGCTCAAGTTCAGGAAGTGTAGCACTCATATCATCATCTCTTGATGATTGTTCAGTTGAAGAAAGTGATAGTGATGATGACAGTGCTAACATTGTTGTTTCCACTGGTAGTGGAAGTGTTTCCACTGTTAGCTCAAAGAGACAGATTGCAGGACTTAGTGATACTACTTTTTATGCCTTTATATCAAGTCAAGTGGGTGGTTCAATTCTCAATCATGAGGATTTGGATCAAATTGATGAAGATGATATGGAGGATATGGACATTAAATGGCAAGTGGCATTACTAAGCTTAAGGACAAAGAAGTTTTGGAAGAAGACTGGAAGAAAGATCAACATCAGTGGCAATGAAACAGTAGGTTTTGACAAAAAGAAGGTGGAGTGCTATAATTTTCATAAGAAGGGGCACTTTGCCAGGGAGTGCAGGAAGCCAAGGAAATCTGACAACAGGTCAACTTGGTATAAGCAGGATAAGAAGAAAGAACCTACTATTGATGAGCCAAAGGGGCTATTGGCTATTGATGTCGTGAGCTTTGATTGGAGCTTTATGACTAAGGATGGGGAAGATGATTCAGATTCTGCAATGGTTGCTACTGAGCTTGCACTAATGGCTTTTTCTGACTCTGAGGTAAAAATTAATAATGCTTGTTCTAAATCTTGTAAGGCCTTAAAAGAGTATGAGAAAATTAAAGCACAATATGATGAACAATTGCTAGAGTTAACTCATACTAATTATAACTTAGCAAATCATAAAAGAGGCCTAGGTGTTTTAGAAACTCAATTAGAGCATTATAGGGCAAATGAATCTAAGTTCAATGATGATATTGCAGTATTAAGAAGAGACTTAGATTATCAGGTTGCTGTAAATAAGGTTCTTAGAGAAGAACTAGACAAGGTTAAAATGGCTAGTGAGAATATAATGATAACTAAGCAAACACTGGATCATCAATCCAAGTGTATTGACAAAATTTGGGAAGCCCAAGTTGTGAACAAAGCCCAATCAGGAGTTGGATACAAAACAGTTCCACCACCTCTAAGAGGTGTTCCATCACCTCCTGGCATTGACTTAGCTCACACAGGATTAGAAGAATTCCAGGAACCACCTATGACCTATGGACCAAAGTTTGTTAAACCAGTTGAAATTGAAAAGGTTCAGGTTGAGGTTGATATATTTGATAGTGCTAGTGACTCATCTCTTAAAGATGAAAATTTGAATGTTGAGTCTAAACCTAGTGTTCCTGAGAATGTTAAAGTGGAGGTTAAAAGAAGTATTCCTGATGTAGTCAAAGAGAAGCCTAGGTCACAACCTAATTTCACTAGGCCCACTACTAGATATGCAGAGATGTACAGAAGTAGGTCACCAACTCCTAGGGGTAATATGAGGAGTTGGAATCATGTTAAATCTAGGCAATTTGGTAGTGATTTTGTGTTCAATAACAAACCCTGTCATATATGTGGTAGCTTTGACCATTTGTCTTATAGCTGTACCTACCACTTGGGAAGAAGGGAAGTGTTTGGGAATACTAGGGTGAATGGACAAAATGCTAATAACTTAACTCACCCAAATCCACTTAGTAAGATGATTCCCAGGTCTGTTTTGTTTAACTCTGGCATTAAACCAATTTCCACTGCTAGACCAGCAGTTGCCACTTCCAGAAATATAAACAGAGTTTACCCTAAGCCCCCTGTTACTACTTTTGTTAAATCTACTCAAACAGGGAAAAAGACCAATTTTGAAAAGAAAGTTAACAATAATCAGAAGTGGGTACCCAAAGTTTCAAAACCAGCAGTTTCCACTGCTAAGCCAGCAATTACCACTGCAAGGCCAAAGGTTACCACTGGTGGGTCTGTTAACAAGAAAAGGGTAAATATGGGAAATGCTGTTAAGGCCTCAGCACGTTGGGAATGGAAACCAAAAGGAACCATCACCTCAAACAATCCCAATGGTGTATCAATGACCTTTGATAGATATAATTATATTGATACACGAGGCAGATCCAAGTCATTTGTGGCTTGGGTCCCCAAAAGGAACTAATTCCTTTATTTTGTGTGCAGGAACATTCAAAGACTACAAATGATCAAGGATACTCAGACAGTGGATGTTCCAGGCACATGCCTGGCAATAAGTCCTATCTTTCAGACTTTCAACCTTATGATGGACAATTTGTCAGCTTTGTAGGAGGAATTGGTGGCAAAGTTTCTGGCAAAGGAACAATCAAGGCTGGAAACATTGACTTTGAAGATGTGCAGTATGTGAAAGAACTCAAGTACAACCTCTTTAGTGTGTCACAGATGTGTGACAAGAAGCATGGAGTTCTATTCACCAAAGATGAATGCTATATCTTATCTAAGGATTATAAGCTTCCTGATGAAAGTGACATTTTGCTTAAAATCCCTAGAAAAGGTAATCTGTATAGCATTGACATGAAGAACATAGTGGCTAATAATGATGTTACTTGCTTGCTTGCTAAAGCCACTTTGGATGAATCAATGCTTTGGCATAGAAGACTTGGTCATGTCAACTTCAAGACCATCAACAAGATTGTGAAAGATGGACTTGTCAGAGGTCTTCTAGAGAAAATATTTGAAAATGATCAATGTGTTGCCTGTCTCAAAGGAAAACAACACAGAGCTTCATGCAAGACCAAAGCATTCAATTCTATTGATCATCCACTCTTTATGCTGCATATGGACTTGTTTGGTCCTATCTCTGTGAGCAGCATCAATTTGAAGAAGTATTGTCTTGTTGTGACTGATGATTTCAGTAGATTCACATGGGTTTTCTTTTTAAGAACCAAGGATGAAACCACTGGCATCTTTAAGACATTCATCACTGAAGTTGAAAATCAATATGAAAAGAAAATCAAGATCATCAGGTGTGACAATGGGACAGAGTTCAAGAATAAAGTTATGGATGATTTCTGCAGAGACAAAGGTATTAAAAGAGAATTTAGTGTTGCAAGAACTCTTTAACAAAATGGAGTTTCAGAAAGAAGAAACAGAACACTAATTGAGGCAGCTAGAACCATGTTAGCTGATTCAAAGCTTCCAGTGACTTTTTGGGCTGAAGCAGTTAACACTGCTTGTTACATACAGAACAGGGTTTTAATGGTCAAAACAAAGAACAAGACACCTTATGAGTTGTTCAGAGGAAGACCTCCTACTTTGGAGTTTATGAGGCCATTTGGGTGTCATGTTACCATTCTCAATACCATTGATCATCTGGGTAAATTTGAAGAAAAGTCTGATGAAGGCTTCTTTGTTGGATACTCTATGGTTTGCAAGGCTTTTAGAGTCTATAACTTAAGAACAAAGAAGATTAAAGAGAACTTGCATGTTCAGTTTCTTGAAAATAAAGCAAACATGGCAGGTTCAGGACCAGATTGGCTATTTGATCTTGAAACATTATCCAATACAATGAATTATGTACCTCTCACTTCAAGCACTGGAGACAAAGATCTTGAAGATTCAGAAGAATTCATTGATGAAGATGAAGCTTGTAAAGATGATGAAGATCAAATTGTTATGCCACTTTGGGACTTTGTTGATAATTCTGAAAAGACAAGTGATGCAGATGGTGTGAATTTTGATGAATTGAATAAAGAAATTCCTACTAGCAGTGGTAACTCAATTCCCACTGCTACACCAGAAGTTTCCACTGTCAGCCCAAATGTGGAACATACTTCTCAGGAATCACCAAGTGATGATGTAGAGATCTCATATATGCCTACAACATATGATATTCCTAGCACATCACAGTCTTCAATTCACAAAGTGCATCCACTTGATAATGTTATTGGTGAACTTCAATCAGGTGTGAAGACTAGAAGACAGACAAAGAAAGATGATATTCATGGGTTCATAAGTGAAGTGTATGAGTCCAAGAAACATAGTAAGAAGAATGAGTGTTTGTTTTTTTTGTTTTCTCTCACAGGTGGAGCCTAAGAACGTGTATATGACTCTAGGAGAATCTAGCTGGGTTGAAGCTATGCAAAAAGAGTTGCTGCAGTTTAAACTTCAAAAGGTTTGGGTTCTTTGTGACTTGCCTGATGGTATGAAGGTCATTGGTACTAAATGAGTTTTTAGAAACAAGAAAGATGAAAGAGGTATTGTAATCAGGAACAAAGCTAGATTGGTTGCTCAAGGATACACTCAAGAGGAGGGTATTGATTATGAAGAAGTTTTTGCTCCTGCTGCAAGAATTGAGGCTATTAGATTGTTTTTAGCCTATGCATCATTTATGGGCTTTACAGTCTATCAAATGGATGTTAAGAATGCCTTTCTGTATGGTATTATTGATGAGGAGGTATATGTCTCTCAACCTCCAGGCTTTGAAGATCCTCAACACCCAAATAAAGTGTATAAAGTGGTTAAGGCTCTTTATGGCTTACATCAGGCTCCAAGGAAGTGGTATGAAACCTTAGCTAATTATTTGTTGAATAATGGGTTTCATAGAGGCAAGATTGATCAAACTTTGTTCATTAAGAAAGACAAGGGTGATATTCTACTTGTGCAAGTATATGTTGATGATATTATCTTTGGGTCTACTAAACAAGAGATGTGCAAAGAGTTTGAGAAGCTGATGAAAGATGAATTTCAAATGAGTTCTATGGGAGAACTTACATTCTTTTTGGGGCTGCAAGTACAACAGATTAAAGAAGGCATCTTTATCAGTCAAGACAAATATGTGACTGAGATTATTAAGAAGTTCAAGTTTACTGATGCAAAATCTTCAAATACCCCTGCTGACAAGACCACTCATCTATTGTTGAAGAATGCTAGTGGTGCTAATGTTGATGTCCACACTTACAGATCTATGATTGGTTCTTTGATGTATCTCACTTCATCAAGGCCAGACATTATGTTTGCTGTATGTGCTTGTGCAAGATTTCAAGTGACTCCAAAGACATCACATATGACAGCAGTGGAAAAGATTTTTAGGTACTTGAAGACTTATCCTAATCTAGGATTATAGTATCCAAGAGACTCTCCAATGGAATTGATCACATACTCAGATAGTGACTATGCTGGTGCAAGTTTGGATAGAAGATCAACAACTGGAGGATGTCAATTTCTTGGAAGTAGATTGGTGTCATGGCAGTGCAAGAAGCAAACTATGGTTGCTACTTCAACCACTGAAGCAGAATATGTTGCAGCTGCTAGTTGTTGTGCTCAGATCCTTTGGCTTCAGAATCAATTATTGGATTATGGAGCTATCATGAGCATAGTGGAAATAATCATACAACAGTGGAAAGATTGGTGATAATAGCAAGAACAAAGAGTACTTTTATTTATCATAAATTAGAGTACATCACATCCATTCAGAAAACATTGTCACCAACACAGAAAACCATCACAAAAGACATAAACCTACAACCTAACACCTACTCCATAGGTTTCTTTCCTTTTCCTTCATAATCATGCTTGCCTTTGGAAGCTTTCTTTCTCTTGTCATCAAAAGAAAGTTGTTTCCTTGGACAAGCAAGTCCCAGAACTTGCTTGGGAGGCCTTGGTGCTTGGGTAGGCTTCTCAACAGCAGGCCACTTCATGTTGCTTATGGCAGTCTTCAATGCTGTGGTGAGGACCTTTGAAAACTCTTTGGAAAGATCAAAGGTTGGATCATTATCATCATCAGAGGAAGAACTATAGACCTCCAAAGATGGAGCAGGAGAAGCTTCAGTCTTTTTGGATGGCTTGTTGGATGATGTGGAAGTGGTTACACTTGGTGGGAAGTTGTAACACCCCCAAAATACCGCAGCGGAAGACTGTGTCATAGGGGTGCTACTTCATAATACAAAGAACAAGGTATAGAAAACGAACTCTAAATGAGACGTTTTGAAAAGTGACCATTCGATTAATAAATTCCGAAATACAAACTTGAGTTCCATAATACAATACATAAGAGTTTTAAGACAAATCGAATGGTAAAGATAAAAGCATAAGTCTTCAAAACATGCCAAGCGATTCTATGCTCCATGCAACAGCTTATCATCTTACAGACCTGAGACAAACATGCTAAAGTGTCAACACAATGGTTGGTGAGTTCATAGAGTTTGTCTTAAAATAATTGAAAAGCCTTAAGAGAATGTTCGCACAGCAAAGGCATCGTGAATCCACTCAGTTGCAATTCCCGCCATAAGAGACTTGCAACCTGTGTGTTCACAACCCACTGCTAACATATATAGTATGAATAAGACATGTATAAGTTCATCAAGACAATTTAAGCAATTAGAAGTGAGTCTATACTTCATCTCCGAAGACCTCACTTTTATGATGTATCCAAACATTCGCAAATGTTAGGATGTATCAAAGACAACTGGGAGTCAATTCCCAAAGACAACTGGGAGCCACTTCCCAAAGACAACTGGGAGTCAATTCCCAAAGACAACTACTAGTCAATAAATAGAATAACGCAATTAAGTATAACGCAGTCATGTATGTAAGCAATCAAGTATAACACAGTCAAGTATAGACGTTTTGAGTATTTGTACAAGTAAACAAGTAGTCGAGCATGTGTCTCCCCCAAAGAGTTAAAACAAGTACGAAAAGAGTAGGGGCTATGACTCACCTTAAGCTTAAGTGATGTGAAATCAAAGTGGTAGTCGAATCGTGAAAGTCTCTAAGAACAGCCTATAATAGAACGTTGCGACTTAGGTTTGGAGTAACATCTAAGAATACGAAGAATTGCCTATATATGTCTTGCATAATGTTCATGATGTAGTACTTAGTATATAGTGTAAGTCTTTGAATATAAATGGTTTATGGAACATGTATAGGTTGTATATCTCTTACTACCGTTCGGGCCGACATAATTCAGAAGTCATAGAGTAAACGTTCGAGGAGCCAGGACACTTTAACTCGTAAATCCACAACTCATCTCGACGGCTTACTTAATGAACTCCTCACATGAGGCTCCCTACTATTGTAGTATTTGATAACAAATGTATAAGTTTTAATCCGAAAAGTTACATGTCCAATATTTGAATAAACTTAGGAAAGTTTATTAGTACATGAAGATTGTTATTAGGGGTAGTTTCATAAGTCTTATATGACCATTTTCTCTTTGTAATATCTCATGGTTCCTTTTGAAGTGAAGTAGATCCAAATTGTTTGTTCAAGTTATCGCCTAATTCCTTGTTTCATGTTTACGCCTAAGTAAGCTTATATGGTCATTTAGTCATGGCTTCGCCGTGACCTTGGTCATTTTTCCATGGTCTTGAGACTCAACCTTGGCTTTAGCCATGGTTGTGGTCTTGGCTTTAGGTCATTAGACCTCTTGGTCTTAGTAAATGATAACTATAATATAGTGACTTTGGTCTAAAATGGGCTGTTAAGATTTTGAAGAAATTTATCACTCGGAAAGCGTTTTCAGGGTTCGAGCTTCTTTAATCCTGAACGAAAACGTCGTTCCGGACAACTTTCGTGTTTTAACTTTTTGATGAATCGGACCAGAAGGGTGACTTTCAAAAGCAAAATTTGATCAGAATGCTATTTAGGCAGTTTTGCCGTTTTGGTTTCGCTAGCTTCAAATGGTCATAACTTTTGACTCGGGTACTCGTTTTGGGTGATTCAAATTGCTATGTTTTCCTTGTTAAGTCCTCTTTAACATTAAGTAAGTGTCAAATATCAAAGTTATACTATTTTGGTCGTGGTTCTCCATAAAAATCACTAGTTTGCTTGTTTACTTGTCATAAGTTAACATATGTATACCAATACTTGTTTTATCCATTTTTAAACATCATGAACACAATAACAAGAACATATATAGCATGAAAGGAACACAAAGAGCATGTAAATGATAATTAAGCAAGAAAATGTGTTAGGGTTTGCTTACAACTTTTGGCCTTAATGAAAAGGGAAACTTGGACAAGAACTAGGACTTTGATTGAATAAGCTTTCTTCCTTTGCAATCTATGATAAACCGAGGTTATTTGAAGATTATAACGACGCCTTCTTGAGGTCCAAAGCTATTTGAAGATTATAACGACGTCTTTTTGGAGACTTTAAAGTTATAACAACTTTTCTTAGAAAATTTCCAAGATTGAAGATCAAACACTAGTTTTCTTTCAAAAACTAGTTAACTTTCTTACAAAATATAAGAAAAGTGCCTTAGGTTTTAGGACTTGAAAGTTATAAGAAGGTGTGGTGCAGGATTTATATGTTTTTTTTAGCTTGGTATTTATAGGGTAGGAAAAATAGTTAACCATATATTGGGTTAGAAAGTAACCATGGTTAATTTAGACACTTGTAAACATCCTAGAGATCAATGGTCAAGATCAAGCCACAAAATGGTGACTCCCCCCCACATTGGCGGTTTGAATGAGATAAGATGACTAGATGATGAGTCTTGGTGTTATCTTGCTTAGTTTGTGAATTTTGACTCCGTAAAAAGCTAACCGTAAATGATTAAGCCTCAAAACGTAAAACCGGGTATCGTAAAAATATGAAACTTGAAAGTATTGTTAAACATGTCAATATAGTCCATAATAAAATATAAAATTAGTGGTAGGATCTATCGGGTGCTAAAACCCTGCTAAAAACTGGAAACACGGGTCTAAAACGCGCAATTCGCGTAAAACGCTGAACTGAAAAACGTAAAATTCTAAAACTTTTGGAATTGTCATAAAATGATAGAAAATCATATTTCTATTGTTTATAATGTTTTATGGATATATCAGGATGCTGGAAGGACGTTTAAACCTAAAAGTAAATCTCGGACACGGCTTTGTGATTTTTGCAGAAATGATCCGACGAGCGTCAAACTCTCGGATTATCGTTAAAATAGTTTAACTTACGAGAATATGAAATAAAAATTTCTGAGATGAATAGTGAAAAGTGAATAGTAAAAAGTGAATAGTAAAATTTTCCAGGAATAGTAATTAATCTGAAAATGCGAATTGTTACAGAAGTAATCACTCCATCATGTTGAAAGATCCTCTGAGTTTGAACAATAGCTGATTTCCTCATCAGATGAATCATCAGAAGATATGTAGACTATTGGGAACCAGCTCATTGTGTTGATTAAGGGTTTGTGTTATTGAAGATGTTTGTTGATGAGAGATAAAAGTTCTGAGCCCCCTTTTATAAGCAAAGTCAAGGTCGAATTCTAATTAATGAAGAATATTTACTCTTACCTGTTTTGGTAGGTTGGAGGAGTAAATTTGGTTATTATCGGGTTGACTTTTGGAAGATATTTTTGTGAATAGTAACTTGGTTAAAAAGTTACTTTGGGTTAATCTTTATGGGTTAAGTTGAGAGTTACTTTGTTTTGCAGCATACAACCCATATTATTGGAGTCATTGGAGTTATAAGGTGTGTATCATAGACAATCAACAAATGGTTATTGATTCACCATGTCTAATCCACATAAGAATCAACTAGTCCAGAGCAAACGGCTACTGGTAAAGACTTATCAAATCAGTTTATGGTTGATAGTTTACTAAAAACTATATGGTTATCAACTCACCATACTCCAAGTGATCAAGAGTTGGCTAGTCCATTGCAAACGGCTCATGGTAAAGACATATCAAATCAGTTGATAGCTGGTAGTTTGCTAAAAACTATGATAAGAGCAGCAAATTTTCATGTTTTATTCACCACTGCTCTTTGATATGTTGTGAAAATTTTACCACTGCTAGTTCATTAGTTACCACTGCAAGAGTAATTTTTCCACTGATGAATTAGCCGTTACAACTGTTGTGTCAGTAATCCATTTTTTTACTAGCCGTTGTAAATATAACCGTCTTTCCTTATTAATAGGGTAAAATCTTTTGTGAATTATCTAGTTACTTATTATAAATTATTCTTTTTCCAAAGATAATTCTTTCTAAAGATAATTCACATTGCGCAACCTCCTCAAACCCTATTAGTATAAATTGATCATCATACGGCTTGATTTTTATCTTGATTACTAACACTTTTATTCTCTTTTTCACAAATATCATGGCGATTCTAAAATTTTTCGAGGAGCACAACCAACTAGCCTACCTACAAAAGTCAAACGAGAAGAGTGGCCCTGTTTTTCATCAGATTGTGGATTTTCTAAACACAACTCATATAAGGTATGCCTTAACTATTAATCCCACAATCTATGTTTCTCATATCAAACGTTCTAGAACACTGTGGAGTCCATAACTATTGAACAGGGAGACACACATGAATCTGTGGATGCTCTAAGAGCCATAGTGGATCGGGTAACTATTGATGTTACTGAGTCATCCTTGAGGAGAATTCTCCAATTGGATGATCTCAATGGTATCATCACATTACCTAATTCAGAAATTTTCACTAATATTGCTTTAATGGGGTATGATACATCTGAACAAAAAGTAACTTTCAGAAAAGGATGTTTTTGTCCCCATTGGAGATTTTTAATTCACAATCTTTTACATTGCCTAAGTCCTAAGAAAACATCTTATGAACAATTTGCATCAACCATGGCTTATCCTTTGGTTTGTTTGGCAACTGATAGGACTTTCAATTTTTCAAAGTTTATTTTCAATAATATGAAAGAGAATGTAAAGAGTCAACATAAATTTTTGATGTATCCAAGGTTTGTGCAAGCAGTGTTAAATGAGTTTCAACTGCAACCTCACAATAGACTTTATGAACCTTCCAGTCTTAAGCCAAAAGTTTTTCAAAACATGTGTAAGGCTTCAGATCTTTGGAATGGGGAGGTTCATCCACTTTTTCCTCAAATGCTTGCTAAAATTGCTCAACTACAGGGTGAAGATGCAACCATCCCAGTTGTATCCCAAAACACACCCAATATTGTTGTTCCACCAATTCACCATACCCCTGCTGTAACTCACACTTATGAGAGAAGGTCTAAACATCCAACTTCTCTCATCTCAACATTGCATGTTGCTGAACCCTTTGGTTTAGGAACAAGCAGTGGTGGTTCAAGGCTTAATCCTAGTCCAAGTAGGGAAGAGCCTGAATCAATGCCTCATGATTCACCTCTCCCAACAGGTTACACAGTTGGAAGTGATGAAGGCAGTGTGCAACTACCTGAACTGATGGACATTTGTACCAAATTAGTCAAGCAGGTTCAAGCTCTGGAGAAAGATCTGGCACAGACCAAAGAACGACATGCCACAGAGCTGAATCAATTGAAGGATGAGATTCAAAGATTGTAGAATGAAGTTGAGAATCTCAAGAAGAAAAGACCTGCTAAAGTTGTGTTATCTTCATCATCTTCACCTCAGGATGAGTTTTCTGCAAGTTCTACTAAAGCTTTGGGAGATTCTTCCAATCAGGGGAGGAAAACAGATGCAGAGTTTAAGGGGAGGAGTACTCATTTTGAAAAAGAGTTTGCTGAGCTCACTGATTCTGACAATGCTCAAGCAAAAGATGATGTAGCTGAGACTGAGGGGAGGAAATTGGATTTTGAAGATATGGATGCTGATGCTGGTTTTAACTTTGATGATATAGTTGGAACTGCTCAACCAATTTCCACTGAAGCAGAACAAGTTCCCACTGATCAACCAATTACCACTGCAAGTGAAAAAGTTCCCACTGCTACTCAAGAAATTACCACTGCAGAGGAAGAAGCTGCCAGAATAAGATCAGTCAAAGGAAAAGCTATTGTGACTGCTTTAGATCAAGAGCATACAAGAAAGATTTCTAAGAAAGAACAAGCTCAAATTGATTTTGATGCAAGATTGGCAGAGCAACAACAAGCTGCAAAGAATGAAAGGATAAGAAAGTTAGAGGAAGATGAAGTTGCTAGTTTTATGGAAGCAAAGAGGTTGGATAAACTTGAAGCTGTAATGGCAGAACCAATTTCAAGTGTTTCACCAACTGTCATTCATGAGAAACCTCCTTTATTCACTTATGTGCCTACAAAAGAAGAGATTGACTACTTGATTAACAATGATCAAATAATCAGGAAGAAGTCCGTTGAACTTATTGCAAATACAACCTTGAATGAAGAACAAAGGTCTGCACAATTAAAAGACTTCATTCAAATGAAGAATCAGCAGGCTCTTGATGAAATCATTGGGGATGTTAGAAAAGGTCAAAAGAAGCCAAGAAAGCTTACAAAGGCACAGATTATTGCTGAGATGAAGACTTTTTGTTGCCATGTTGGTAATATGAAGATGGCTCAATTCAAAGGAATGTCACATGATCAGATTGAAGGTATTTACTACAGAATCAAAAGACAAGATAGTAAATTCATTCCAATAGATCAAGAACCTATAGTAATGAAGACAAAAAGGTCTGGAGTGAGTCTTGGATAAAAAGATGCAAAGAAGTTAAAGACTCAGGAATTATCTCAAGCAGAAGAGGGTCCTAGCAAGTTTACAGAAGAGCAAGTTACAAACATGTTGTTCATAGAGACTGATGTACTTAATATTGAACCTCTACAAGCAAAATATCCAGTAGTTGGTTGGGAGATCTTTTCTGATAGTTTTGGTGTAGCTTGGAAGATCATCAGAACTGGAAGTGTCACAAGCATTTGCAGAGATTTTGAAGACATTGTTAGATCTTGTGATAGAGAAGACTTGGATACTTTGTGGAGGATTCTTCAAGAACAGTTCAAGAAGGATGAACTTGTTGATGTTAAGGCTAAGGAGTTATGGGTTCACTTCAGAAGATTCTATGAACCTGACCCAAGTGATAGATATTGGAGATTTGAAGCTCATGACATGAGAACCTTGTGGAAGTTCTATGATTCAAGTTTTGTGCATCATATTTCTACTCAAGATGGAGTTGATGTCTTTATGCTGGCTGAAAAAGAATATCCATTGAGAGCTGGAGTATTGGATGTGATGAGAACAGTGAAGCTTAGGTGCTGGGAAAGAACTGAAGTCATAGAAGATTTGCTACAAAGGATTTTTGATCAAAGTGTGAGAGTTGATAAATAGTTAAGAAGAAGATAAGTGTTTGGAAGAATTCCCATATCCTCATGTTTACTGAATACTTGAAGAAACTTATTGATTTATGTATTAATCATAAGTTAGGGGAGGATTGTTGGGAATTATACTAACAGTTACCACGGCTAAGTGAAGATGTTACAACTGCAGAAGATTGTACTTGCAGTGGAAACTCATTACCACTGCAAGAACATATATTACCACTGCTTATTAGATAACTGTTAGGAAACGTGTTTAGATAAATATAGAATAGATCTTGTGTATATCTTATTCTATTAGCATTATACTTATCTTGTAGAAGAGGACTCCTTGTGCTATAAAAGGAGATCCTAGGTTAAAGGTTTGATATACGTTTCTAGAGCTTCAAGGTGTAACCCTAGTGATATCAAGATCACTCGTATTATTATCATTAATAATATTGGAGCTAATCGTTTGTTTACATACATTGTTCTTATTCATAAACAACTGTCTTACTCACAATCAAACTTCTAAGTGTTACTAAGTAGATTCTGCATACTTAGTGATATAACTCAAAGTATCAATCTAACACAAGTTCAAGGTGTTTAGATCCATCAAGGTATCATCATTTACCCTCCCCTTACACTTAGGATGAACATTGTCGCCAATGTTCAATTAAAGGATGTAAAAGTAAAGTAGGTAAAAGAATGAAAACAAATACTCCCGTGATTCTTTCGGTGTGGATAGTGTGTCAACAAGATTAGATCTTCCTCCAAGAAAATGAACGTTGAAAGCTTCCCTAAAGAAATATAAATCATCTTCTTGTCATATATAACCTGTTAAACCTGAGAAAACAATCAAGGCAACCTCGCGTAAAATCGGCGGCAATCTATATATACCAACAAATCCTAGAAAACAATTTAAGATATAATGCTTGTGGAATGAATATTTGCAGATTTCCTGGAGTTTACAAAACTAAAGAATTAACAAAAACTTTAAGACCCCGGTATAAACAAAACTCGCAAAAGTTTTCAGAATTTTAGTACCTGACGTCGTCAGATTATAACTCCTGACGCCGTCAGAATGTTCCTGGAAAAATCTTATGTTAAGTTTCCGGCAAATTTCTGGAAAAACTCATGCCTTATTTCCTGGAAAATCCTGCAAAACATCATTATATCTCGATACAAGCATTTGACTCAAACAAATACTAATATACATGTTCATTCAATATTGTGGCGAATCACGATCATTTTCGTTCTTATAAACAAATTTGGGTTTCCCCTTACACTTAGCTTTTGCAAAATACCTTTATATGAAGTTAAGACGAAGTTAAACAACAAAATAAAGCATTTTCATAATTTAATTTGAAACATGATCTACCAACAATAAGAATAAAACATGTATAAGGAAACAAATAAAATCAAACAAATAAAAATCAAATAAAAACAAACAAAGCATGGGTTGCCTCCCAAGAAGCGCTTTTCTTTATTTACGAGTCTTGTAGCTAGACTCAAGGTCATGGGCAATTATGTAACCTTGTCATCAAATGTTACATCCTCCTCACTAATCATTTCATTACCACTTTCTTGATAATGTTTTATGCGTTGTATGTTTACAGTGAATTCTCTATTTTCATCGTCCATTAGCACAATAGCGCCCGCTTTAGAGGAGATTTTCACCGTAAAGGGTCCATACCATCTAGACTTAAGTTTCCCGGGAAATAACCTTAACCGGGAATTATACAATAGAACTTTGTCCCCTTCTGAGAACTCCTTAGGTTTCTTAATTCGCTGGCCATGCCCTCTTTTTGCCCTTTCTTTATATGTAATGGATGATTCATACGCTTCTAGCCTTAATTCATCAAGCTCATGGAGTTTCAAGAACCTATTCGTTCCAGCGACCGTATAATCCAAATTACATGCCTTAAGTGCCTAATAAGCCTTGTGTTCACGTTCCACTGGAAAGTGACACGCCTTGCCATAAACCATGCGGAATGGGGTCGTTCCAATAGGTGTCTTGTAGGTCGTTCGGAATGCCCATAACGTGTCATCGAGTTTAAATGACCAGTCCTTTCTGTTCTGATTAACCGTCTTTTCCAATATTCTCTTAATCGCCCTGTTGGTGTTTTCAACTTGACCGTTGGTTTGCGGGTGATAAGCGGTGGAGAACAGGTGGGGGACTCCATATCTTTTCATGACCTTTTCCATTTGCGCATTGCAAAAGTGGGTCCCCCTATCACTAATGAGAGCTTTAGGAATGCCGAACCTAACAAACAGCTTTTTAAGAAAATGAATGACTACCCTAGCATCGTTGGTCCTAAGGGCTTGTGCCTCCACCCATTTTGAAACATAATCAATGGCCACTAATATGTATTCGTTCCCCCTAAAGATGGAAAGGGTCCCATGAAATCTATTACCTAAACATCGAAAACCTCACAAACTTGTATCAAATTCTGAGGCGCTTCATCTCTTTTTGATATATTCCCGGCTCGTTGACATGCATCGCATGCTTGTATCATCTCCTTCACATCACGAAATATTGTAGGCCAATAGAATCCTGCATCGAAAATTTTTCATGCGGTGGTGTTTATCCCATGATGACCCCCGGAAGGGCCCGAATGACATTCTTTCATAATCTTCATCGCTACTTTTCCCGAAACGCAGCGCCTGATTATTTGATCAGGACATCTTCGGAATAAGAAGGGTTCGTCCCAGAAGTAGTATTTTAGTTGGGTAAAGAACCTTTTCCTTTCGTGTCTAGTCATGTGTTCCGGAATGAGTCTGCTTGCAAGATAATTAGCATAATCAGCGTACCATGGCTCAGAATCTGTTATTGACATAAGCTGTTCGTCAGGAAATGAGTCCCGAATCTCACTCTTGTCAAGCTCACTAAGGAGGGGATTTTCGAGACGAGAGAGATGAGCAGCAGCTAAATTCTCTGCCCCCCTTTTATCACAAATTTCAACGTCGAATTCTTGTAACAACAAGATCCACCGAATTAGTCGTGGTTTAGCGTCTTGCTTAGCAAAAAGGTATCGAAGAGCCGAATGATCAGTAAAAATGACCGTCTTTGAAAGGACAAGATATTGGCGAAATTTGTTGAAAGCGAACACCACGTCTAATAGTTCTTTTTCGGTGGTAGAATAATTCTCTGGAGCGGGATTCATTGTTTTGCTAGCGTAGTATATTGGTTGGAATTGTTTGTTAAACCTTTGGCCTAATACTGCTCCAACAGCATAGTCGCTAGCGTCACACTTGATCTCGAAGTGTAATTCCCAGTTGGGTGTAACCATGATTGGGGCTTGCGTAAGTTCCTTTTTCAGGAGATTGAATGCATCCTTGCATTCTTGAGAGAAATTGAAAGGGGCATCCTTTAGAAGCAATTGAGTCATTGGCCGAGCTATTTTATAGAAGTCCTTAATGAACCTCCTGTTGTCATACCCCGCCACGGCGGAAACGCGTGGGTGTAACTTGATGGATATCATCACAACACCTGGTGTCAACATAGAGAACAACTACATGCACATAAATAGAGCAATGTACCAACACACAGTGTTGTAACAATACCCAAAGATAAATAACCAAAACAAATCCAAAAGGTATCTTCAATAAATTTGAAAGTACCAAACATAAAACATAAATGTATCATATCCAAAACCAAATAAAATGAAATCCCAAAACATAAGTAAGTCTCCATGCAACTAAGTCTCGCCTAATTGCAGCCCTCAACTTTGGCCTTAGAATGCTCACCTGAAAATGATGCTTAAAATGTCAACATAATGTTGGTGAGATTCATAGGTTTAGACACACTTACACTCTCAAGGCAACCAGTTCACTGTGATTACAAAAATATAGCTGGACAAATAAATTATAGTTATCATATAGCTACATGCATTTGCAAGTCACTAATCACACACAAAGGCAACAGCACTCATAAGGCAACCAATAGGACGGCTCGTGTCCTCCGACCCCAAAATAATTACAACAGGATGGCTCGTGTCCCCCGACCCTATAATGATTACATCAATTAGGCCGCATGCGCGAGCAACATGATAAGCATCCTCCTAATCGAATCACACACAAATTCCACCACTTGGGTACAGTTCTACCCTCATCTCGGGTACAGTTCTACCCTCGATTTTCACAACATGGGTACAGTTCAACCCTTCACATCTCAGGTACAGTTCTACCCTCGATTTTCACACAAGCAAATAATCACACATAGCATGCATACGATAACATTATAAGTCCAAGCTCTTTAACACCATACACATAATCACAGTAAATCAAATCATTTAAGACAAGCATCATTCCCATCCCAAGTTTAAAACAAAGTAAAAATATGGGACTTTGAACTCACGTTAAACTCCGCAGCTTCCACAAAACAATTCACAATCTATAGCACACAAAAATAATCCACATTACACAAGGTCAAGCTAAAAGCTACAACCCATGTAATACACATATGATGGATGTCTAAGACTCATATGACCCACCATGGATCTCCTAGACACCACACTAACCACTACCATAACTTAATACCCACTAAATCCCTTGCACTCTAAAAATCAGAAAACGCAGAATTTTTGAGTACATTCACTCACATAAAATCACGACAAATAAAGCTCAACAACTCACACCAAAAATTTACCATGGTCTCTCATAAGCATAAAAGCTAATCCCAAAAGGCGAAGGGATTTAGTGATAACTCAAATACTAACCACACAATAACACCCATATAACTACTCAAACCACACCAAACAAAGTTAGATTAACTCGAGGCTAAAAGTCTAACTAACCTGCTAAAATCACGGTTGATACACCTGTAGAACCCGACATGACCCAAGAAGCTACGATCGCCTTGACAGTAGTGGGATAAGGTAGTTTAGATATAGCTTCAACCTTTGCTTGGTCCACCTTAATCCCATTTCCTGAGACCTTATGCCCTAGCACAATCCCTTCTTTTACCAAAAAATGGCATTTCTCCAAATTTAGGACCAAGTTGGCTTCCTCGCAACGTTTGATCATTTTTTCGAGGTTAGCGAGACAGCGGTCAAAAGAGTCCCGAAGACCGAGAAATCATCCATGAAAACTTCCATGCTGTCTTCTATTAACTCGTGAAAGATTGCGGTCATGCATCGCTGAAAAGTGGCGGGAGCGTTACACAGCCCAAAAGGCATTCTTTTATAGGCGAATGTTCCATAAGGGCAAGTAAATGTGGTTTTTTCTTGGTCCTCAGGGGCTATGAGGATTTGGAAATATCCTGAGAATCCATCCAAGAAACAGTAGTACTCGTGCCCGGATAATCTTTCCAACATTTGGTCAATGAACGGGAGGGGAAAGTGATCCTTTCTGGTGGCATCATTGAGCTTCTATAATCGATGCATATCCGCCAACCAGATAAATGGGGTATATATAAGACAAACAATAGGGTAAAAACTCTAATAGCTAACTGGGCCTTGGGCCTCTTATGGGCTATATGGACATCCACAAACAATGATCCATAACACTCCCTCTTGGATGTTCATATTGTTAATACGCTTAGGAAATGCTGCCTCATTAAAAACCTTGTCAGGAAAACCCAGTGGGACAAAACCATGACTAAGGGAAAAAGAGTGCAACGCGTATTATCTCCCTCTGATGACTATATCACTTGAGCTCATTGAATCGACGCATCCCAATGTTGTGTCTTAGTTTCCTAAATGTTGAGGTAGGAAGTGCCTTGGTAAATAGATCCGCCAAATTGTCGCATGAACGAACTTGTTGAACAATAATATCGCCATTCTTCTGTAAATCATGTGTGAAAAAGAATTTTGGTTAAATATGTTTCGTCCTATCGCCCTTGATATAACCTTCCGTAAGTTGAGCAATACAAGCCGCATTATCTTCATGCAAAACTGTTGGTGCCTCCTTTTCTGAAGAATTACTACATGATCTACGTATGTGTTGTATCACACTTCTTAGCCACACACATTCTCAACTTGCTTCATGTATCGCTAGAATTTCCGCATGGTTGGATGAAGTCGCTGAGATAGTTTGCTTAACTGAACGCCATGAAATTCCAGTTCCTCCACTTGTAAAAACATATCCAGTTTGAGATCGACCATTGTGAGGGTCAGACATATATCCCGCATCTGCAAAACCAACTAAACTTGTATTTGATGGGTTAGTGAAAAATAACCCCATATCCTTTGTACCTTGAAGATAGTGAAATATTTGTTTTATTCCTTTCCAGTGCCTCTTTGTGGGGCAAGAGCTATATCTTGCTAATAAGTTTATAGCAAATGTTATATCTGGTCATGTATGACTAACAAGATACATTAAAGCTCCAATAGCACTTAAATATGGAACTTCAGGACCAAGAATTTCCTCATCAGCTTCTTGAGGTCGAAATGGGTCGTTTTTAACATCAAGTGTCCTAAAAACCATTGGAGTGCTTAGTGAATGTGATTTATCCATATAAAATCTTTTCAACACCTTTTCAATATATGCTTCTTGATGCACAAGGATTCCATTCTTAAGATGTTCAAATTGTAATCCAAGACAAAATTTTGTCTTTCCAAGATCTTTCATTTCAAATTCTCTCTTTAAGCACTCAATAGCCGTAGGAAGTTCACCAGGAGTTCCAATTATATTCAAATCATCAACATACACCGCAATTATAACATATTCAAATCCGTATCTTTTAATAAAAATGTATGGGTAAACAGAATCATTCTTATAGCCTTCCATTAATAAATATTCACTAAGACAATTATATACCACATTCGTCCTGACTGTTTTAACCCATATAAAGATTTATTCAAATTAATTGCATATTTTTCTTGAGAACTATTTTTACGTGATTCAGGCAGTTTAAACCCTTCAAGAAGTTTCATGTAAATTTCAGTATCTAGTGAGCCATACAAATAAGCTGTCACTACATCCATTAGATGCATATCAATTCCTTTTGTATTACCAGACTAATCAAATAGCGAAGGGTTCTTGTATCCACCACAGGAGAATATGTCTCCTCATAGTCAATTCCATGTCTTTTTGAGAAAATACTTGTGCTACCAATCGAGCCTTGTATCTCATGATTTCATTTTTCTCATTTCTCTTTCGAACAAAAACCCACTTATATCAAACAGGTTCGACATCATTAGGTGTTTGGACTATTTGTCCAAATACTTTTCTCTTCTCAAGATATTTTAATTCTGTCTCAAACAGGTTCGACTTCATTAGGTGTTTGGACTATTTGTCCAAATACTTTTCTCTTCTCAAGATATTTTAATTCTGCCTCAATTGCATCATCCCATTTTGGCCAATCATTTCTATTCTGCATTCATGCATAGACTTTGGTTCTTGATCCTCATCATCTTCCATTATTTCTAGCGCTACATTATATGCAAATGTATCGTCGACGTTTATTTCACTTCGATTCCAAACTTTTCTAGACATAACATAGTTTATTGAGATCTCTTCATTTTCAGGTACATGTGGTTCTTCTTGAACCAACATGTCTAGTGTCTCTTTGGGGGACTCTGGCGTTTCTCTTTCCTCGATTATATCATCTTGAATATTTGCTCCCTTTTTATTTTGAGGATTTTTATCTTTGGAACCGATTGGTCTACCACGTTTTAAACGTGCATTAGATTATTTGCCTATTTAAGGCTGTCCTTCTTGGACATTAATCTTAATTGGAGCATTAACAGCTGGAATATGTGACTTTGTCACTTTCTTTGGGTCAGTAAATGCGTCTGGTAACTGATTAGCTAATCTTTGTATATGAATTATCTTTTGAACTTCCAGTTCACATTCTTTAGTTCGAGGATCAAAATTATTTAATGATAAATCTTTCCAACTTATTTCTTTTCCCAGCTGTCTTATCTCTCCCCCCAATGTTGGAAACATTGACTCATCAAAATGACAATCAGCAAATCTGGTTGTGAATAGATCCCCCGTGGATGGCTCTAAGTACTTAATTATTGAAGGTGAGTCATATCCAACATATATTCCCAACCTCCTTTGAGGTCCCATCTTTGTGCGTTGTGGTGGAGCAATTGGAACCTATACCGCACAACCAAAAATCCTTAGATGGGAAATATTTGGTTCCTGACCAAAAACCAACTGTAATGGGGAGTAAGTATGATAACTTGTTGGCCTGATGTGAATCAGTGTTGCTGCATGTAGAATAGCATGGCCCCAAGCAGAAACTGGTAAGTTTGCTTTCATAATCATTGGCCTTGCAATCATCTGAATCCTCTTAATAAGTGATTCAGCAAGCCCATTTTGTGTATGGACATGAACTACAGGATGTTCAACATTTATTCCAATAGACATACAATAATCATTAAATGCTTGAGACGTAAACTCACCAGCATTGTCCAAACGAATTGTCTTAATTGGATAATATGGAAATGTGCTCTCAATCTTATTAATTATGCACGTAATCGTGTAAATGCCAGATTGCGACTTGATAATAAGCACACATGTGACCATTTAGTCGATGCATCAATCAAAACCATAAAATACCTAAATGGTCCACAAGATGGATGTATTGGTCCACATATATCCCCTTGCATCCTTTCAAAAAAATTAAGTGATTCATGTTTCACTTTAACATGTGATGGGCGTGTAATCAATTTTCCTTGTGAGCAAGCAACACATGTAATATCCTTACTTTGTAGAATTTTATGATTCTTCAAAGAATGCCCTTTTGAATTTTCTATGATTTTTCGCATCATTATTGACCCGGGATATCCCAGCCGGTCATGCCAAACAATAAAATTCGCATGGTCCATAAACTGGTGGTTTATGACTGCGTTTGATTCAATAGAACTAATATGAGTGTAATATAAACCGGAAGAAAATGCGGGTAATTTTTCTCGTACATGCTTTTTACCCGAAATTATATTTGTAATGTGAAGCCACTCAACATGTCCTTCATTAACTCTCCCAATATGATATCCATTTTTACGAATATCTTTAAAGCTCAACAAGTTCCTTTGAGACATGGGGGAAAATAATGCATTATCAACTTTAACTTGTGTTCCACCCGGTAATAATATACTTGCTACGCCAAAACCTTTAATTAATTTGACGCTACCAGATATAGTGCTAACATTTGATTCTTGCAATTTCAAATGTGAAAATATTTCTCTTTCTTGAGAATTGTATGAGTAGTTGCACTATCCACAAGACATATATATTAGTCATCGATCATTATACGATCCATGGGCTACCTTTTCTAAAAAAAAATAAAACAGATATATTCTCAACATGAGCTATGTTATTAAAAACAAATACTTATAAATATATAGCCTACCCACGGGTCAATACGATATCAGAAAAACAAACATGTAATATAAATATGGGCTAGTTTTTTTTTTTTTTTTTTTTTTTTTTTTTTTTTTTTTTTTTTTTTTTCATGCTCAACATCCCTGTTGTTATTTACTTTATATATATTACACGTTAAACAAACATGAGCTACGTTAAAGTGCAAGATCATGACTTAAGTGTATAATAATATATAGGCTAACTTTATGTAATTATTATCAGCATTATATTATGCACATGTATAATAATATAATAGTAATATGCTAAGTGTCATTATATTAAGAAACAGATAAAGTGCGGCCTACGAATCATGTGAGAATTGTGTATAATTTATATTAGTAATATCAGAAATATTGCACATAATCATATAACTAAAGAAAATTAAGTCTAATAAAGATATTTCATATCCATGAATAATAAGAATCCAAACATAACGAAGACAACCAAAGAAAATCCCAAACAAAGAAAACACCTAAAGAAAATCCCAAACAAAACATTTAAAAATAAATTATTCATGGCTTCAAACTTCCAATCACTCATTTGCTAGGAAATCTCCAACCTCCAAGTGGGTTGCACCAGTAAATTCTTTAGCATCATCATAGTTATCATTGTTGTCATTGTCATAGACAAGATTTGCTTCTACCTTGATTCCTTTATTCTTAACAGACTGTTGATAGAGGTCCACCAAATGCTTTGGTGTACGCCATAATTTTTCCCAGTGATTAAAACTGCCACAACGATAGCATGCATCATTGGCTACCAAGGCCTTATCTTTTCTTCCTCCTTCATGCTTATTAATATTTCCCTTATCTTGCCACTTCTTGTGGCCATTGTTGTTCTTAAAGTTAACACGTTGATTAACAGCATGATAATTACCTCTACCATTGCCACACCCTTGACCACGACCTCGACCAAAACCAGAACCATAACCTCGTCCACGTCCTCGTCCATGGTCATAACCAAGACCACGACCTCATTGTGATAAGTTGTCACATTCGCTTCCGATAAAGGAGCGGTACTAGTTAGACGATTATCATGGTTTTTCATTAGAAGCTCATTATTTTGTTCGGCCACAAGTAAGCATGAAATTAGGTCACAATATTTTGTGAAGCCTTTGGCTCGATATTGCTATTGCAATAGTATATTCTGTGGAAAACTAGAAAGCGGGGGTTGAATAGTTTTCCCCTCTTTTTCATTTTATAAAAGCTTTGTTTCAAAATGTTGATTTGAATTAAATTAATTGTTTGTTTGGAAAACCTTTAATTAGAGTTTAGTATGAAAACACCATATAATCAATATGATCAATTATATACGTAAGCTTTTAAAAAAAAAACTTAGTTTTATGAATGAAGCTTTGGTCGGTCTTTGTGTGAATACATTTTCCTTTTAAAATCTTAAAACGTTTTGTATCAAATTATCTATCAAGTTAAACTTAATATGAGAAGTGTGAATAATAATCTATTTGACCATATCATATAATTATACACACAATCATAATATTAACTTCTATGTACAACACAATCAATCATCACAACTATATAAGCAACAATTAAGACATATAGGCAAGCATAGATGTAAAGCGATAAATGCAAGAATAAATTAAAAAGATAGGAGAAAGAGGATGCAAACCGGACACGATGATTTATAGTGGTTCAGCTACAAGGACACCTTCCTTGCCCTACTCCACTCCCCGAGTCACCTACTCATGAGTTTTCTTCACTACTCAACAAGCTCCTTTTTGGCGGAGAAAACCTTACACAACTTTTGCTTACACCATTTAACGACACTAAGCTAAATGTCGAGTTCTAATAGTAGCTAGAACCAATCTCACACCACAACACACCTTCTTCACAACACTACTACTACATTACTTATCACACCTTCACTACTTCTTCTTCACAACACACCTATTTCTTCACGGCTTCACGACTTCTTCATGGCTTCACAACTTCACAACTTCTTCACTACTTCACAACTTCTTCTATACTCCACTACATACTCGCACATCTATTACTTCACAACAACATAACTTCTCCACACTAGTTCTTACTCACTCATAAACTCACTACTAAGTAAGATCATCTTGATCTACTTATTACATATACAAAGCTCACAACTTTACATAAGCACTAACTACATCTTTGGCTTTATGATGGGGGGATTCTTCTCTTGCACTTTGAGTTATGAGAGATTGGATCACTTGAAACAAAGATTAATAATCTTATGATCAAAGGGTTTTAGAAGGATGTTTAGAGAGAATTGGATTTGAAAAGTTTTGTGCAAAAGGTGAGAAAAATACAAGGTTTGAGGTGGTATTTATAGGAGAAGATTTCTGACAGAGGAGCGTGCCGGTCCCCTTAATTGTATGGCCGGTCCCCTTAATTATTAAGGGGGCCGCCCTACTGAAACGGCCAGAAATCTTTGTCTTTTCTGGTGAAAGTTTATTTGGTGAAAAACTAATTGATTTTGGTTAAAAATTTGAATTCATATATTTGTTATGAATTAAACATTTTCCTTTAATTACCAAAATTGTTTTTCAAAAAATATATAACATGTTTATATCATTTTATAAACTTTGTAATGTTTAAATAAAATTCCTTTGATCATAAAATGTATTAGACATTTGTTTGTACATACCTTAAGTGATTGCTGAGGCAAACTCGAGACGTTGAGATGTCGAGGCTTGTTGACGTAAGAATGCATAGATGAATTGTGATCACAAGTAACTTAAGCACTTTACGTTATATGTTGTAACTTACATCTTTGTCATCATCAAAACATGAAGAGAATGTTTAGATTAAATATCGTAATATTCATGCCAACAATCTCCCCCTTTTTGATGATGACAAACTATGTAAACTATAACTCATAGTAAAATGTATAAGTTACTTGTTTACACTTCTTCTCCCTCTTTTGTCAAAGCAAAAAGGTGGACACTTAGACGAGACTTCAACTACGCTTGAACCCTTGAGAATGAATGTAAAAGGCGAGCTTGCATCATCGTAAGTGAAGCCTTGATCCTATCAACCTTAATGCTCCCCCTTGGTGTATGCTCCCCCTTGGTGTATGCTCAAAACTAGTTTTGGCTACCAAAGAATCGAGCGATGAAGTAATCCTTCAAAACAAAGTTAGTAGACAAGTGCAAATATATATAATGATGATGATAGGTATATGCATGATACTAATAGGGGAACAATATATGGACGTAATAGGTATATGCACTAAAAATATGACACATGTAATTATTGTTTTAAAAACAACAACCTAACTTCCCAAAAAAAATTACCATGACCAAAGCTTAAGACATGATAATGATTGGAACCTAATGCAAAGATTCTACCGACATATTTTGGCAAAAGATACCAAAATATATATTCTAAAATAGTAAAAAAAAATGATAATGATGCGTTCTTTTAAAGACGTAGAAAAATAAAGAAGGATGAGCGTGAATGAAAAGGGAAGGTAATGACAAAAGGTTGACAAATATGGTTTAGATTAATATGACATTTGACAAGGGTGGATGATTTGGAATCAAGGGATTTTTAGGTGTTTTGTTGGTTGACGACCGAAAATGGATATGTGAATGAGGTGGTGATGGCTTGACAACACTTGAAGCTTGGATATCTTCTTTGTGTTCTTCACTTGCTAGGAAGTGGAAAAGATGCATTTCATAAAGAAATTCGCTTGACTTTTAGGGGTGTAGATTTAGGAGCGGAAGAGGTTGATTGAGAGTTTGGATGTTGTTCAAGCGAGGGTTTTGGATGAGAACTAGCGAGAAGATACTCAATCCAAGTGAAGTTTTCCTTCAATGAAATGGTTTGTTTTTGGGGAAAGATGCAACAAAGAGAATTGTTGACATATTTGCAACTTGTTTCAAGTTGTGGGGTGATGAATGAGTGCTAGAGGGAAGTTATTCCAAGTTGCATTGAGCAAGGTGTAAGGCAAGAAGAGCACTAAGCTCAAAGGCTTCCTTGAGTTCTTCAATGAACTTCAAGTGTTTGGAGAAATGTGATGATGGTGGATTGTGGTTTTAATTAGGGATGGATGGAAGATAGGCTTCATGAGTGGATGGTGTTTTTGTTGAATGAGCATCAAGTGAGAAGCATTGGTGATTAGGTTTGGATTGTTGTTTTGGGATTGTGCATGCTCATCATGAGAAGAAGCATTGGTGGAACCAAGCGTGGGTGTTAGGCTTTATATGTGAGATGGGTTATTTGTATGAGCATAAGATTTAGGTATTGGTTGATTTGGAACAACATCACTTGAGCTTTGACACGAGTCAATTTTTCTCCTCCAAATGGGTTTTACGAAGATCTTAGCAACTCTTGAGAGTTTAGATCTTGGGTTGTTGGGGGATGACATGTTTGGTTGGATGATCATTAAGGATGAAGGAGATGTATTTATAGTGTAGGAAAGATGTGGTTTAGGAAGGTAAATTTTGAGGGCATGGAAATGGTGGATGACTCGAGATTGGTGGTATAAAGGATGATTTGGTTTTTCATTTCACATGGGTAGTTTGAGGATGTACTAAAGAAGGGTTATGAGGTTTGAGTGTAAGGTAGAAGAATATATGTGAGTGAGTGTGTTTTCCCTTCCCATTAAATTCGTGCTCATCCGGACATAGAGTTAAGCATGTAAAGGCATACAATCAAATCACATAGGAGCAAATAAACATCTAGAAACAACATATATGCGATATGCCATAAATCTAGGAATGAAAGAATTTAATGAGAAGCAAAGTTCATAAAAGTAAAATAGCGTTAGGTATATATAGGAAGAGCAATTTAATCAAGTTGGAGAATGAGTATGAGACTATTACTAGTGGTGCTCAATTCAGGCTAAACACGACCATTTTTACGGGTTACACACACCCAACTTCTCACATAGAAGCAATTCAACCGTTAGGTTAAATTGAATTTCTAGTCAATAGATTCTCCAGTAGTCATTCTCTTTTTAGAGGAAATTGAGTTCCTAAATTTACCTATCGAAGATTACCAAACATGAAGTTTGCTTGATTCACTAATACCTGGCTTAATGTGACTCAAACATCATGTTTTAATGAAGGTAAATCTAGATGATATATTTTATTCACGATTCTAATAGAGACGTGTTGAATGTTTAGATAAGAGTAAACAAAAAGTTTTAATCTTTTCTTGATGATTTACCGGTTGTTTGGTTTTGATGACATATTACTTGATTTAATAACTGTGCTAAACTTAAGAGTGCACCTTAGAATCTCTTGTGAAATGAATCTCATTAAGATTATTTATCTTAAATAAGTTTGTGATTCTCAAATGATATCAAAACTAGACATTAATATATTTTTAAACAAATATTATTTTCTATGATTTTTGCCAATGTTATATATCATACTTTAACAAGTATTTGAAAAAAAAAATTATTTGTTTATGGATTGTGACAAGTTATTTTTCAATTCTAATAACTTATATTATTTCAAAAAGGAAAGTGTAGTGCATTATCTTGTAACACAACCATACATGCTACAAAGAAAATGAAATACATAGAATATATAGTGTGTATTATTCTTAAATATGTATTTTATCTTGAAGTGATGATTTTAAGTAGTGTGAGCAAAGTTTACATATGTTGTTAGTTTGCTCATGTTTGGTTTTTCGGATATGACACATTTATCCATTGCATTGCAATGTAAATTGCTTGAATATTTCGGACGAAACATCCAAGTCGTCAATCCTACTTCATTGTATATTTTATAAATGTGTTTAAAATATTATTCTAATATTTGGAACACAATTATTGGACAAGTAGATTCAATATGACATTATCAATACAAGTGTGAGTTATGATCCAATGCATACTCTTTTCATCTACAAAGGATGTAATTATTTTCATATCAATCTAGTGTGATTGAGTATGCAGATTCAAGACTATATCTTTTGTTGTAATTTGATATAATCTTGAAGCTAAACAAATAGCAATCCAATTTCTTGTCCACACTTAAAAATGTGTCAATTAGATTTGATAAATATATCAACCATAATTTGAATAACGAATTGATATAATATCAAGGTCTTTCTTAACCCTCACGGACACTCAATTGAAATAAATAAACGTTTTGATAGTATGTTCCATTAATCCTAATATTATTTATTAGTGAATGATTGAAAGTTGACTTATTATTTCATGATTGTTATATGTTTTATTTTTGTGAATGACTCTTCATTTTTACTTATTATTAACACACTTAGATTTTGAAAATACTTTTTCTTTTATATAACTATTAATGTTTTACAATGATTCAATTTCTCTTATTAAACATCTTAAGGTAAAACAAGCTAATTAGTAGAAAATATTTAAGTGTGTTGTGAAGAATAGATTAAATAGTTTGAACTGTTTAGGTGACTAGATTGAACTCATTTACAAGATGTTTGAGTAACATTAAGCCATCTATAATTATATGCAATGCAAGCATATTATAACAATCCTAACGCAAGAAATCTAGCATAAGATCTAGTTAAGTATAAATCGGAAAACTAGCTATAAACTAACAGGGCACATATGCATAGATATACACATAGCTAAACTTCAAATAGCAACAATTATTTAATATATTCAATTAAGAAAATAAAATCACAAAGAAGTTCACATAACACATAAAACACTTATCGTCGTTTTCTGTATTATATACACCAATGTTTACTTAGCTCGAACTTATTTGAAAATAAAATAGTTTCCTCCCCATTCTATAATTTAATTAAGATCAATATTTTGAAAACATAAATACTTAATTTTTCAAAAGTATATCAACTAGGAATGCCCGACTTGAAGGAAAAGGTAAAACAAAAGTTTTACGTTAAAACGAAACACAAATTTTTGACCACCGTATAGTATTTTGGCTTTCTTACTTATTTAAGTTTGTAATGGTTACTTTTAAGTATTTTTAAGTAAAAGTAGACTCAATTACCTTTAAAACGCCGGGTGGCACGACTTCTACGGAGTTACGGTTAATTTTATATGATTTTTCAAAGTTTTCGAAAAACTGTCGAGCAGACAGGCAGACCCCTTAAATAATCAAGGGGACCGCCCAGTATTTAAGGGGGCCGCTCAGAAAATTAAGGGGGCCGCCCATCTGGTACTCAAAATTTCATTTTTTGTAAAAAATTGTTTTCTGACTTTTCGGAAAGGTGTGTAACTTTCTGATTTTGATACCGAACATATGACACTTATTTTAAGCATAGTATTATTTTGAGCTAGTATAATTAGTGTATATATCATCAAAACTAATACAAGTTAATCAACAAAACACTTTTCATATTTAATCCTCCTTAATGGATAATTTGATACATGGATCGTACTCAATTTTTAAAACCATTTGTTTTGAAAATTTAAGCGACGTGGCTCTGGTACCAATTGTGGAAAACTAGAAAGGGGGGGTTGAATAGTTTTTCCCTCTTTTTCATTTTATAAAAACTTTGTTTCAAAATGTTGATTCGATTTAAATTAATTATTTATTTGGAAAACCTTTAATTAGAGTTTAGTATGAAAACACCATATAATCAATATGATCAATTATATACGTAAACTTTTAAAAGAAGAAGAAGTAGTGCAGCTTTTAGTGTGAATACGTTTTCCTTTTAAAATCTTAAAACGTTTTGTATCAAATTATCTATCAAGTTAAACTTAATATGAGATGTGTGAATAATAATCCATTTGACCATATCATATAATTATACACACAATCATAATATTAACTTCTATGTACAACACAATCAATCATCACAACTATATAAGCAACAATTAAGACATATAGGCAAGCATAGATGTAAAGCGATAAATGCAAGAATAAATTAAAAAGATAGGAGAAAGAGGATGCAAACCGGACACGATGATTTATAGTGGTTCGGCTACAAGGACACCTTCCTTGCCCTACTCCACTCCCCGAGTCACCTACTCGAGAGTTTTCTTCACTACTCAACAAGCTCCCTTTTGGCGGAGAAAACCTTACACAACTTTTGCTTACACCATTTAACGACACTAAGCTAAATGTCGAGTTCTAATAGTAGCTAGAACCAATTTCACACCACAACACAGCTTCTTCACAACACTACTACTACACTACACTACTTATCACACCTTCACTACTTCTTCTTCACAACACACCTATTTCTTCACGGCTTCACGACTTCTTCATGGCTTCACAACTTCATGACTTCTTCACTACTTCACAACTTCTTCTATACTCCACTACATACTCACACATCTATTACTTCACAACAACATAACTTCTCCACACTACTACTTCTTCACACTACTTCTTACTCACTCATAAACTCACTACTAAGTAAGATTATCTTGATCTACTTATTACATATACAAAGCTCACAACTTTACATAAGCACTAACTACATCTTTAGCTTTATGATGGGGAGGATTCTTCTCTCGCACTTTGAGTTATGAGAGATTGGATCACTTGAAAAAAAGATTAATAATCTTATGATCAAAGGGTTTTAGAAAGATGTTTAGAGAGAATTGGATCTGAAAATTTTTGTGCAAAAGGTGAGAAAAATACCAGGTTTGAGGTGGTATTTATAGGAGAAGATTTCTGACAGAGGAGCGTGTCGGTCCCCTTAATTGTATAGCCGGTCCCCTTAATTATTAAGGGGGCCGCCCTACTGAAATGGCCAGAAATCTTTGTCTTTTCTGGTGAAAGTTTATTTGGTGAAAAACTAACTGATTTTGGTTAAAAATTTGAATTCATATATTTGTTATGAATTAAACATTTTCCTTTAATTACCAAAATTGTTTTTCAAAAAATATATAACATGTTTATATCATTTTATAAACTTTGTAATGTTTAAATAAAATCCCTTTGATCATAAAATGTATTAGACATTTGTTTGTACATACCTTAAGTGATTGTTGAGGCAAACTCGAGACGTTGAGGTGTCGAGGCTTGTTGACGTAAGAATGCATGGATGAATTGTGATCACAAGTAACTTAAGCACTTTACGTTATATGTTGTAACTTACGTCTTTGTCATCATAAAAACATGAAGAGAATGTTTAGATTAAATATCGTAATATTCATGCCAACATATTCAAAGCATGGAATGTGGAAAAAGTCTTTTCCAACATCTCGGCATCACTAATTGAGTCCCCACATAATAGCAATGTGGTGGTAATACGATGCATGGCCGAGTTAAATTCACTCACTGTTTTGGAATCTTGAAGCCTTAAGTAAGTCCATTCATATCGTTCCCTAGGAAAGGTAACCGTTTTCTGGTGGTCATATCGATCCTTTAACTTATTCCAAAGGACCAGTGGATCTTTCACCGTGAGGTACTCAGTTTTTAAGTCCACATGGAGGTGATGTCTTAAGAACATCAATGTCTGAGCCTTTTGCATATTAGTTGTTTCTTTTCCTGCTTGTATTGTATCCACAAGACCATGTGCATCCAAGTATCTCTCGGCTTCCAACGCCCAAGACAAATAATTCTTTCCACTTATGTCTAAAGCCACAATAGTGAGAGTTGCAAGTTTTTGCTCCATGATAACTATACGTTCACAGTAAATGCGTGTTAAATATATATAAGTCAAATTCCAAATTATAAACAATATATAGTTCTGATGTGTGTTACATTATATACACTATTTATTTATTAGTTACAATTGAGAGTTATTTAATTGTTAGCTTTAAAACGTATAAGTCAAACAAATAAAACAAACCTATATGTATAACAGTCAACAAATAATTATGAGTTGATCTATTTTCATTCTTTATAAACAGAATAAACCGAATCATGCATATATTCTCTTTATAAAAATAGTGATAAAATACATGGAAACAAATCAAGAAAATAAACAACTTATAACATACAATGAACAATAATCAAGCAAAAAAAAACATATCATAAAAACATATGATTAAATCTGTATAGATATATGTATATATCAATACTACATAATCGTTCCTACTCTATGAATTTTATTTATTTATTTATTGTTGATGACCCACGAATTAATTGACATAACAGAACATGATCTAACAATTACCACATTAATACATAATAATTTTATATATGAGTAAGTGCATATTGGAAACTAAATTAAAACATAGATGTAATAAAACGACAATACATGGTAAACATATAAATTGAATGAAAGTTATAATACAATTGTACATGGTAAAAATATAAACTATTACTGTATAATACATGAAAACAATACATGAAAACGACAGATCTATTGAAAACATGTCTAATGAAAGTGACAGTACAGAAGGATATAAATACGAGATCTATAGTGCTAGCAAATAATAGTATAAGAGACATATAACATTCATATGCATGTTACAGTGACACGTTAAACAACCGCTGGTCGTCTTTTATGATCATATTATGTAATATGATACATGTATATATAATATCTTTAAGATCACTTTTAAAAAACCCTCGAGCCGGAACTTTAAGCATTTTCCACTTCCTCTTCAACACACCAAAAGCCTGTTCCACATCTTTCTGTTGGTCCCTTTTACTTGGTTATCAGTAACTAAGAAGCTAAAGTAACCAAGTTATATGACTTTAAACAAAGATGTAAAAATGATTAACAATAAAGTAACGTAAAAATAGGAGACAATATTTTCCAACGTTTAATTCTTTATTAGAAGTTAATCACAAAGAATCGTACCTAAGTGTTTGCGGAATAACACTTGGGGTTGAATTGACAAGTCTTGTATGGACTCCTCACTAAACTCAACTAAGTTGAGTGACAACTTAAATTACCCACTGAGCTATCTCAGGGGCTTGTGTTGTTCTTTGCAGGAGTAAAGTGGTTTGTGAATGCTTTGCATTAATTGCACAAACTTGTCAACTTTTACTCCTCACATTTGCTTCCTATTTATACACAAGTATAGAACAACTAAATATACATTGGACCTAAAGCTTCCTTAACAATATCTTGAAAGATATTATTCTTCTGGCAAGGAACCTTCATTGAGTTAGATCCAAAAGGCACTTTCTGATGACAGACTGGTTTTAACCATTTGGGGAAAGTTTGACATTAAAGTGATAAAGCACTTTAATAAAGCAGCTCAGACTTTCCCGCCCAGAAACTTCAGTCTTCATGTCATCAGTCTTCAGTACGATTAAGTTGTTGAGGAGTCATTGGGGTTCAGTGAGTTATTGTCATCACCTTCTTCTTGACTTAGATCACACTTCACTGAGTTCCGCCTCACTGAATGGAGAACCTTTCTTCTTAGGCTCGGTCTTAGCATCCTGAAGGTGACTCACTGAGTTACTGTTCACTCAGTGACTTGTTTCACACTTAGGGGATTTTACGTTCAAATCCTTGTTAGAAGATTTGGGGAATTCAGTGACCCAACAATCTCCCCCTATTTGAACATACAAATAGCCTAAGTGATGCTTGATTCAGCATGAGTTGTCAGGGTACATCTTCTCTTGCTGAATGTTTGTTGTAATTGTAAGTAGGACATAACTATTTAAACAAAAACATAAGTTTATTTATAGCTATTACATTTTCCTACAAATTACAAACAAAATAAAGATAGTTGTTGTAGATCAGATGTTCAGATGATAGCCAAGTCCCTCAATCTTAGCTTTCTTTGATCTCAGCAGGTGTTTCTCAGGATGCTTCTCAATCTTGGTCCTAAGGTCCTTACAGAACCTTTGGTTTGCACCACTTTGTATAGGAGAAGCTAACATCAGGTACGATACCATTGCCGTAACCCCTGCCTTGTCTATATCAGACCACCTTTGGAAGACAGGGTCTCCGTATTCATCCGTAAAGCATAGACCTCGTTCAGGGGTTTCAAGCACAGTATTGTTCACGAAGGTGATTCCTTCAGGAACGGACCTATCACAATCCAATCCTGGGACCTTGACCTCAGGCTCGGATTCAATGTGCTTCCTTTTTCTTTTGGTGGCTGTTGATGAAACATTTCCTGTTGTTGGAGCAGGAAGAAGGGAGGGAATGTTTAGGGCTTCAGACATTGCTCTCAGTCTGTCATACCTTTCACTCAGTGACTTGAGAAGTTGATCAACAACGGCACCATTTTTCTTGGCCATGATGGGACGGAGTTCATCAAGTTCAGTGATCCCAAAGTCAGCGAATTTGAATGGGTTATGAGTGTCCATGATTCTTTTATCAGCCCCCTGAAGACAGTGACCATTGCGGGTTTCGTATTCCTGTGGATTTTGATGTCAGTGATGGTTTCAGGCTTCAATCTTTCCTTCATCACCCAATGATATCTTTCAACCCCGGTCTTTCTGATTTGAGCTTGCCTTTTCAGCTTTTCTTCCCTTTCCCTTTTCAGAGCATTCATCTGTTCTTCCTGAGCCTTTTTAAAGGCTGCACCAGCTTGCTCAGTAGCTAGTGCCTCGGTATCCAGACCGATCTTTTCAGCCTCCTCATGAACAACCTGTATCAGTTCAGGCTTGCTCAATTTCTCTTCTTCAGCTGCCTTTGCCGCTTTCTCAACTCTTTCCATGTAGTCTTGTATTTGGTCATGGGTGAGTTGATAGATTTTTCCATTAATTTCATACGGGACCCTGATAGGTTCATCAGGGTCAACTCTGACAATTTTGGAGGCAGGCTGGAGTCTTACTTCAGGTTCTGAGGTAGTGGCTATGCTTTTTCCTCTGTCCTGAAAGAGAGTGGAAGAGACTGGTTCCTCTTGTGGTGGAACTTGAGTGATCGGTGTGGCTTTAGTGACATGCTCCCCCTCAGTGTGAGAGGGTTGTCCAGCTTCTTGTTCATCAATAATAGGGGTTTCAGGAACATTCTCCTCCTCAACAATTGCCAGAGCTGCAGTGATGGCAAGTGTTGGAGTTACTGAAGATGAAGTAGAGGTACCCTTGAAGGCTTGAAACATTTTCGTCATCATTGACTTGATCTCCGCAGTATCCTGATGAATGAGAGATACCTTGGAGTCAAGTGAAGCCTGAGAATTTTCAAGGGCAGTCATCCTGGATCCCATTGTCCATGCCAGAGATGTGGACTTCAGGGATTGAGCTGTCACTGATGCTTCCAACTAAGTGAAGGAAGACTTGAGGGACTCCACCGTGGAGCTGAGATTCTGAACATTTGAATCCCTTATCAAACCAAGTAACTCAGTAAGAGCCGCCGAGTTGACCTGGTACGTCTCAGATGCCTGAAGAATTTTCTTGTTGAGCTCAGGATCATCCTTGACTGATTCTTGAACTGACTTAACCCCTGTAGCCAGCTCCTTTAGGGATTCCAAAAACTGATTGATGTGCGAAGCCATTTGTGTCAGGGAGTAAGAGACAGTGGAATTTTGATCCCTGACATCATCAGTGTATTCTTCAACAACATCTTTGAGGAGGTGATAGTGGACTGCTTGCTCAGTATGCAGGTCAAACACCTCTTCAGTGACCCCCCTGTACAAAACATTGGTCATTTTCTTGATGAACTTTTTGAAGGTTCTTTCAGTGAGAGGAGTTGAAGCGTCTTCTGAGGTTTCCGGCTCGGAATGTTGTTCATCTTCATCATGGTTAAAGGTTTGAGGAGACTGAGTAACAGGTTCAGGGACTGTCTCCTCATCCTCCATATCATCTCTGGCCGTGAAGACTTCCTCGTCACTGTTAAATTCATCATCAGAAAATAAGAACGCCTGAGCATCAGCCAGGGAGGTAATCTGCAACAAATGGAGGTTATCCGGCTCCTCTTCATAAGAAGATTTGCCTTTGTTTTGGCCAGGTCCTGACCTCTCAAATCCGGTAGGTTGGGTTTTACCTACCTGGTCTTTAAGGTCAGTTCCCAAGTTTTGCGCACCTCCGGGAGTGGTTGTGGGTTCCATATCAGCAGGTGGTTTATATCCCTCTGAATCTTTGTCCCCCTTGACCCCTTCAGACACTGATGGGTGTTTCTCAGTGCCATCACTAGGAGTCGTGAATGTTGTGTCCCTATCAGCGGGTTGTAAGTGTCCCTCTGAGTCTTTGGGATAAGTTTTTGTGCCCTCAGACAAAAGCGTTGTTTTGCGAATGTCCTCATCAGGCAAATGAGTGGTTGAGTCCCCCTTTCCAACAGGCTTGTTCTGGCCTATTGAAGGTTTGGGAACATGAACTCCCTGATGCTTGGGTTGTGATTTACCCGAGCCTTTAGCAGGATGTGATTGTTTGTAGACCCCCTTCTCAGTGGAGTAGTGCTGCCCCACCGAGGATTTAGGATCCCTTACTCCCTGAGACTTTGGTTGTGATTTGCCAGAGCCTTTAGCAGGATGTGAAGGTTTGGTTTGTTTCGGCTCAACTGTCTTGTTTATGACAGTAGAGTCTTTGGAAACAGGTATGCCCGAGGACACTGAGTGTGATGTCTCAGTGCCCTCCGTTGGCTTTTGTTGCAGGCCTAGTAACTGGGTTATAATTCTCATGGTGTCAGCAGTCAAGGGCTGTTGTGGTTGCCTCATTGTAGGCTTGGGATCAGAGGTCTCAATGTCGAGTGACTTGGGTTGAGCCACCTTCCTGGACCCCTGTCCCTTCTTCCTCTTCACCTTTTTGGTGGGAGAGGGGACTGGTGAAACTTTATTGTCACCCTGGATAGCAGTACGCATGTACAATGTCAGGGTGACAGGTGTAACCTCAAGAGGGTCACGTGAGTAATTTGCCTTGTGTAGGACGTCAGGCTCAAAACCTGTTGCGTCAGGCCTATCATACTCAGACCCAAGCAAGTCTTGTAGGGCACAAGAAACAAATCTAGGATATGACATATGTTTTTGCCTAGACTTCCCCCCTAACTTTGCTATGAGGTCCCTGAAGATGATTTCTCCAAGGTCTATCATTTTACCCTCAATGAGACAGAACACTATCATTGCCTGAGTAGTGTTCAATTGCTCAGTAGAGGATTTATTTCCCCAGAGAACCTGAATGACAAAATTCATTAGAATCCTCCAGGGAGCTGGGAACCAGGTCTTAATTATTGGGGCTTTGGATAATAGGGACCCTGGTGTCACCTCAGGGTGATTTTTGTCATAGGGTCCCAATTTCAGTAAGACCTCCTTTACCTCTTTCTCAGAGGGTTGGGCAGTGAAGGTCGTGGTGTAGTCAAGCCCAGTGGCTTTGACAAAAGTTTTATAGTCAAGAGTTAGGGACTTAGTTCCATTCTTGACTGTAAACTTTATTTTGGCCTCTTTTGGCGCATCAGGGTTTTCAACCACCGCTGTGCACCAAAATTCCCTCAAGTAGTCATGATAGATGACTGAGGGGGTCTTTGTGAATGAGGTGGTCAGGAAGCAGTTCTGAAGGAACTTCACCACATCCCTGTATTCAGGGTACCCAGCAGGGTAGGCAAAGTTCCCCACCACATTGTTCTTGGTAAGGTCTACGCTTTCCATTTGGAAATCCACATTGGGTGCGTATTTTATGACCTTAGAAGAAGCCATTTGGTTATATAAAAAAAAGCCTGGTTTTGAAAAAATGGTATTGGTGAGGGAAACACACGCAGTTTTGAAAACAATTTGCAAGAGTTTAGTTATGATTTTAAATGCGTGTGTGTTTTTCCCTTTTTGTGGGGGTATTTATAGTGGGAATTAGGGTAGTGATGTTGCGGATATCAAAAACTTATAATATTCAACCGAAACGGCATAATAATATAGGTTTGAGATCCGCATTAAATATCACGATTCCCACTACCCCCTTTTCTCTCACCCTTTGGGGTGCCTCTGAAAATAATGCAGTTTTGCAGAGGAAAAATCATCACACTTTTTGTGTGTGAGAGAGCATTTAATGCTCAGTGGTGTTAGGTGAAAGAGATGTGGGGGCCCAAGATGTGGATGCCAGTTGTGTAAGTGACATATATTCCTATATTTAATAGGAATCAGTTACCTACCTGGGACATTTACTAACTAAGTATTCAGAACATTTAGTTAGGGTATTGAATGCCATTTTTCATCCACAGCCCCCTGAATGAATTATCATTCAAAAAAAAAACTTTCAGGAAGGGATGTGATCAGGGACCTAGAGAATATACATCATGTTGGAACACTTTTGATTAGTTCCCTGATTCTATGTCCAACATGCCCAGTTCAACTTTCAATCTTGTGAAAGTGGGTTCATCCAAAGGTTTAGTGAAGATATCAGCTAGCTGATACTCAGTGGGGATGAAATGTAGTTCAATTTCTCCATTAGAGATATGGTCCCTGATGAAGTGGTATCTGATGTCAATGTGTTTGGTTCTTTGATGAAGTACTGGATTGTTTGAGATAGCTATGGCACTTGTATTATCACAAAAGATAGGTACCATCTTATACTGAATGCCATAGTCACTCAGTTGGCTCTTCATCCATAGTACATTTGCACAACATCCTGCAACAGCCATATATTCAGCTTCAGCTGAGGACATGGCCACTGACTGTTGTTTCTTTGTACTCCAACATACAAGTTTACCACCAAGAAATTGGCAGGATCCTGAAGTACTTTTCCTATCCATGTTACATCCTGCATAGTCAGAGTCAGTGTACCCTTTGAGATCAAATCTTGAACATTTTGGGTAATACAAACCAAGGTTTGGAGTACCCTTCAGGTACCTGATGATTCTCTTGACAGCAGTGAGATGTGATTCTTTAGGGTCAGCCTGGTATCTGGCACACAGGCAGACTGAGAATTGGATATCAGGCCTTGAGGCAAGTAAGTACATCAGGGAGCCAATCATTCCTCTGTATAGGGTTTGATTCACTGATTTTCCAGTGAGATCAGGGCCAAGGTTGTTTGGAGGAACCATAGGGGTTTTCACTGAAGAGCAGTCAGTGAGCTCATACTTCTTCAGTAGGTTCCTGAGGTATTTTTCTTGGCAAATGGAAATTCCTTTATCAGCTTGTTTGATTTGGAGTCCAAGAAAGTATGTGAGTTCACCCATCATGCTCATTTCAAACTTTGTGGTCATAAGTTTTTCAAATTGTTTGCAAAGTTTGTAACTTGTTGAGCCAAGATGATGTCATCAACATATACTTGGACAAGAATGACATCATCCTTTGTTATGTAGATGAACAGTGTGTTGTTAATTCTTCCTCTGACAAACTTGTTTTGGATCAGGAAGGCTGAAAGAGTTTCATACCATGCCCTGGGTGCTTGTTTCAGTCCATAAAGGGCTTTGTTAAGCTTGTAGACATGGTTGGGGTATTCACTACTTTCAAAACCAGGAGGCTGTTGCACATAAACATCTTCTTTGATGTTACCATTCAGGAATGCACTTTTAACATCCATTTGGTAAACTTTAAAGTTCATGTAAGTTGCATAGGCAAGGAAGATCCTGATGGCTTCCATTCTGGCAACAGGTGCAAAGGTTTCCTCATAGTCTATAGCTTCCTGTTGATTATATCCTTTGGCAACCAGTCTTGCTTTGTTTTTTGTGGAAAACTAGAAGGGGGGTTGAATAGTTTACCGCTTTTTCGATTCTTATTTAGCTTAAATATCCTTTTAGAAACCTTACGTTTGCTTAAAGATATAAACACAACTTTATATGTTTGATTCTTTGAAAAGCTTTTCACGTGAATAACAATTCTAACTTTACTTGTTTCATACTTTGAAAAGCTTTACTTGTGATAATCCTAACTTTGCTTGTTTTAGTTTTTTGAAAAGCTTTACATTTGTTTCAAGATATAAGTACAACTTTACTTTTTTTAATTCTTTTGGAAAACTTTATATGTGATTAGCAATTGTAACTAAAAGACAACATGTAATAAGCAAAGATAAAGAAAGAAACGATCAAACCACAACACGATTGTTTATCGTGGTACGGCTACAAGGACTCTTTTTCCTTTCCCTACATCCACGCCCCGAGTTTCCAACTCGAGAGTTATAAGCACTAATCAACAAGCTCCTTTCACCGGCGGAGAAAACCTTTACAACGTCACTTACACTTTTACCGACACTAAGCTAGATGTCGTGTTCTTTTACAAGGGTACAACCACTCCCATTCGTCGCTTACACTTTTACCGACACAAAGCTAGATGTCGAGTTCTTTACCAAGGGTACAACCACTCCCGTTAGTTCTTTTACTAGGGTACAACAACTCCTAACACTCTTTGTATTTTGAGGCCTAAAATACTAACCTATAACTTCTACATACATGACACACATGAAGTATAAACTACCAAAGCTTATACATGACCAAGCTATCAAGACTTGCAACTTTAGAGTTGAAGCTTGTAACTTCTTGAATGATCTTGTGAAGTTCCTTGCTACATAAGAGAATCACAAATCAAAAGGTTACTGAGTTAGTTGAGAGAGTATCTGAATATATATGTCCTAAAAGAGTTAGCCAAAAATCAAGTTATGGCTTGGTATTTATAGCACACCATACTGCCTGCTTGGCGGATCAGGCGGAACCCTCAAATGGGTTCCGCCCGTGTACCCCCAGGGTACCGCCGGGTCTGCAGTAGGTTTTTGCAATAACTCTTCAAACCAAACAAGGTCTTGTCTCATAACTCCTAGCAACCAAACAATGTCACATCACTTAAATCAAGTCAAACACAAAACTTGTAAGCAACCTCAAAGCAAGTCAAACACATTTCTTTCCATAAATGCATGATGACAAAACTTGCCATAAATGTGATGTGACTATTTCTATTTTAAGAAATAAAACCCATGTTTAGTTTAAAAGGAAATGTAAACATTATTTAAACAAGACTTAAACACTTAAAGTGATAATTTACTTTTAGCTAAAGTTCATACTTTGTCATTAACAAAATTTAGCAAAGATCGTAAAATTTAAACAACGTTTTTAGGCGATATTTGTATTAACAATCTCCCCCTTTTTGTTGATGACAAAACATAAACTTTATTTAAAAGTAAGCCATAAGATTTAGTGTTAAGTCTTATAAAGTTAGTATTAAAACTTGTTTTTGCAAAGAGTTAGCGAAGCGGAAATATCAAAAGTTGAACAAGTTTAATATAAATTCTCCCCCTTTTTGTCTAAACAAAAAGTAGAGAAGCGAAGCGGAATTATGGCCATGCTCCCCCTTGGTCGATACTCCCCCTAAATGGAGTGCCAAGAGAGGAGACATGGATTTTGAACCTACAAAAGAAAAGTTAGTTTCCGCACAAGATAAGTCATGAAAGCATGTCATGTTTAAAACACAACTAAGAGTTGCGAAGCGGAATAAAGCAAGACTCATGCTCCCCCTTGATTGCTACTCCCCTAAATGGAGTTTCAAGGAAAGAAGACATGGATAATGAACCTACAAAAAGAGAGGTTAGTTTCTAAGTCACAAGATTTATGTATAGTATCATAGCAAGGTATAGTTCACACATCATACCTAGATAGTCACCAAACAATTTAAACCTTGTTGTAGAATGAATTTCATTAAATTGTAAAATTTTGACTCTTAGAGAGTCAAAGACATGAAATTAAGATGACAACATCCTATTTTTAAAAACAAAGAAATACTAAAACTAAACTAAAACCATAAAATGCTACAAGGAAATCATCATTTTCCTTAATGAGAAACATTTTCTGAAAACAAGGATGGGGTTGTTTAAGGATGAAAATGTAGGTTGAGGGTTGTAGCGGCTTTTATTTTGAGAGGTGAAGTGGTGTCTTGGTTTTGGTTTGTTGGTTAAAATGGGGGATATTTTCCAAGAGAAACGGTTTTGTTTCATTTTGGAGACTCTAAGGTTGAGGTGGGTGACAAAGGATTGTAGATGATCCAAAATGTGGTTTAGAATAAACCTCATTTCTTCGGATAACTCACGAAGTTCCGTTCGACATCTTTCACTAATGTGAGCGGTTCTCTCGCAATGTCCGCAATCATGGCGGGGGAATGATGGTGGTGGATGGATGGTTTGATTTGTTGGTGGTGGATGGTTTGAACTTGAAGGAGCAAATGTGGATGGTTGAGAGGTGTGTTTGCTTCCTTCACTTGTGGAGTTTAATGCCGTATGAAATTCCATAACATGGTTGATTTGAGAGTCAACCATTCGTTTGAAGGCATTTAGGTGGGCTAAATGAGTACTTATTTCCTCATTCATGTTTGGAGGTTTTTTTTTCATATGGATGTTTCTATTTTCTTATAAAAAGAAAGTAGAGTTTCAAAATTTTGGGAATTTTGTTGTTATGGTGGTTGTTGTTGTGGTTGTGGTTGTGGTTGTTGATTTTGAACAAAATGGCGGAAGCTTGGTTCGCCGGAAGGATTACCATGAAGGTCTTTGTAAATTGGGTGAAACACAAATGATTGTTGGTGGGTATGACCTTGATCATTTGGAAAAATGGATGGTCTAGCATAACGGTAAGCCAACCGTTCTACCGTAGATGGGTAATGGGGTTCATCATTAAGTTGCTCACTAGGTTGTTGTTGGGTTTCCATTTGAGCAACGGTATCAAAAAGTGAGAAAGATGGTGGACTTGATGATAGATCAAAAAAAGTTTCCAAATTGGGTGTTGGCGATGTTGGTGGTGTATGGAAAAATTCCATTGGTGTAGGTGTTGGTGATTGAGGTGAAGGAGTTTTTGATTTAAAAGCTTGTTGAGAAGATGAAGTTGACTCACTCGAAGGTTTAGTTGATGATGGGTTAATTGCTAGGTTTGAGTTCCAAAGTGGTGGAGAAGGTGGTGGAGTAGCAAGATTAAGTAAATCTTGAATGGTGATCACATTGGTATTACAATGTGTTGAGGATGTAGTTGAGGTAGTAAGGTTAAGAAAATCTTGGATAGGTGAGGAGATATTAAGTGAAGCAGCACTTGATGATGATGAGCTTGACTTTGTGGTTTTGTTGAAGCAATAAGGTTTCACACTAATCCTAGTGGTTTTAGCACATGATTTTGATGACTCGGATGAGGTGTAGGATTTGGTCATTTCAAAGGTTTTGGTTTTGATGTTTGAGGGGAGAAGTCTTGATGGTGATGGTGTGATTTGAATTGTTGTGAAGCTTTCAATTTTATAGGATGAGAAAAGTGTTGAAATAGTGTTTGGATTTGATGTTTTACTATTCTAAGATTGAGGTGTCAAATGATTTTCATGACCATGTCACATCATTTGAGGTCAATCCAATGAATAGGATGGAGTGAAAGACCAACCTAAGCACTCAATGCTTTGTGATCATGGGAAGTGGTTTGGTATAAAATGTATCAAAGGTTTGAAGGATCCTTTAAAAGGGTTCCTTTGGTTAGTTATGTTTTGAATTTGAATTTTGGCGGGAAGTGTCTTACTAATTGTTTTAGTGAGTGAGGTTTGTTCCAATATGGTTGTTGTTGTAAATGAAAGATGTTTCTCACTTAGGATAATGATTTGACACTTTACAAGTTATGAACTTAAGAAAAAATAGAAAAATTTTCTGCAGGTGTCTGGCGGATCCCTCAGAACACACTGTCGGAACCCATTTGAGGGTACCGCCTGGTCCGTTGGGCCATTTCTTGAATTCCCAGAAAATACACTGGCGGACCCCAAATTTGGGTACCGCCAGATCCGCCAGGGGCAAAAAATTAGGCAGTCCGTGTTTTTGACCCGCGAGACGATTTTCAAAATTTTCGAAAACTCCTAAAATCAAAAAGATAAGGTATTACTGGTTAGGCAATGCAAAAATTAGACATGTAAACATATCAATCATGAGACTTTGACCTTGAGGTCGAGGATTTCACTATACTTAGTAAGAATTCCCATAAGCATAGAAAAAAAATGACAAACACCTTAAACATTGTCATTATGCATAAGATTTCATACAAACATAATCCAACAAACATAATAAACCATGAAAGTGAAAAACACATAATTCACATAGTTTTAACACAAAGATGCTTCTAAAGCACTCATAAGCCAAACACTCCTTAATCTTCTCACAACCGGTTTATCTTCTTCTTGAGCTTGTTTAGGTACCTTCCAAAACACTTGAACATTCCTTTGGTTTGCTTGAATTCTTCGGAAGCATTGTCAATGATGGGGAGAGCTTTAAGGTATTCTAAAGGAGGTAACTTAGAGTTTGGTAGTTTATCATCGTCGCTCATGCCGGATGATGAAGATGGAGTAGGTGATCGAGTACGTTTGCCCTTATTTTTGAAAACTCGTTTATCACTTAAAGGAATGAAGGTGTGAGGAACGAGAGCGTAGTCAAGGTGTATTCCATTTTCGTTAGGAGAAATGGGCGAGATTGCTCTAAAGAGGCGGGTAAGAAACATTCCATATGGAAGAGCGGTTGTTCCGACCAAGGATATGTCGGCCATTCTTTTGGCTAGGTAGTAGGCTAAATTGAAGGGTTGACCGGTGAAAATGCTATAAAGCATGTAACATAGGCATGTGTTGATGTGATCTCTATTTCCTATGGTACTTATGACATTAGCCCTAAGAATTTCTTCCCACTTCCTAAATTGTGGTTTAAGCTCATTGAGCTCCATACCAAAAGGATCCTTATCTATAGTATTCCCCGAACGGTTCACCCTAGTGGTAGAGGTTCTAACAAAGAGGTGTTCCTTAATAGTTTCCTTACTAGCAAGAGGTGTATCGTATGGATAAAAACGATCAATAGTATCAAGACTTGAAATGGGCCACTTATCCGTGTAGAGGCAAGTTCCCTCATTTGGTACACCAAGAATTATAGCTAGGTCTTTTAAATCTATATCATGTGATATTTGATTGGTTGTGAAGTTTAATGAGATCCTACCCCCGGCACATGAGGAAAGGTTTACGGTTGCATAAAATTCCAAGATGAACCTAGGACAAATGGGCTCATCTATATCAAGGAGACAATCAAAGTGAATTGCGGTAAAGTTTTGGCGAATAGATGTTCCTTCTAGAAAGGATGGATCAATGGTTCTACCTTCGTGAACATAGCGTTTTTCTAATGCCTTAAAGGTTTCTACTTGAACCGAGTTGAGACCTTTGGTCATATGGTGTTTGGGCATGTATTTAAGGGTTTCTTTGTGATCGGATTTGTTTGCGGGAGGCATGTTGATTCCTAGAAAACATAAAATTGTATGTAAATGACTTTTAACAGCGAGGATGTTCTAATATATTCTTATATGCAAGACAATGTGAAGACATGGTTATCTTGACTCATTTTGATTCCCAAATCGTTTTGTTATACAAATTTTGTTGTAAAAACAAAAGATAACCAACACTCTCCTAATTGAATGTGTCTTCGATTGAATGTACCCGAAAATACATATTAGTTATGTATCCCCTTTAGCATTCAAGAGATAGTATGCAAGTGATGTTTAAATGATGTTTTTCATTTGTTTTAACAATGTGGTGATGAATCATGTTGCAATTAGAAAAATAATGCTCTTGGTGTGTTTGGTAAATCAAAGTAACAATGAAAAGATGCATTTCTTAACTAATGAGATACATAATTGACTAGCCACCAAGTTTTTCATGAATCATGAAGTTTTATGCAAAGGCCCTAAGATTCTAGTTAATGATTGTAAGCAAAAATGTTATGATTAAATTAAAAATGTAATTGTGATTAGAATACTTACAAAGTTAGTTGGATTGGAAGAGATTGGATTAGAAGCCCTAAAATTCGTGAGGATATGTGTTTTAGAGAGGGTGATGTTGTTTGTTAGTTTTTGTTAAGACTTAATATGGTGTTTGACTTTGAAATAAAGAGTTTAAAACATTCTGAGGTTTGGCGGACCAGGCGGAACCAAAAAATGGGTTCCGCCCGTATAGTCTGAGGGTTCCGTGAGTTCTGCAGGGAAAAACTCAAAAGAAATTGTTTTGATTTTTGTGGTTTTATCCTAATGTTCAAAACTATGGTTTTAGGTCTTATGAGTCCTTGACTAAGCCTAGGGATGATGAGTGCTTTTCATTCAAGAGATTTTGATAACGTGATGATGAAATAGTTAACGTAGAAGAGTTTCTTAGTTAAGATGTTCCTCAATGAACAATCTTACCAAGGCGATGATGAGGGATCACAATATGTCTACTAAGAACATAATGGATTGAATTGTTGCCGAAGTCGATGCTTCCAATGTTGATGAGATAAATTCCGTTGTTGACACGAGTTTGCTTGGAGCTTGTTGATGTACTTCTCCATCCGATACTAATTTGAGAATCTTACGCGTTTTGGAGAATCATTGGGTAAGTAAGTATAAAAGTGCAAGTACCACTTGTGCTTTTCTTATCAACTTATTACTGACATAATTCCATTTGGCATACACTATGGTTTCTATTCCCGTTCTTTTGGGAGACCATAATCCTAGTTGTGTAGTACCTTATGTTGTATCCAAATAGGCTCAACTAAAGAGTTGTTTTAGGATCTTCTTTAACACGAGCACATAGACGAAAGATAAACATAATGTTGAATCTAAATGTTATGAGAACAAGTAGTCTTCCAAACATTTCTCTATGTTTAGTTTTTACCTACGGATTTACTAATCTCATTCTTGATAAGTCATCAATAACTTAACTATTGAGAACAAGAGAGCAACTAGGAATGTCTTTAAGTTAAAATCCCTTGCTTTTGTGGCTTGCTTTTATTATCAAAAAGTCTCTCAAGTATTGAGACAATACTCACTTGATTACTTTGAAATATCAATTTTGTTTCACTAGTTGTTTTATTCTAAATTCCAAAAATTGTTTTTGTTGAATTTGTTTAGACACAACTATGACCTATAAATCAAGTTTTATGACTTATGTCAATTTTACTTGATTCAAAGTTTGACTCAAGGTGAGAAGATGTTATTTTGTACTTTTACTCCATGCTTGTCTTGCCATCATTTGGACTTTCGACTAAGTCATCATCTACCAAAGATGATATCTTAGAAGGAGGGGATTACCTGTTAAATGTTATATTCAACGATTCCTCGACTCTTTGAGTTTTCTTACTTAAGACACTATGACCTCTATTTATTTTGAAATAGTCCAAGAGGTACAACATCATGAGACTATGTGTCACATTTGATGTGTAAATCCTTGATGTTGAAAACTCATTTTCTTTCACACATCCTAATGTATGCTAATGTGATTTATTTCACCTTGTGTGTTTTATGTGAGAGTATCATAAAGGAGTGATTGAAGAAAAACACAATTAAAGACTCAAAGTATGGTGTTTGAGAAAATTGTTTAACAAAGGTTTGTTTTGCATGCAACACAAAAGTTAGTCATTTTAACACTTAGGAAATTCTTAGTTAGCTCACTTGTAAGCAAGAGTTGAGTGAGACTCACTCAAGAGTTTTTTTCGTGTTTATCTCTAGATGGTTAAAGAACCAAAACACCTTATATCTCCTACTAGTACTAATGACGAAATTCCTTGTTACATAGAGTTTAATCTTAGTTATTACTAATAGCAAGTAAACACTTTTAGAGTATTACTAATAACACATAATCCTATACATAATGCTAGAAACAAGAGATAATCAAAGCCGAGTTGAAGTAATGCGTACCTTTTAAATTGCATAAAAATGTTATCAAGAGGATAAGCACTTCGCGTATAAACTTGGTTTGACGACACGCTTTGAAACTCAATAACTCATGTATCCAATAAGGTTAGATAATCATATAACGACATGAGTTTCCATAGCCAGAATGATAGTCTTAATCCTTTTATCATGAGTTTCTATTAGAGATTGAGTTATCTCTAAATTTCTCTTCTAGGTTTGACAAATTTTACATGCTTTGTTCTATTAGTTGATGATGCTTATGAGTTAAATCCTAATCCGGTTTTATCTTTAAACAACCTTTGACTCCTCAACAATCTTTCAAGAGATTTTGAGCTTTCATCAAATTTAACTAATAATTTTTCCTTTCTCATTTTGCATTTTAATCTCATATTTGTAATCTAGACATAATTTACATTCTAGATTAATTTCAACATTACTCTTAATTCTAGACATTTTATCTTCCAATAAGATTTCCTTTTCAAAGATATTCTTAAGAGATTTTAAAGACTCATTCTTGAAGATAGCTTTTAGGTCCATGTTGCACAAATGTTTAGACTCATTTTCTAGTTTAGAAAACTCTAGGATAAATTAATCAAAGCAAAAGAGTTTGGTTTCAAAGTGTACCTTGCTTGATGTTTAATCTAGTTTAGAATCACAAACCGGATGATTGACTTCATCTTCATCCGAGTTATTCCATGAATCGCAAGCAAGACTACTACGAGCTTGACACGAGTAATCACCTTAACTTACACCTTGCTTGTTGTATCAATAAGTTGACAATAAACTACCGGATCATTGTCTTCGTCAACATCCATTACATTCCAAGATACGCAAGCAGGTTCAACAAAACACACGTACTCATTTTCACTTGTACCTTCATTTAAAACATTTAAACTAGTAGCACATGTATTAACTTCTATTAAGTGTCTATCAATTAGTTTTTCTAAAACCTCTAATTCATATGTAAGATAAAATTGATCATCTTTTACTTGACATACTCCTTGATGAAAGTTTACCATATTTTTCAAAACATCATTAGCCTTTTGACAAAAATACATTCTTTCATATTTGGTACTAAATCTTTGTAAAGCAATGTTTTAGCTTTAGTATTTTTATCAAGTTTAAGATGGTTATCTTGGTTTTCCAAAACTTGTTTTCTTTGGTTTGAAATTACCAAAAGAAATAATATGCCAAAGATCTTGATCAATTGATTTGACATAGTTTTCAAAATCACTTTTCCATTTAAGTAAGTCTTCTTTTTCAAATAGCGGTTGGTTTTTAATAGGTTGCCCTTCTTTGAGATTTTCAAAATCCATGGATCGATCCAAGTTTTAAAATACATTCTATTTTAAAGATCTTGAGTAACGTAGCTTTGATACCAATTGTGGAAAACTAGAAGGGGGGTTGAATAGTTTACCGCTTTTTCGATTCTTATTTAGCTTAAATATCCCTTTAGAAACCTTACGTTTGCTTAAAGATATAAACACAACTTTATATGTTTGATTCTTTGAAAAGCTTTTCACGTGAATAACAATTCTAACTTTACTTGTTTCATACTTTGAAAAGCTTTACTTGTGATAATCCTAACTTTGCTTGTTTTAGTTCTTTGAAAAGCTTTACATTTGTTTCAAGATATAAGTACAACTTTACTTTTTTTAATTCTTTTGGAAAGCTTTATATGTGATTAGCAATTGTAACTAAAAGATAACATGTAATAAGCAAAGATAAAGAAAGAAACGATCAAACCACAACACAATTGTTTATCGTGGTTCGGCTACAAGGACTCTTTTTCCTTGCCCTACATCCACGCCCCGAGTTTCCAACTCGAGAGTTATAAGCACTAATCAACAAGCTCCTTTCACCGGCGGAGAAAACCTTTACAACGTCGCTTACACTTTTACCGACTCTAAGCTAGATGTCGAGTTCTTTTACAAGGGTACAACCACTCCCATTCGTCGCTTACACTTTTACCGACACAAAGCTAGATGTCGAGTTCTTTACCAAGAGTACAACCACTCCCATTAGTTCTTTTACTAGGGTACAACAACTCCCAACACTCTTTGTATTTTGAGGCCTAAAATACTAACCTATAACTTCTACATACATGACACACATGAAGTATAAACTACCAAAGCTTATACATGACCAAGCTATCAAGACTTGCAACTTTAGAGTTGAAGCTTGTAACTTCTTGAATGATCTTGTGAAGTTCCTTGCTACATAAGAGAATCACAAATCAAAAGGTTACTGAGTTAGTTGAGAGAGTATGTGAATATATGTCCTAAAAGAGTTAGCCAAAAATCAAGTTATGGCTTGGTATTTATAGCACACCATACTGCATGCTTGGCGGATCAGGCGGAACCCTCAAATGGGTTCCGCCCGTGTACCCCCAGGGTACCGCCGGGTCTGCAGTAGGTTTTTGCAATAACTCTTCAAACCAAACAAGGTCTTGTCTCATAACTCCTAGCAACCAAACAATGTCACATCACTTAAATCAAGTCAAGCACAAAACTTGTAAGCAACCTCAAAGCAAGTCAAACACATTTCTTTCCATAAATGCATGATGACAAAACTTGCCATAAATGTGATGTGACTATTTCTATTTTAAGAAATAAAACCCATGTTTAGTTTAAAAGGAAATGTAAACATTAGTTAAACAAGACTTAAACACTTAAAGTGATAATTTACTTTTAGCTAAAGTTCATACTTTGTCATTAACAAAACTTAGCAAAGATCGTAAAATATAAATAACGTTTTTAGGCGATATTTGTATTAACATTTTTGATGACTGTGCCATTCTCATCAATCTTGTTCTTAAAGACCCATTTCATACCAATGATTAAAACACCCTAGGGGCATTCAACAAGGGTCATGACATCATTTCTGTCAAATTGTTCCAATTCATCTCTCATGGCCTGAACCCAACTTTCATAAGTCAGGGCTTCTTTGACATTTTTAGGCTCGATTTCTGAGAGATAGTCAGCATAAAGACATATATTGGCAGTGGCAGCCTTGAGTTTGGCAGCCTTGCTTCTTGTGAGCATGCCTTCAGTGGGTTCACCAATGATGTTCACAAGCTCAATGATTTTGGATCTAGTCCAGCTATCCTGGGGTTTGGGATAGGAATTTGAGCTTGTAGGAGCCTGATTAGGTTCAGACTCAGGAACATTAGGTAACTCATCAGTATGTACTTCAGTGACAACTGTAGGAACAATTTGTTCTGTGGGTTCCTGAACATTTTGTTCAGTGGTGTCAGTCTCATTTGAGACGGGCTGAGTTTCAATGAACTCACTGATAGGTGGTTGGGGTAGGTTGTGAGGGATGATGTAATAGGAGACATCAGCATCAGCTTGGTATTGAGTTGAGGGATTATTCTCAGGATGATACTCATCAGGAGGATATCTTGATGAGTCATCAATACCAATCTCTTCTACTGAGGAATTTGAGAACCTGATGGATTCAGTGCTCTCATCAACAGTAATGTGATAAGTTTCCTCAGTTTGTTGTCTCCTTGTGTTGAACACCCTGAAGGCTTTAGAGACCAGGGAATATCCCAGGAAGTATCCATCATCAGCTTTGGCATCAAATTTACCTAAGTGATCCTTGTGGTTATGTATAAACACAGGACACCCAAATACATGAAAGTAGCTGATGTCAGGAATCCTTCCTTTGAATATCTCATAAGGAGTCTTGTTATGCCTTTTCACATTGATTGACCTGTTTTGAGTGTAGCAGGCTGTTTTAACTGCCTCAGTCCAAAAATGTTTTGAGAGGACAGAGACATTCAGCATTGTTCTTGCTGCCTCAATAAGTGTTCTATTTCTCCTTTCAGCTACTCCATTTTGTTCAGGAGTATAGGGAGAAGTGAAATTTTGAGAAATTCCTTTCTCATCACAAAAACACTCAAGGTCTTGGTTTTTGAATTCAGTGCCATTGTCAGTCCTGATCTGTTTAACTTTGACATCATTTTGATTTTCAATGTTCCTAACAAATGACATGATTGTTTCAGCTGCCTGACTCTTTTTGGTCAGGAAGTAAACCCAAGTATATCTTGAGTATTCATCCACTATGACCAGAGTATACTTCTCATGGTGAATGGACATTGGACTGATAGGTCCAAAAATGTCCATATGAAGAAGATGTAGGCAGCTTTTGATGGAAAAGGTTTGTTTGGTTTTGAATGATGCCCTGTGGTGTTTTCCTTTTTCACAAGCAGAACAAGGCTTGTCTTTGGTATACACCAGGGATGGAAGGCCCAGAACTTTGTTCTGTTTGGCCAGGTTGTTGATGCTCTTGAAATTGAGATGAGAGAGTCTCCTATGCCATAGCCAGTTGATTGTCTCACTTGCCTTTGAGAATAGGCAAGTCCCATTTTGAGTCAGGGATGACATGTCAAGGACATATACATCATCCCTCCTGGGGGCAATCAACACAACTTCCTTATTGGCATTAAAGATGGTCCCTCTCTTATCATCAAACTGAACTATGTATTTGACATCACATAGTTGGGAAACACTTATCAGGTTGTACTTCAGACCATTAACATAAGCTATTCTTGTAAAAACTATACCATTGCAGTCTACTGAGCCATAACCTTCAGTGGGAGTTGATGAGTTATCACCAAATACCACTTTGGGTCCTGGTTCTTCCACATATTTGTGCAGAAAACTTTTCACACCAGTCATACTTTTGGAGCATCCACTGTCTAGATGCCAGATAGGATCCTTGATGTGTTTCTGCACAAACAGTAAACTGGGTTAGTTTTGCTTGTTGACCCACCTTCTAGTGGGCTTAGTCCTCAGGGACTTTTTGAACTCAGTTAGTGAATCATGGTCTGAAGTTGTGTGACCTGAGCTTCCACATGTTTTACATTTTGTGGAGGTTGATGCCTCAGGTGACTGAGAAGTGTTGGTTTGGTTTTTCCTTCTGGACTGAATCACTTTGTCATGCCCCCTGGTTTCATGGGAGGGATCTCTACAGATGTCACAACATTCTTTCATCATACAATCATCAGGAAGATGATCATTGAAACCACAGTGAGGACATGGTGAGAAAAGGCTTAGCCTTCAGTATTTGTTTGGAAGGTGTGGCATACTGATAGCCTTGGGTTTTGTATTGACCCCTTGCCTTTAAAGAGGCAGTGTGGGGGATGTGATCACAAGTTCTGTGGTCCTCTTGTTTGCATATCATACAAAACAGGACTTTGTAGCATTTATCAGTGCTGTGATTTGGATAATTGCACAGTTCACATCTCCTTGAGGGTCTGGGTGTGGTTTTTGGTTTGGAAGAACCTGAGGATACTGAGGGCTTTGTAGATTTAGAGTCAGAGTTTTTCTCAGTAGACTCAATTTTCTCACTCAGCATCTTGACAAGTTCAGCAAGCTGATCAACCTTTGAATCAGTGCTTTCAGGCTTCACTTCAGTAGTTACTGAAGGTTTTTGGTGTTCAGTGGGTGCAGGAGTAGGTCTTTTCAGTATAGTCCTTCCTAACCCTGATTTCTCTTTAGGAGAATGTGGTTGAAAGACTAATGGTGCAAGGTCAGAATTGGGTTCTGCTCCCTGAAGTTGTTTCAGTGGAGGGAGTGATGAATCAGACTTAGACTCAGTGATGGACTCAGAAGGACTAAGTTCATCAGTGACTCCTAGCAGCTCCTTTATAGCCTGACTTTCAGGCTCCAGGATTCTTCCAGTGTTAAAATTTGGCAATTTACTATCAGGATTGTTTCTTTCAATCCAATCACTGGGTTTGGGAGCTAGTTCTTTGCTAGAGAGAATGTTGGTTAATAGAAAAGTTGTAGAATGGCTACTCTCCCCAGAAACTTCAGTGAGTTGATCATCATCCATAGAAAGTAAAAGATTTACCTTCCTCATAGTGATGTTAACCCATTCACCATTTCTAGCATGACTCTTCCCTACAACAAGTTTGTTGTCATCTGATAGAGCCATCAGGGTACTGATGTGGACTTCATCATCATCAGAGGACACTTCAACCTCATCCCAGTCATATGTTTCAGCAACAAGCCCTTTGTTCTTGGCTTGAGTAGGCTTTGGAGCCTGAGGAGGCTGAGACACTGTTGAGGATGATTCAAGAAGGGCAAGCTTAGCTTTTCCCTTTCTGTACTTTGCTTCAAAGTTAATTTGAGGGACTTTTTCAAATCTTTGACTAGACTGAAGCATTTTTGGTTGAAATTTGCTGGGGCCTGAAAAAGAGTTATTTCTTGAAAATTTGAAAGATGGTTCTGAGGTTGTTTTTGAAAAACAATCTTTAGCAAAATGCCCCATTTTGCCACATTTAAAGCATTCAGTGTTGTCATTTGCTTTAGAAGAAAATTTTTTTTTCTTAAAAAACCTTTTTGAATTGGCAAGGAGTGCTCTTTCATGAAATTCAATTTGAAGATCATTAAGATACTCCTCACTGGTTCTTTGGTCAACCTCATCATCAGATTCATCCTGAAAATCCTGCACAACACCTTTTGAATAGAAAGCAGTTGATATGGGTGTAATTGTCAAGGCCTTTTTGGTCTCCTAAGCTTTACCAGGGTATCTCCTGGTGATAAGATTGTCTTCATAGACAAACTTCCCATAGATGGCAGGGAGCTCAAGGTTCTGAATGTGGTTTGCATTTCTCAATCCCGGAGAGAAGTTTAACCACTTCTCAGGGAGACTGTTGACAAAACCAACATTGATTTCATGTTTTGACAGTATAACACCATCATTGGTCAACTCATTCAGGAGGGTCTTATACCGAGTATAAGTCTTAGAGAGACTTTCTGAATCCTTGGCCCTGAAGGTATTGAATTCAAGCTTCAGGCCCATGATTCTATTCTCTTTGGTATCAGAAGGCCCTTCATAGCTATGAACCAGGTCAGTCCATGTCTGCTGGGCAGTGGGACAGTTAATCACTGATTCCATTATATCATCAGGAAGGCATGATATAATGATGCTTTTCAGGCGCTGGTCTTGATTGACCACCCTCCTTTCATCTGGGGTCCACTGAGCTTCAGGTTTGATTAAACCTTGGGCAGTTGTTGGGACATATGGACCCTCATTAATCAGTTTGATGTAATAAGGTTCCATCCCAGTTAAGTAGAAAAGCATTCGCTTTTTCCACTTGTTAAATTTTCCAGCTTCAAGTCGAGGGGCAGTTGCTGAATAACTTCCACCCTTTTTATCAACAAGCTGGGGAACATCTATGTCAGTCATAGTGGGATCTTGATTTTAAAAACTTGAGCACTCTTAAGTTTTGAAAACAGGTTTAAGTTTTACAAATCAGAGGCTCTGATACCTCTTGTTGGTCCCTTTTACTTGGTTATCAGTAACTAAGAAGCTAAAGTAACCAAGTTATATGACTTTAAACAAAGATGTAAAAATGATTAACAATAAAGTAACGTAAAAATAGGAGACAATATTTTCCAACGTTTAATTCTTTATTAGAAGTTAATCACAAAGAATCGTATCCAAGTGTTTGCGGAATAACACTTGGGGTTGAATTGACAAGTATTGTATGGACTCCTCACTAAACTCAACTAAGTTGAGTGACAACTTAAATTACCCACTGAGCTATCTCAGGGGCTTGTGTTGTTCTTTGGAGGAGTAAAGTGGTGTGTGACTGCTTTGCATTAATTGCACAAACTTGTCAACTTTTACTCCTCACATTTGCTTCCTATTTATACACAAGTATAGAACAACTAAATATACATTGGACCTAAAGCTTCCTTAACAATATCTTGAAAGATATTATTCTTCTGGCAAGGAACCTTCATTGAGTTAGATCCAAAAGGCACTTTCTGATGACAGACTGGTTTTAACCATTTGGGGAAAGTTTGACATTAAAGTGATAAAGCACTTTAATAAAGCAGCTCAGACTTCCCGCCCAGTCCCGCCAAAACTTCAGTCTTCATGTCATCAGTCTTCAGTACGATTAAGTTGTTGAGGAGTCATTGGGGTTCAGTGAGTCAGTGAGTTATTGTCATCCTCACTGAACCCATCACCTTCTTCTTGGCTTAGATCACACTTCACTGAGTTCCGCCTCACGGAATGGAGAACCTTTCTTCTTAGGCTCGGTCTTAGCATCCTGAAGGTGACTCACTGAGTTACTGTTCACTCAGTGACTTGTTTCACACTTAGGGGATTTTACGTTCAAATCCTTGTTAAAAGATTTGGGGAATTCAGTGACCCAACACTTTCCTTGCTGCTTCGTGCTTTCTCTTGTACAATAGTCTTTTATAATCATCCGTGGGAGGATTTGAAATGGACTTAAAAAGAATGGACCATTGTGGATATATCCCGTCAGTAAGATAATATCTCTTTTTGTATTGTACATCGTTTGCTTCGAATTTAAGGTCTGCTGCTCTCCCAGATCTGATATCATTGAAGACAGGTGAACGACGTAAAACGTTTATGTCGTTATTTGCACCGGAAACACCAAAGAACGCATGCCAAATCCATAAATCTTGGGAAGCGACCACCTTCAATAAAATGAATGGATGTGGCCCATGATCACCTCTAGCATATTGACCTCTCAAACCGTTCGGGCAATTCTCCCACTCCCAACTTGTACAATTAATGCTTCCCATCATCCCAGGAAACCCTTGCTTATGCTCGTGATGAGCATATAATCTTTCAAGGTCAGAATACGTGGGCTTTCGCAAAAACTCAGGACCATATAACTCCATGATAACTTTGCAAAACTTACGGAGACATTGACGGGATGTTGTTACTGCTATTGCCAGATTCTCGTCAAGAGAATCTGGAACGGCCGCGTATCCCAATTGACGAACGGTCGCAGTACATTTCACCAATGGGCTAATACCAGGTACGCCCCTACAATCATTAGTTTGTTCAAAATAAGTAGAATGATCGGTTACCTCTCGAACAATTCGTGTGAACAGTTCTCGGCTCATTCGGAAACGTTGACGGAATGTTATTTCATCGTGCAGCGGGTTTTCGCCGAAGTATGCATTCACTAACCGATTGTGTGCAGCAACATGATCCCTAGGTATGTACCTTCTTGTAGGTTTTGGCTGATGTGCTTGATACGCGTTCCAAGCAAACTCCGCAAACTCACTAAAAACTTCTTCGTCGTCGTCGGAAGACGAAGAACCAAACAAATACTCGTAGGACGACATGGACATGGTGAATGAATATTGATGATAATTTGTTTGAATTGTGTTTGAAATTGTGTGTTTGAATGTGGGTTTAATGTTGGTATTTATAGGATGAAAAGTGGTAATTTTTTTTGAAAAAATGTTGTTTTTTTTTTTTTTTTTTTTTTTTTTTTTTTTTTTTTTTTTTAATCCAAATGGTTACATTTTAAATGAAAGTGGGAAAGTGTTTGCCAATAATCGATCGAGTAAACAAACGATTTGTTCTTTGAAGTGCCCGGCGATCGATATGGTGGTTTGTCCCACAATGGGACGATCGATCGATCGATTAATTCCGAGGCACTGTTACAAGCCTAAACATTATCAATCATCAACATTTTATAGTGTAAATATGAGAAACAACATTAAAACCTAATAGACCCAAATCTACACACGAGCTATGACCAACTAATCTATTGTCTAACAGGAGATTCACCCTCACTCGTTAATCTAATTAGAAAATTTTATCCGTTTAAAATAACAATGCCAAGAGACGAAGATACCTTTATCATATTTGCAAACCAACCAAAGGAGATCGCTAATTCCCCCTTCTCAACATGTTTTAAAAGTGGCGTTGATGGCAAAAGGTGTATCACTATCACATTAAAATATGCAAGGTTTCAGGTTTAATTTGCTAGATGTAAACAATCTTTAAATGGTCAAATTAACATTTTGAAAAGAGAGGGATTTATAACTGTGGTTTTACAAAAATGAATGAATAATAATAATAATAATAATAATTTGGAGTGTGTATTATTTAGTTATGAGGAAATTACTAAAAAGGTACAAAAACATTCAGCCACTTCAGCTTTTGGTCATGATTTGACCCCTCTTCCCAATTTGGTCATGCTCGACTGCTTGATTGCGCAACTGGCCTCATTGCTCGACACGTGTCCCTTGCAAGTACAAGAGTTAGGTGAAGTGTCCTTTTCAAGTACAAGTGGTAGGTAAAGATATTTTATTGTTTTTAGCTTAAATGACATATATACCCTAAAACACATATCCACCACATATTTCATTTTCTTATCTTTAATTTTTCTCACTCTTCTCTCTCTCTCTCTCTCTCTCTCTCTCTCTCTCTCTCTCTCTCTCTCTCTCTATTTTTTTTTTCTTCTTCACTGGAAATGGTACCACATATATCACCAGTGTTCTTGATTTCTCCGGCGACAATATCCGGCAACTATCCGGCGACCATGAAAAAGGAATAAAAGATGAATAGTAAGTTTATCATCTTTTAATCCGATCAGATCTTATATCCGGCAACTATTCGATTTGTTCAATCCGGCCAAAACCCATCATCAAAGATCTTTAAAGATCCGACCAGATCCGGCCGCCGGAGTAGATCGGGCAACCAAATCTGATCTGGCCAGCAGATCCGACACACTCTTGGAGGATTGAAATAATGGAGTCAACCTTTTGAAGAGTTTTGCGAAGGAGCGTGATAAATAAGAAAATGGGCAAAACTAAATAGCGTGATAAATAAGAAAATAATCACCTACCTCCCCACGTTTTCTGTTCATCAGTGTACTTTTTTGGAAGTATTATTACTACAAAAAAAATGGTGTACTTTTGGAGTCAACCTTTTGGAGAGTTTTGCAATGGTGTACTTTTTTTTGGAAGTATTATGACTAGTATGTACCCTTCCTAATCAATCTAGCTATGTCGCTCATTGGCACACTCTTGGAGGATTGAAAGTTCACGAGCAGTGGTGGTTGAGCAGTTAAGTAGGTGAGCAGTGGTAGTTGAGTAGGTGAGCAGCGGTGGTTAAGCAGTTGAGTAGGTGAGCAGTGGCAGTTGAGCGGCGGCGGCGGTGGTGGTGATGGACTGGTAAAGTAGGGAGGTAGGTGAGTGGGGTTAGGTGGGGTGAGTTGGGTTAGGTGGAGTAATTAGATATAACTAGACGAGTACCCGTGCATAGCAACGGATTTTCTAGCGGCAAATAGTTATAGGTGTCATATTATGGTTAAGTATTTTATGTAACGTTTATACATAAAACATAAAACAATAAAAATGATGTGTGAAAAGTTCTCTTTTATCTGATTGAGAAGATGAAACTGATGGTTGTTTCACAAAATCACAAATTTACATTTGAATTTTAACACAACAAATAGACCAACAGCTTAATGAATGAGTAAATAATGAATGTGAAAATGATGTATCCTTAACATAAATAAGACCTTAGGCCTCTTAATAGACTATTACCCACAGAAGAGCTGGACCAACTGTGATCACTGATAAAGACTATTAACCACAGAAGATCTTGACTAAATGTGATATCTCATGGAGCAGGTAACTAAACCCACTTGACATTTCTTGACGGGTTTTGCCTAGAATTCTAGCCATGATGTATATTTATGGGCTTATGGTAGATTCAAAAGTGCAAAAAACTTTTCATAATAAAGAAAGTGCTCAAAGTGTTAAAGTGAATGAAATTAGAAGATTGAGTTTTTACAGGGTTATAGTTTTAATGGTTCCGGTTCCCGATAATGCAAAAACCTTTTCATAACAAATTGTTGAAAACACACCTGAATGAAACACACCATGCCAAACTCATTAAGACATTATCAAGGATATCTGGTGTGCCTTGATTACACATTATCCTAACATGTGATCAATTAGAAAAAATAATCGTTGTGGAATTTCTTAAAATTACAGATGATTCAAATCAATCGTAATATAAAAATTAACTAAAAGAGTTACCTAATTGTTGAAGGGCTTGAATTCAATGTGGTTTTTTACATTTTATAAAGTGCCTGCAATAAAAAATATGCAATTAAAATCATGAAAGTAGAAACAAAGAAATAAGTGAACACATTTCTTTAAACTTCATGGGCAAGCTTAATAGTGGCGATTTTTGGATGATGATGATGATGAAGGGTTTTCTGAATGATCGTTTGATACTTTGTGCATGAATAAAATCCTGGTGCATTTCTTAATGCGTAATTGGGGTGGGTTACAACTGGTATCATGAGGTTTACATGAGAAGATTTAAGAAAAAGTATTATGTACTTAATAAGTGATCAATTCAAAATTTTACGCATGTTCCATTCCAGATCAATATTTCCTTTATACACCCTAAATGCCCTTTTGGCTTTCAAGGTTCAAGGGTAGAATAGACGAGTACCCGTGCATAAAAACGGGATTTTATAGCTACAAATAGTTTATTTATAAAAAAAGTTTATAGGTTATAAATGAAAAATAATAAAAGTTTGAAGATTTGGGAATTAAACATAATGTTTTGAAACCCGGTTCGACCCGGGTGGTTCAACCGGTTGAACCGTTCCGGTCGAAAAATTGGTCGATTTAAACCGGGTCAACTTGTTAGGTTGGGTCGAAAACGGGTCAAATTAAACCGGTTAAACCCGTCGGGTTTGAAGCGTCCCGGATCAACCAGGTTTGTGATTTGTATTAATTGTTTGTATTTAATTTGGTGGATATGTTTTTAATTGTTGTACAATATGAATAAATTATTATACTTTTAAGTAATGGGGTGTTTTAATAAGAATATTAATTACATTTCATAATTTCCTTTAATAAAAAATTTTCAAGATTTTCACTTTTACCATTTTTTTCAAAATTGATCATTTTTCCTTTATATGTAGTATAAATAATATAATATACGAGAGTATTTTTGTAATTTCATAAAAATCAATAAAATATTCTCACATACCTCTTGTACTTGAAAGGGACATATGTCGAGCAATGAGGCTAGTTGAGCAGTTGAGCATGACCCAATTGGGAAGAGGGGTCAATTCATGACCAAAACATAAAATGCTGGAATGTTTTTGTACGTTTTTGGTAATTTCCTCTTTAGTTATTTGATGCGATATGTAAGGTTATAATAGTCCATACAATAAATAAAATAGCGTGGATAAAATATCAATGAATATTAAGAAAAAGGAAATAAAAAGCCAAATTCATACACTCTGATCACTCCCAACTGACTGTAACTAACTCGAATCCCAAAGCAGTTATGAACACAACCACCACTTCCACAATCCAAACCCTAATCCAATCACACACACACTTCCACACATCTCCCCACACTCCACATTTCACAAACCCTAACATTATCCAAATCAAACACCGTAGAAACAACCACAATGTGTTAGTTTGTAACGCAATTGACGGTGACGTGGACACGGCGGTGGTGGAGAAGGATACCACGGAGAAGAAGGTGAAACGGCGCCGTTTTGAGGTTTTGGACGGTTATCCGACGCCGTTTGGTGCCAGTGTGAGAGATGATGGGGTTAATTTTGCGATATTTTCGCGAAATGCGGCGTCTGCGAGTTTGTGTTTGATGAGTCCGGAGGATTTGCCTCAGGTAGTAACTGTTTGTTTAAATGTGATTTTATTAGTGTAGAATATTAGTAATTGTGACTAGATAGAATAGAATGTCGAAATGTAGTTAGAGCGGGGATTGCCGTTTTTGGAGTTTAGGCTGTTTGGCGAATTTAGCGGTAGCAATTAGCAGTAGCGAGTGTTTGATAACGTGGCTGTATATTTAATTACAAAGTGTAAAATGACGAAAAAGCTAAATGCTAACGCTAAATGCTTCTTTAAGTAGCATTTGGAAACGATAAACGCTAGTTGCCAAATGAGCTTTTAATTCAGCGTGCTAACCGCTAAACGCTATTAAGTGCTCCTTGCCAAACATACGGTGTGTGGTAAAACTAGTGATAGCATGAAGGAGTAGCGTTTATATTTCAACGGTTCTTTATTTAAACAAAATTCAAGATGCTACACGCTATTTGCCGGACACGCTTTATATTCCAAATGCTTGCGCGCCAAATATATCGGGTATAGATTTGCATTAGATGTTGTAGGTTAGAAACTTGTCAAAAGGTGTTGGTAATTGTTGATGATTTTGGACACATTTAATCGTTTATGTGTATGAATGTGGTTTTTGTAAAAGCAAATCCAACGATAGCCAAAACCACGAAAAGCTAATTGTATATCTAGAACAGCTGATATGAGTGATATGAGTGGATATTGATGTCTCCTAAAGCTTATTGGATAGAGATCTAGGCATGTAAATTTGTATTAGATACTTTGATGTCTTCTGAAGATTTGCTTTAGGTATAATAATCGTTTATTTTGTCTGTAAATGTGTAGTTTCTTTCTCTAGCTTTAATTGCTCGTATAAAATTTGTAACTGCTAACTAAGTAGTATTTATTTACTTGCTAATTCATGCTTTAGTTTAGTTGTAGTGAAATGTTGTAACGCTGACTAGATACAAAAGAATAATCTAAGTGGTTTAGCCATAAAAAATAAAATCAAAGGTGATTGTTAATGGTATCTGATTATTATTTTGTCGTTACTCTTTGATTAAATTTCTTAATACCTTTCAATTTAGATTATTTAAGATATTTTATGTATTAGGGTAGAAAATCCTCTTTTTGATTGGCGTATGGCCACATTATTCCACTTAAGATTTGCATGGTATGGCTTATCATAATTTAGAAACTTGTTAATGGACCTGCTTATCCGATTGAGTCGGTGAAGGGTCACTGTAATATCGGTTCTGGCATTCTGTTCAGCATGTCATTGGTGTTGGGAAAGTGTTGAGGAAGTTGAACGTCTTAGTCAAACATGTGTATGGATGTGATTATCTTCCTCCAATTTAGACGTTACAAGGTCAATTATCAGTATTACAGATTTTTTAAAAGCATAGACGTTAAATTGTGGCATGGTAAAATTAATTCCATGACAACTCAGAACAAAAAAACTGAAATGTATACTTGTGGTTTTATTCTTCTTCTTTAGTTACTAGGCACAGACTGGCTGAAGGCATGACTATATTCACATATTGATATGGTTCACACTGTTATGCAAATTAAATAGGAATATTTTGGAATTGTGAATTGCAAGGGTAAACATTCTATGTGAAGTGTCTATAAACTGGCTCTCACCTGGATCAATAATGTCACATGAACCAGTTAGAGCTGACTGTATGCGGAGTCTGTAGTCGTTGTAGAGATGGCTTAAACCTTGATTTGTTCAATCTTCAAAGAAAGATAGTGTAACTAGCATTGCGCAGCTTATTCCAGTGTTACCTTGAACTTGCATTTTACATGCATATACATTTAGAATAAGATTGAGTTGCTTTTTGCATATCTTATAATGCCAGGATTATAGTCTTTGTGATTGTGACTAGATTCAAAATAATCTTGTAAATATAGTTAGAACTTAGAAGGAGATTGCCTTTTTTGTACTTTAGGCCGTGGGTATATTTTGGCGCCACATTTTGGAGCTTTTTGTAGCAACTAGCGTTTAGCATTTGAAATGTAGCTGCAGTGGGAAGCAGTAGCACTTATATTTCAATGCTTCTTCAAGTAGCGTTTCTAATACTAGGATATAAACAAAAATAAAAAGGCCACACGTTCCATGCCAAACTAGCTTTATATGTCAAACAGCAAACGTGTTGCTCCAAAACACTGCGCGCCAATCATATCCTGTATAGATTTGCATTAGATGGCGCATTGTAGGTGAGAAACTTGTCAAATGAGATTGGCAAAATATTGATGACGTTGGATGCATTTAATTGCTCATGTGTATGAATGTGGTCTATAGAAGCAGAGGCAGAGCAACAATAAGCGAAAAATATGAAATGATTACTGTTTATCTAAAACAACTGATTAAGTGATATTAGTGTAATATTGAATCTAGAGAACTCAGGATAGAAATGCTCATCATTTTTTTGGTTAGTAGCCACAAAAGGTATGACTGTCTTTGCATAGTTCACATTGGTTTCACAAAATCAATTGGAAGACCTTGGAAATGTAAACTGCTTGGGTGAAATATTTAGGGTGCGTTTAGTTGAATGGAAACATCCTTGTTTTCCACAAAATGTTTTGTACAAAACATGGAAAATAGAGATTGCGTTCAAATCAATGTTTCCCATCAAATTTTCTACAAAACACAAAATTTGCATTTCCTACTTTAACAAGGGAAACTACAAAACACTTTTTTTTTTTGCTTTCCTTGTTTCCCTTGTAACCCTTTGGTTTCTTAAATCAATATCATATAAACGTGTTTTCTATGTTTTGTGGAAAATTAAATTCTCTCCTTTTTTTTCTCAAATCTAAAAATGGAAAATTAATTTTTTTTTCTCTAACTAAACGCACTCTTAATATCTGAAAAATTTACAATCTGGTTCTTCCCTGGGACTAGAAAGCCTATCAGCAAGAGCTGACTCTATGTATGTGGGGTCTATAGTTGTTGCATTCTACATGTATATTCATTTAGTGTAAGATTTGACTCTTGATGTTAGTAAATTATGAAGCTTTACAACTCATTTGTTCACTATTTTCTAAAGGGTCAGATATTTCGGCGATTACGCTAAGCTAAAAATGGTGTCTTCTTCTCTTGATCTTCATGTTCCTAATGACACTACATTCTAACACTCAGTTTTTCTGGAAGAAGAGTTATAAGTTGACATTTGGAGGTGTCACTTAATATAAAGTGTCGCAATGCTTTATGCATATTTGTAATGCGGAAATTTTGCACTTGCATTTTTGAAGGGAAGAAGATGGTGATCCTCAAACTTGAATCCTTAAATACCTAATATAGCATGCACTCAATTTTAAAACATTGTGATGCCATATCAAATAGACTTTTCAATTAGCATGCCACGTTGCGCATAACTGACATTTTTGCTATATTCTACATGCTCAGACTAGTTGTACGTTAAGGCACATCTATATAAATGGGGGCCGATTGATGCAAGTTTCTTTTTAGTGGGTAGTCTGAGATTTGACCATAAATAAATAGATACACAGTTGGTTTGTCTGATTATGCTTTTAGTATTAGTACATCATATTAATTCTATTATCTTTTTTAATTATTGAAATACTTCTTACTTTTTATATATGTAGATAGATTTTGTAACTGGGAAGTATGTGTTTTTAGTGATAATTATGGAGGAAATATCTTGCTTCCTAGAGCAATGCGATTATTTCATAGATTAACGTAGTTATCCCGTAGGTTTCTATGAACAATTATCGAATCTACCGGTAAACATCTGTGTTTCATTCTTGTTGCATAGTGCACGAAGATTCATAGCAAGTTATTAATTCATTGGCATAGTTGTCTTTATGAATTCTCTTCCAATGCAGAAAAGAGTTACTGAGGAGATATCTCTGGATCAACTTACCAATAAGACTGGAGATGTGTGGCATGTATTTCTCAAGGGTGATTTTACAGATATGCTCTACGGTTACAAACTGTCTGGAGAGTTTTGTCCCGAGGAAGGGCACTACTATGATTCTTCACAGATCTTGTTAGATCCTTATGCTAAAGTTGGTAACCTTTTTTATCTATTAGGTTTTAATTCTTATATTAATCCACATTGTCAAGATGTTATCGATTTTTTTTCCTGATACTTGGTGCTTATTCAGGCTGTTGTAAGCAGGGGGGAGTTTGGTGTTTTAGGACCTGATGATGATTGCTGGAGCCAAATGGCTTGCAGAATTCCTTCTATTGATGAGGTATGGATATGAAAAGATATACTAGTAGGAAATTGTAGCCGTTGACATTTCATTCTTGAACAATTAAATTTATTAAGTCTAATTGTTAATAGATAAAAATCATATAAGCTATGGACGTTACTCAATGTTCTCTATTGGTTATCACCAAAATCCATAAAGGATACTCACAAATTTCCTTTTGTCTCAGTTAGCTGATTTACTAGTCAGAAGTATAATTAGAGATAGCCCTATTATTATGTGGTTTATATTCTCAAATCACGTGGATGAACATTAGTGTCATTATGAAAACAAATTACATGAATGATAAAGCAATATTTATGCTTTGTGAAAACTTTGAAAAGGTAATTGAGAATGCTGAATACCCATCTTCTTGAAAAGGCAATTTCACAATATTTCACCACTAGATTAAAGTCAATTACTTCATGAAGACACCTTTACCCTAATCTTAATATCTGGTCATTATGTTAGGACATATGCGGGACAGACCGACAGTATCATACTATATTATAAAGCATGAATGCCTTCTATTATTAGAATACTTAAAATTAAGCCTTACAACTTCTAAAGCTATAAGTACAACAACCAATGCTACTTATAGAAATTCCCCTCATATTTAATTCTAACATACAATTAATACTAACATTAAATCCAATAAATAAATCATTATATACATTAAATACAATTAATTAACTGGTCAATAAATATAATTAATGCACTTATTAAAACACCCCTTACATAAGAAATACAAATTATCAAGCATATTGTACAACCAACTTAAACACAATTCTTGCATTAAATGTCACTAATACAAATAATAAAGCATATTATACAAATATTCAAGCCCGAATGGGCAATGGGCCAAATGGGCTCGAGCCCGAACGGGCACGGGTCAAACGGGCTCGAGCCCGAACGGAAACGAGCTAAAAGAAATTTTTGATATCCATAAATTTATTGTCAAAAAGAACATAATAAAGTAAAATATGTTCACATATTGTACAAACCAAGCAAACTACTAAAAAAAAATAATAAATAATAAATAAAATAATTCAAACTAAGCAAAATTTCATCAAACTTTTGCCATAAAAAACTAATCAGTAAAGTTATTGACAAAAAACGTACAAATAGAATAAATTATTAGCCGAAAAAATTAAATTACAGGGTGCCCGCAGCTGCATCGCGCGGGGACCCTGCTAGTAGTTCTATAAAGTAAGCTGAGAAATAATAATGGACAGGGAATGTGCATTTTATCACTTTTGGAAATTTTAGCATAAAAAGCTATATTGATTACTAAATAATAACACCAGCATGTTTACCGTATTGGCACAATTAATAAATTTATTGATTCTGTTTTTCTTGCTGCATCTCATTCCACATCTACTATTGACATTTAGTCATTATATGTTCATTTATTATTCTTTTGTTTAGTTTGACTGGGAAGGAGATCTACCACTGTCAATTGAACAACGAGATCTTGTCATTTATGAAATGCATGTTCGTGGATATACCAGACATGAATCCAGCAAGACAGAATCTCGTGGCACATACCTTGGTGTAGTAGACAAACTTGATCACTTGAAGGTACTTTCTAACTATACTTTTTGATGGTTCCATTCTGACTTTAGCATTGGCACCTTTATGTAAGGTCCCATGTTTGATATATGGGGACAGTACGATTTAATATTCAGGGGTGATAAAACCATATACTTCAATACTAATGTTTTAAGTCCATTTTGATGACCAGTGATGCACTGAACATGCTTCTTTGCACTCGTGGCTTAAATTTCTTTGTCTAGCAATGATATCGTTATTTTTTAATGCCCATTTTTTATGTACACCTAGGTTAACTAATTTGATATGAGATTGGATAAAAGTATTTGTCTTTGTCCTGCATACTTATCCACTGCCCATATATGTCTCACACCAAGTTCCCTTCTTCCTAATATGCCCTGCCCTGCATCAACTCATCTCATATCTGGCCTAGCCCCTACCCATTTCCTTGACATACTACACATATAATATTACAATAAAGGAATTCCAAAGTAGATCTCACAATGTAGTAATCAACACAAAACAGAAAGATAATAATTAACTTAATGACCATTGAATAAGACTTCTTTTCTTCTCGATATCCTTTGCGCCACTGAATCACTGGTCTGGCGGCCTTTTCAATTAAGAAACGGTTAGAAACCGAATGGATATTGATACTTGGTAAATACACTAACCACACAACTACACAAGTGATATCTGGCTCGTACACGGATTCACCAAAGCAGCTCCTATCTGGAGTTGGCTATCAATGAAAAGCCTAGTGAGAATCAAAAGAACTACACGAGAATTCACCTCTTGCAGTTTGCAACAACTGATGTGAGCAAATTAGTATAATGGCTTGTTCTAGTGATCATCAAGTCAGATTGCACGTCTAGCATATATGATTTTGCATGAGTCCAATCTTTCACTTCAAGATTATTGGCTGAAAAGGAAGAACTATTTGATGACCTGTTAAGACAATTTATTATCATTCACATAGCTTTTCCATTACCACACTATCATCTTTTCTTAAAGGCATCGGCGTAGTGTTTACCATTTAGTTACTTAAAAAGTTAAAATGATTACCATTTAAGTTTAACTACGTCAGAGATGTTGATTCCAAAATTTCTTGCTACAATATATAACTTATTCCAACTCATAATATCTTCTCTTAATCTTATCAGAAAGTGGAGACCATGTTTAATTCCACCTTCTGCTAGCATTTAGGGTTATTTACGTTTTGCATATATCATCCCTAACTTATTTAATCTGTAATATCATTCTCAGTTCATCATATATCACCCCTAACTGCTTATTGGGTTACCCAATCAATCTACCCATGTTAATAAACCCATTAAGAAAAGGCCATACAGTGCCCCTCCATTACAAGGGGTGGTAAGTCCATCATATAGTAGCATTGTAACTCGCCTTGCAGCACACAAAGGTTACCTATCAGGACTCAGCTAGTGAAACGCTATCACATTCACAGTATCACTCTTGCCCTGTTACTTCCATGTGTTTGATTATTAACAATTGGGTGGATAATAAGTAATAACATGTAAAAAGCTTCTTCCTACACCCGAACAAGCTCCATACATAAAAGCTGATATATTTGGATCTTATATGATATTACCTGTAATGGTCCTAGGCTTCAAGCATCGTATTATAATTTACACTCTGTTCTGAAGTTTTCTAATTAAAGAAAGACAGAGTAGAGGAAAGAAGGTTAACTTATATGTCCTTGTTCTTAAGTTGGACAAAACAGAAAGAAAAAAGAAATAAATTTGCCATTTTTACAACTATCATAATATGTTATTACTAGTTCATACAGATTAAACAAATTACAAACCAAACATAATCATATTAGCTTATAAAAAGCTTATAGTAGCCAAAATAAACATATATAAAGATTTGACATTTCACGAGTTATATGACCATATTTTAGAACTTTGAAATCTCAGTTGCAGTCACGCATGTTACTGTAACTTCTGGGGTAAAAAAATTAATACATGTTGATGAGCCAAATGGATATAATAGTTATTTGTAAAAGATAAAATCATTTAATAAGAAGAAGTATAATTGTGAAAAGATTAATAGTGTTATATGGAAAATTGAAGAACCAACTGTGGACCAATGAATTGGTAAACGTGATAAGTTAATAAAGTAACAGGGTCTAGTTGGTAATTTTAACAACAAACATTGCTTTACTTCGTTTTCTGTCCACTTTTAGGGTGAACATTTTTGAGACCCAAAAACCCAAAATTTCCCTCCACTCCCCACTCTAAAAAATCTCAAAACACAAACCCATTTTGATTTTCTTTCGTTTCCCTTCACCTTTTCATTCTAAATCAAACTCAACAACACAGTGTTAATTTCACCTCACATTAAGATTCAGCATGAATTTTTTGCTCACATATATACTTACACACACCTTTGCCGGGGTCTTTCTAAAAGCAGTCCCTCTACCCTAGGTAGGGGTGTTACTGTCTACATCCTACCTCTCCCATACCCTGCTCCGGTGGGATTGGGTATTGTTGTAGCTGATTAAGCAGCATAAAGGGTTGATACTGCATCTTCACGTAGGTCTGTTAACACCAATATTTATGGTGCAGGAGCTTGGTGTAAACTGCATAGAGTTAATGCCATGCCACGAGTTCAACGAGCTTGAGTACTTCAGCTACAATCCTGTCTTGGGTGACTATAGGTATGTAACTTATGCCTTTGTGAGAAATCTAGCATCTGTTTTGGGCCAGGAAGACATAAAAACTTTTTGCATTGGCTTGCGATATTTTAAGCTTCCATTGGTGAATTTAGTGGGTCGTTTTTTTGTTGCGAGTTGCAAGTCGAATCCTTGCTTTAGTGTTATGGATATACCCATTTATTTGTCCAGGTTAAATTATTGGGGGTATTCGACTATAAACTACTTCTCACCAATGTTGAGATATGCATCTGCTGGTGCTCGTAATTGTGGCCTTGATGCAATAAATGAGTTTAAACAGCTTATTAAAGAGGCGCACAAACGTGGAATCGAGGTGATTAATTATCTCAACTGGGATTTGGATAAGTTTTATTTAAGTTTGGCATGCTCTGTTTCTAATGCAGAATTCTGCAGGTGCTCATGGATGTTGTTTTTAATCATACTGCTGAAGGGAATGAGAACGGACCCATTTTGTCTTTTCGAGGTGTTGATAACAGTGTCTTTTATATGCTTGCACCTAAGGTATAACAGTGTTACTCGACTTTGTTACTCATAAAGTTGAATATAAGTGGTCTTTATGTCAATTTTAGGAATATAGAATTATAGAGACCAAGCTTTTGATAACTGAATCAAAACCAAGCTTTTGATCCATCCAGAAACAAATATTTAGTTTACTCTATTGGATATACAATCTTATCTAAAAACAGATATTTATAAATGGTTTTGCAGGGAGAGTTTTACAACTATTCAGGTTGTGGAAACACCTTTAATTGCAACCATCCAGTGGTTCGCCAATTCATAGTAGATTCCTTGAGGTAGATAAGATACTACTTACATGAACAGTTGATTTTGTTTGTGTAGACTTGGATATATGCATTATGATACTCATATAATTTGGTTTTTTTTTTTTTTTTTTTTTTTTTTTTTTTTTTTTTTTTTTTTAATTATGGAACTTTCCTACAGATATTGGGTAACAGAAATGCATGTGGATGGATTTCGCTTTGATCTTGCTTCTATCATGACACGAGGCAGCAGGTTATCTTATCTGGTCTACCATCTATCTGATTCTTGTCTTTCTGACATTAGAAAGATCCATTGTTCATTTGAACTTTTGTGCCTTTTGGTTTAGTGCCTGGGATGCAGTAAATGTATATGGGAATCAGTTGGAAGATGATTTGCTGACAACTGGCTCTCCTCTCAACAGCCCACCATTGATTGACATGATTAGCAATGATCCGATACTGCGAGGAGTGAAGGTAATATGTAGGGGTCCATAATCAGTTATAAACCTTGTGCTATAATACAATTATCTCAATCAATTAACTATCCATTTCGTGTTCAAATATATATTAATGATCATGCTTCTCTTACAGAGACTTGACAACTTATGCTTTTTTCGTGGAACTGCCTTTTTTGCATCCTCTATCCATGCTCAACTATTACTAAGAATTCTTCTATTATCAGCCTGTTAGTAGATCATGCACCAACTACTATGATATTTTCTCAACTGAATTTCACGAAATTTCCAGCTTATAGCTGAAGCTTGGGATTGTGGAGGACTTTACCTAGTTGGCGCGTTTCCTCACTGGGGCGTTTGGTCAGAATGGAATGGAAAGGTCTAATCACATTCTTTATTTTCTCATTTTTGTAATCAGCTGTATTTCCTTTGTCATCTGAAATAGAATGCAGAAATGCACAAAGCATGCTGCAACGCACAAATTCTAATGGACCTGAATCTCCAGTTTCATTCTTATGATTATTTCAGTATCGCGATACAGTAAGGCAGTTCATCAAGGGGACAGATGGGTTTTCTGGGGCTTTTGCTGAATGCCTCTGTGGGAGTCCTAATCTATACCAGGTATTGCTTCTTAATAAAAATTTTATTCCTTTTTTAGAGTTTAGAACCTCTTGAGGTTCCTTTCAAACTTTCTTCCACCATTTTGTTGCATGTTGTCTACTATTCTTGCTGAATTTTGATCTGTTTTAACTCTTCATGCTATGCACCAGGAAGGTGGTAGGAAGCCATGGAATAGTATAAACTTCATCTGTGCTCATGATGGATTTACACTGGCTGACTTGGTTACATACAATGACAAACATAACATTGCAAATGGAGAAGACAATAAAGATGGGGATAGCCACAACAATAGCTGGAATTGTGGACAGGTAATTTGTCCCTATAATGTCGTTTAGTGTTTCATTAGTACCTTCAAGACTGTAACATCAATCCTTTCTCATTCTTTCTGATATAAACACCTGACCTTCTAGGAGGGAGAGTTCGCGAGCATCTCAGTAAAGAGGTTGAGGAAACGGCAAATGAGAAACTTTTTCCTTTGTTTGATGGTTTCACAAGTAAGTTTCTGAACCAGGGTAATATTGTCTTTTGTAGTAATACATGTGAACATTTGAGGTAATTATTCATACCATAAATGTATATACTTTGAGGGCATAAGAGTTTTTTATTTGAGATATTTTTTTTCCAGGGTGTACCCATGATACATATGGGTGATGAATATGGCCACACAAAAGGAGGAAACAATAACACATATTGCCATGATAACCATGTAATTGTTTGCTTCCTAATCATCTGAGTTTTGTACAAAAGAGCCATATGTTTTCATGAGCTAATTACAGCTTTTTCCACAGATGAACTACTTCCAGTGGGATAAGAAAGAAGAGTCTTCATCAGACTTTTTCAGATTTTGCCGTCTAATAACCAATTTCCGCCAGTAAGGCATCATCTAAATATGATCAGCTTTTCTTTTCATTTTCTTATTTGTATACATCATGTTTCTAAATAAGTAAAACTACTCATGATCAACAGTGAATGTGAGGCACTTGGCTTAAATGACTTCCCAACAGCAGAAAGGTTGCAATGGCATGGATATGTACCTGAAACTCCAGATTGGTCTGAAACAAGTAGATTTGTGGCCTTCACCTTGGTATGTCATAATATTTGACCTTAACTATAACATTCTTATGCATCAATCATGCTTCAGCTAATGGTTTTCCTTAGATATTCATAACCATGCTCCTAAAGATATGCCCATAAAAAGGATATTATTTCCATAATATAAATGGCATGAAAGATACAACTTCCTCATTCCCATGAAAACCGTAACAAACTCCATTTTTGGACGTCTAATGAAAATTCCTAGAGGTGGTATACTTATGTATGGGTCGATTTGTGTTATTACTCCCAAGATACATTTAGCAGGATTGCTAGGGGGGCAATCCTATTTTTGCTACTGCCACACCCAATGGGTGTCAAGAATGGGTCTAATGAACAGTAACTAATGTGCGTTAGTTAACGGCCGTTATCTACTAACGGTCGTTAACTAACGACCGTTATATTTATTTATTTATTTTTTATATATATTTTTTAATATTTAAAAAAAGCCAACACAGATTTTACGTGATTGGTCCTTCATGTAACAGGTCCGTTGCAAAGTAAGTCCTTCATGACTAACTTTGCAACGAAATGCTAACATAAGGACAATTTCTGTAACAAAATTAAAAAAAAATTTACAAAAATAGTCCTTGGGGTTATTGATCCGTTACAGAGTTAGGCCCTCGCGGTCCGCGGCGGCTTGCAACGGAAATCAATAATTTTGTATTCAAAAGTCCTGCAGCGAAGTGCGGGCCTTCACATCTCGTGTTCTTATATACAGTGGGCCAAAAAGGTTTAAAAAAAATCTTAGAAAGAAATGGATCAAAAGTTGCTTACAGTAGCAGCTGTATCATTAATTCATACAATATCTTAAATCATATTATTCATTGATTATTACAAAGTAATTTTGTAATTGTAAACATATTTGATACGGAATTTGTTATAAAAAATGTAAAAATTATGGACGGAAGCTGACACGACCAGTACCAAAATAACCCTTTGCATATCCTGTCCTAAAAAAATTATCGTAAACTTTCAAGCTAAGTTTGCATATCTGGAATATCGGAACGACCATTATTACATCTTATTGATGCTTGTCGTATTTTGCAAGTAATTAAAATGGCATATACAACATTTGACATAGTCACATATTTCCACTAATTTAGATGTCAGATTAAACTGTGTAATTGTATAAAGAAGTGTCTTCATTATACACACTTTATATCTATTCATCATCAAGAATCTGATAATTATGTGGTTGAATATGCAATGCAGACCGACTTGATAAAAGGAGAATTATATATCGCCTTCAACACTAGTCATTTACCAGTTACCATCACATTGCCAGAAAGACCAGGCTACAGGTGGGAACCATTGGTGGACACTAGCAAGCCTGCACCTTTTGATTTCCTAAGTCATGACGTTCCCAATAGAGAGATAGCTATCAAACAATATGCACATTTTCTTGATGCCAATTTGTACCCTATGCTCAGCTATTCTTCCATAATCTTATTACTAACCCCGGATGTAAGTGCATAATCTAAGTCCTGCTTGTTCATACATAATAGTTAGTCTCAAATCTTGTAGGCTAAAATACCAACGATACTCCTATGTAAGTAGTTGACAGTCTATTCCTTCATACCAGCATTGTAAAGTGTAAACTATGAAGTATCAAGTCAAATTTATTTGGTAATAGTTCTCTTATATATCGGGAGTCTCGTTTCAACCATATTTTGTTGTTTTTCTCACATTATATTAATGCTACTAAATTAGTAAGTTTTATGCACTAGGAGCACATGGAAGACCCAAAGACTAGCATCATCCTAAAAAACCGGCTGTATGTTACATTTTACATTAATCATACATGAGTAGCTAATAGATGTTAGTTGATTGTGGAGTTGACATGAAAGTTGAAGATAAATTGATTTAGTAGAGTATCTCAATTATATAATAAATGTTTAGTTCTTAGATATCCAGATAAACACTTATAAATTAGGATTGAGATTCTCTCAGGTTGATATGAACATGATCATTAATGTTAGGCCCTAGTTTTCTTTTCGATTGTGAAAGAACAACAACGGTCATGTTCATATCAACAACTTGAGAGGATCTCAATCCGCTAAAATATATACATGAGTGATTTATAGAATATAATATAGTTTTAATGCATGTCATATGGATTATGGACTCCTATTGGACCTCTTTTCATTGTGACTTGTCACATCAAACTTCACCCACTACGGCAACTCTTTTAACCATTACCAATGGTTTTAACTTCCACTTTAATTGATGTTATCGGAGCAACTTTTAACCATGTTGCCTTCGTAATTTCTTATGCTGGTGATCATGGTGGTCTATAAAACGTTGGTTAGGCTAATCACAAGTCTAACCGAATTTTTTTATAAACTTTTTATGTAATTATCATTTATAGTAAACAGTAAACAGAAAGTAAGGATGATATCAATTACTCAGCTGCCCACCCAGATGGTTGGATCAGTATTTCTTCAGTTCCCTCATGTTTGTTTTTTACAACTTGACTCGTATGTTTAAATTATTGTTTTTAACTGTTTATATCATTTTAGATTCTGATATATTGATTTTGTTTCTTCATTTCTGTCCACTCACATGTGCCTATGATTTCACTGGAATTAATTTGTTCATCTTTACTCTATACATTATTTGCTGGTCCTTGCTCCTGAATCCCTCATTTTTTAAATAAATTGTATATATTTGACTCAATGTATGTGATTTTCATATCTCACATATATAGCCTCAATTTCAGTGCACCAAAGATTTGTATTTATGTTTAGTTTTGAATTGTTTTTTCATGATATAAAATATATGTTGGTCCAGCGCACTTAATATATTTCACACACATCGAATATTTATAAAAAAATTGGGCATTGATGAAAGTTGGTCCCATCATTCCCTAAGAGCGCGGGGTATCGTCGGTGTCGACTATCAGTGTTATAGCAAAAAGCCAAAAAGTGTTGCTACCCAGCTTTTTCCGAACTTATATAACTTCACTAAAAAACAACCTCCCTCATCATTCAAGTTATAAAACACACTCGGGTCTCACAATATATATATATATATATATATATATATATATATATATATATATATATATATATATATATAATTTATTCAAATAAAACAACACTTTTCATTAATTTATAAATATACATTAACAATAACGATATTAAAAATAACAGTACATTAAAAAAACAAAATTGAAAAAAAAAAAAAAAAAAAAAAAACAATTTAGTGATTAAAGTTCCATAGATGCTCTAAAATATCTTGTCGAAAGTCGTTGTGCACTCTGCTAATCGGAAGGTGTTTTTTTTTTTTTTTTTTTTTTTTTTTTTTTTTTTTTTTTTTGTATGTCGCATCGACTCAAGTACGTTGCAAATTTGGTTGTGGAGAAACATACAATTCGTTAGACTTCACTTCTTGCGAATTCTTGATCTTTCAATATTATGTTATGTAATACTCCATATGATGCAACAATACATGATTATTCGTAGCGTGTCAATTTCGTAAGCACGTGAGGGTTGTTTTAAAATTCCCTAGTGACCTTGCAGGACTCTGAAAGCACGTGCCGATCGTCTTGAAAGTAAACATCGTAATGATTATAGTTGGGATTCATAACGTTTTTTTGAAAGTAATAAATAGAAGTATTATTGAGATTTGTAGGTGGAAGTGTGTTAAAAATTAGTGATTTAAAGGGAATTTATAGGATTTTAAAGGGTAAAAAAGTAGGCAAAAATTGTTATTTACTTATTTTTTTAATTATATTCCCAAAACACTCCACCGTCACATATGAAAAAAACAAAAAAAGAGGATCGCTTGGATGGTGAGTACGGCGCTGGTACGGATAACGCTGGCCGGGGTATTGTCTCACACCATAAGTATAACGCAGCCCTATGACACCTGTACCGTGTGCTCTAGTGAATACGATGTTAACTTCTTTTTGGCAAGTCTATTGTGTAACTCCTCGTATTCTTTTACCCCTTTCTATTTGGCTAGTTCATACATCTCGTTGTTCTTTTCATTCATGGAGCCACTTCAATTCATCCGTTATTCTCTAATTGCATCAATTGCTAAAAAGCTACTGTTGCAAACATTATGAGCTCACCATATATGAACTTACAATGTATCATCACACGATCTAGAGATGTGACTAATGCTAAAGGTTACTAGGGAACTGTAACAAAGTCTCATGTTGATTTAAGTTTGAGATAAGAGTTTTTAACACCATGTCTCACATGGTTAGAGAAAGTGCAGTATTACCAATGGTATTAGAGCATTAGCCCCTAAACTCGCAGTTAGTTGGACTCTTGCATCATGACATTTATATCGTCCTATTATTTGTTTACAGGATTCTTGCCAACGTATTTGGGTTTCAAAGATCGATTGAAATTAACCATGTTTGATTGTATGTTTGTGATATATGTATGCAAAGATATGTGCAAGTAAAAATAACGAAAGAAATGGCTAAAAGGATAATTATATTACTGAAAGTGTTAGTATGTTTTTCTGGGAGAAAAAACATACTTATACACAACTAAACGTTACAATGGTTCTTGTGGCAGTTATTGTCAAATGCCAAACGATGTGACTCTTGACTCATAACCGTCTAATAACTAACTAACTAACTGTTTTTCTAATCGGTTCTAGTATGGTGACAATTGTCCCATACGACATACAATAATAATACATAATAATGTTGAACTAATATAACATAAAGTTTAACTAAATGATTTAAAACATTATAAGGTCTACATCTCCCCTCTAATGATTTAAATCAGAATCTTGTACTGCTGCTTCTTTCTTCCATCAAACAATGACTTCAAAGTCATTGTCTTCATTGCTAGTTTCTTCGTTTCTTTGTTCTTCATTACCAACACCAAGCCGATCCATTCCTTGTTCTTCATGCCCATCCCTAACTACTAGTCCATCTAAGCCATGTGGGTTCCTTTGTTCTGCAGTCCAACTGCTTTCACCCGGTTCATTTCGTGGCTTCTCTTGCGTCCATGGAATCTGAGCAGTGTCATGGTACACGATGATCATATCAATGAATTTTTGAAAACATCCTTTGAGTATGTCTCCATCCTCGGTTGTTAGTCCCTGCAAGCACGCAATTGTACTCCATTTTCCACTTAACGAAACTGCAACATAGCCTCCAAGGCTCTCTACCGTTTTGTGCAAAGCAAGCAAGTCTATTTTCACATTTCCAACAATTGGTGGTATCTCCTCCATGCTTTCATAGTTTAGATATTCCATATAAAACCACCTCATCATATCAAGATACTTTCTACTAAACACTTCCCAATTTTTGTACACTATGGCATCTTTCTTAAGCAAATTAACAAAAGAAAGAAACCTGTTAAATGAATTAACTTTCAATGCGTAAAGTGTACCGTTCCAACTTATGTAGTCGTCATCGATGTAGTCGTGAACATCATTCCTATCACAATTCAATTCCTCCAAACCTTTAACCAGGGAGCATTCGTCTTTTGGATCCAACGATTCAAGGTATTCATCCATGTATTTATTATGCTGTGCAATGACATGTTTTGGCCCCCAAATCTGATCCAAATCTTCTGTCCCAACATCCTTTTCTTTTCCATTTCTCCTTTCATCAAACATGTATTTGAGTGTGCATTTGTTGTCATCCATCTTTACCAAGTATCCTTGTTCCTCTAGAAGATCATAACTCAAGATATTTAGTGATACTTCAGGCGTATATTGCACGTTTGGTATCACCACTTCACCATCTTCTGTGTCAACAGAAACTGTTCCTAATCCATATGAAAATATGAACTTCTTCTCTATCTCCTCCAGATTTCGTTCCAAGTCTTCATGTTCGATCCTTTAACCATATAGTCTCCAATAACATGTACTCTTTCTGGGAATTTTACTTCTTCATCAAGAACTTGTGATGTAGTAACAAGGTCTTGATTCGCTTCTGCCATTGAGATCTTCTTCCTACTCTCACATGCCCAAAAGGCATGTCCTTTTTCTTTGCAAATGTAGCACTTAGATCTTCTATCTTTTTTCGTTTTCTCCACACTTGTTTTCTGTTTTCCATCGACTTCAATATCGTTATATGACTGATTTTCCATAACCTTCTTGACAAGTATTTCTTTCCCTTTGGGAGAAATACTCTTCCTTCTTGTGTTCCATTGAGTGATTCGTGTGGGTGTTTCTCTAAGTAGATATTTCCCAGTGTAGAAACCGCTTGTGTTTTGTGTTGTTGGCAAATCCCATGATCTAGAACCAAAAGCTCTGATGCCACTGTTTACAGGATTCTTGCCAACGTATTTGGGTTTCAAAGATCGATTGAAATTAACCATGTTTGATTGTATGTTTGTGATATATGTATGCAAAGATATGTGCAAGTAAAAATAACGACAGAAATGGCTAAAAGGATAATTATATTACTGAAAGTGTTAGTATGTTTTTCTGGGAGAAAAAACATACTTATACACAACTAAACGTTACAATGGTTCTTGTGGCAGTTATTGTCAAATGCCAAACGATGTGACTCTTGACTCATAACCGTCTAATAACTAACTAACTAACTGTTTTTCTAATCGGTTCTAGTATGGTGACAATTGTCCCATACGACATACAATAATAATGCATAATAATGTTTAACTAATACTCCGTATAACATAAAGTTTAACTAAATGATTTAAAACATTATAAGGTCTACATTATTTGAGTATAAACTAGTGATTAACTACTACTTGTTTTGCTACATAACTGTGGAAATAGTTGATGGGTTGTTCCTAGTGAATCCTTTTTAGGTTGTTACTGACTGTTCACTGCAAAAAATGTCAGAAGCCATGCATATGTCATACTCCATTTGGTATGATAATTTAACAGCTTTAAAAATACTATTATACGAAAAGGAAGACATTGATGAATAATAAAGTGGTGAAAGTGAGTAGAATGGTATGGGGAAATTCTGATTCTAGCAGGCTACTATTTTAGATCATGCATCCTCAGAAAAAAGGTCCAGGTTCTCTGTTCTAGCACTTGAAGCTGATCTTATTTGTCAGTTTAATAATATTCAGTTTATTCATTTTTATATTTACATATTCATATGTATTGTTGTATTGTATTGTTAATACATATTCATATGTATTGTTATATATGGTGGGATGTGCATGCATACAGATACATATATTAAGAATCAAGGTTACAACAATAATGAAGTACGTTTTTACTCAGTTCCCATTGCCTTCTATTTTTTACAACACAAGATTGATGACAAAGTAATACTATGTCCCTTTGATGTTTAAACAAGTTAATGACCAAAATGCCGTGTTTACAGCAATTATCGTCCCTGAAACTCGAAGATTGGCATGTAGCATGTTAGTAAAGACATAATTTTGCCTAGAACTTGAACCATGTATCTTCTAATATCATGCAAAGATTTTTAAAATATTGTGTTTGCTTTTGAAATTGTTTATTCCCTGTCTGGCGGCAAAGCGTATCATAAGATGGGATAGAAAAGTTTCTGAAAGATGAGAGGTATAGTTGCTTGATACATATCAATTGGGATAGGATACGCATTTCACAAAGAATGGATCTAATAGTGGTTTAGGACTTTAGGGATACCATACTTCTTTTTGTGGTGTAACAAATTTATTTGCAATGTATCTTATGGATATTAAGTAGTGCATATAGGGTTAAAAACTCTGGATGTGCCGCTGCCAGTGTCATATGAGGTACAAGATAAAGATTGTGTCAATATCAATATTTGTAAATAAAATTGGAAAGGAAGGGCAAAAGTTGAAATAGTTGGTTATATTCTAGGAGAAAGAAAGATTCTAAAAGGGTAAATTTAAGAATTATTTAGTACAGTAACAAATATGAATAATAATAGATATAAAAAGAAGCATGATTGAAGGCAGATATATTTATACTCATGTAAACCTGTGGACTGTCTCCAGCATTCTTTACCTAGAAAGGGAAACCATATATATAATTTTGAATTGTACCTCCATTTCAACAAAGGTTGTTTAGAGTGTACACAGGTAGATTAAGATCAATGGAAATAGAAAAAGTTGATCAACAACCCAAAAAACAAATTAGACGAAGACTTCATAGCAGCAAGCCATATCAAGAAAGGCTTATGAACATGGCTGAGGCTAGAAGAGAGATTGCCACTGCCCTTAAGTTTCATAGAGCTTCTATGAAACAACATGAGGCAGCTGCAGCTGCTGGTAACTATTATATTCAATCACCACCGCTGGAACAACAGTCAAATTTCATTCACTATCATTACACACCCACCGCCCCAACCGACAACAACTATTGGTCTATGTCAACGCCTGTTCCTCCTCCTCCACCACCACTGAATTATGAAAATCTAAATTTAGTACTCCCTAATCAGACCTTGGGGTTAAATCTCAGTTTTAAAGATTTTAACAACTTGAATACCAGAATTTACCACACACCAATGCCGGTCTACTCTTCAGCGTCTGCTTCATCCTCCACAACAACTTCCTCTTCGGCTTCCAAGGAAGTGACAGTGGCCAACTTTCCACAAGAAACACAAGGAGGATTGCATAATGACATGGTTATTGAGCACCATCAAGAGGATGGGAAAGCTGCTAATTCTGAAGAAAACGATGGGTATCAGCATCCTTATGAGCAAGTGATGGAGTTCCCACCATGGTTGATTAATTCTAATGAGGCATCGTGCTTTCAATACTTTGATCACCATTTTTCGGATGAATACTTGCCAGATCCTGCCTTGCCTTGGTAAGATTCACATTATTAATTCATATTTATTAACTGATTTGCTTAAGGGATGTAGGTTAATGTACAAATTGTCTTGCCCTTAAGACAACAACTTCAATTTCATTTCCTACGTGGTTATTATATGACATCAGCCCTAAAGAAAACGACTCCGGCCAGTTGTGCTAATTTAGTCGTTGAAGTTAGCAAGTGTGTTTATATTCGTGTTTATGTCATTAAGTATAACATACTTTCTTGAACATTCCACATTGGTCATAGGGCGGATTCATAGAATAAGTAATAAACTTGAAACAATTTTTTTTAAAGTGAAGGACTAGTTTGATATGATGTAGAATGATCAATGTGAGACATTGAGGCGAAAATAATAATGGTAATCTATGACATAGCCCTTTTCTTAATTATATAACTTGTTGATTGTTATAATTGCCTTGTATGACCCAAGCTCAATAAGCCACACTATAGTTTATTTTATTCATATGCATATATATATTTACTTATTTTTTACCCTTTAAGCAAAATATAAATTAAAAAAAATAGAAAAAGAAAAAGAAAAAACTAGCCATACTTGCATTGTGGGTCTTCAAATTCCATGGCAGTGAGACCACACAGGTCCCCACAACCATGTTTTCTCAGTTTGTGCTATTGCACTTGGTGTCCTTTTCAGATTCTGTGACAGGTGCCGTGGCCTCTATTAATTTGGCCTGTCAATTGTTGGTTAAAAATTTGTTATCGACATTATGCATATTACTATACACTGAAATTTACCCCCAATGAGTACCTCAGTTGTAAAAGGGCAAGGCATGCAAAAATAACGCGGAGGTCCTATGTTGAAACCATTAGGTACCATTTTACTTCCGTCTCTCTAGGATAACGAAAGTGATTTACCTCCCATGTTGGCCAAAGGTCGATCGATATGATGCAGAGAGCTTGGCTTGCGTTTAGCCGTTTACTCTTTATCACATAAAACTCCATGTCTTTCAAGATATCAAAGACTTAATGGAGCTGCTAGTTAGGTCGGTCCCATGTAAAGTTTCACCAAATTTCACTCTAAGCTTTGTCTTTGAGTCCTAACGGTTCAGTATGTAAAAAAAGAATTCCTAGTCATTTCAGTTTTGGAAAATATTGCATATTTTACAATTTTATTTGACTACTTAGTTATTATGTTACTAAGTACTAACATAATGTTGTTTTCCAAAATGCAGCTTGGACATAGGTGAAATCGAAGGGATGGATGATGGGGAGTGGCTAGCGTGAAGTTTGATTTTATTGTCACTACTGGAAATCCAACATGCAGTAACGATAAAAATTCGTTGCTAAACAAGCTATTATTTTATTTACATCAGTGTTGCCCACAAGCTATAATCTCATCTAGCATCAGAGTTTTCTTATCCATTGCATATTAGCAATGGAAAAAATACGTTACTCAAATATATATTCTCCATAGATAGTTTTGCAATTCAAAATCATTACATATTGTTGGAAAATTATTAAAAGTAAGTTGGCAACATTTCGTTGCTAATTCCATTGTCAACACAAAAATTTAGCAACGGATTTATGGTTGGTGGAAAAATTTTCCGATGCTAATTGCACTTCTTCTAGTAGTGTGTTTTTTTGGTAATCAAATTTTTGGCTAGCTTTTTCTTTCAATACGCAAGTTCTTTTCTATCTATAAAAAAAGTGGCCACGGGAGTGTGCCATGCTATATTGATTATATGATGTTACTACACTACAAGAAAGAAACAGGAGAACAGGCGACGAAGGTCGTCCTGTCGACACAATGTCGTCGGGAAAATGCAGAAAACGATAAAAAAATCGTTTGATTGTGGCCAAACGTGTTGAATTTTTCGGGTTGATATTCTCCCGTCGATATGTCGACGGGAACATATTGGTCAAAGTTTTCAACCTCAATAATTGCCAAAACTTAGGCACAAAAATATCCCGCTAATACGCTCCCGTCGACATGTCGACGGGAGCATATTAAGCACGAATTATGACCTGTGATTAGCGTTAATTACCTGTTTTGGTTAAAATTCCGACGGGACAATTAATGAAATATAAAATTACTAAATTACTGGCCAATATATATGGCGGGATTTTTTCCCGCTTATTTTTCCCGTCGACATGTCGACGGTATTATCTCCCCAAATTTTTTACTCCTATATATACTCACAAAATCATTCCCGTTTCATTCTTTATCTATATACATTCTCACAAAGTCATTTCCATCTCATTTTACAAATACATTCTTGATTCTCACAATGGATGGTTTAACGCCGGAACAGGAGTGGTCGAAAGCTTTATCACACGAACTCTTGTATAATGAAATTATAAATCATTGGGGCGTTGAAATTTTTGATGAATATGGTTCTTATGCGAACTGTGCATCGTGCCAGAGAGACCGGATTCTGGTATGGTTGAAGAAAAAGTCATACTATAGAGAGTATTTGGAAGAGGTAGATGCTGCTGAAGCTCAACGTGCTGATAAAGCTCAAGCTGCTGCTGTTGGAGGTAGGAGTGTTATCGGGTCGGGTTATCGGATAATCGGGTCTTGTCGGGTCGGGTGAGTTGGGTTTTGGTTTAAAAAAAACTGACCCGCAACCCGACCCGATAAGGAGTCGGGTTATCGGGTTCGGGTTGATATCGAGCTGGGTGTTGTCAGGTCGGGTGATTCGGGTTATCGGGTGACCTGATTAAGTAATAACAAATAACCCAACTTTTTTGCGTACAAGTCTTTGGATTTTTTTGCACTACTTCTAATTGTTTTACTTTTATTCTATTGAAAGTGAATAAGAAAATTGGTATGGTCAGCTATTGCATTACTGAAGTATATATTACTATCTTTCCCAAATGACACATAGTAACTGAATTTTTCCCAAATGACTGCAAGATCCTTTTTGTCAACTGTAACAAATTTGGTCAGGACAATGTACCGTATCAACAAGAAGGCTACATATCACAATCATGTTAAAAATCTCCCCAACAACACAGCGTCTATCATGAGCAAGAAACTGAAGAAAGAAAGACTTATTCGCACTAGCAAATTGTTTGATGCATGTTTTCTCTATACAATAAACCTAACCCAACATATTTAACTAATGCTAGCCTAACATTTTTAAAGTCAGTCTAACTAAAAACAAGCTTCTGGTCTGTCTAGCAATAAAACATGACTTTCTTTAAAAAGCAATAAGTGATTGTCGGGTCTTATCGGGTTGACCCGATAACCCGATAGTATTTCTTTTTTAACCCTAACCCGACCCAATATCACTATCGGGTTTGGGTCAAAACAATCCGAATAGTTTTTTAAACCCGATTAGACCCGACCCGATTAGCCTTATCGGGTTCGGGTCGGGTCAACCCGACCCTACTGACACCCCTAGTTGGAGGTGAGGATGAAGCTGAAAGCACGTTTGATGAAGCTGCTGCTGTTGATAATCTGGAAAATAGAATAACAGGTCTTAAAGCTACATTTGCATATCTCAAGGAAATGAGAGCAAGGAAAGGAAGAGATGGTGCGAGTTCAAGCAAAGCGGGAGGTAGCCGCAAAAAAAAAGTAAACGGGTTGTTTTATTTGGCTGTCGAGTTGTTTAGTTTGAGTTGTTTTGTTTGGTTGTCGAGTTCTTTAGTTTGAGTTGTTTAGTTTGACTTGTTTCGTTTGATTGTCGAGTTTGTTTCGTTTGATCTGGTTCGTTTGCTTGTCGAGTTGTTTAGTTTGAGTTTGTATGAAAATGTATCTGGTTTACAACTTTTGTGTGGTTTGAATAAAATGTTTGCCTTCGTGTTTGAAGCTAAGCTTGTGGTTGTCGAGTTGTTTAGTTTGAGTTGTTTCCTTTGGTTGTCGAGTTGTTTAGTTTGGTTGTCGAGTTGTTTAGTTTGAATCTGTATGAAAATGCATGTGATTGAGAACTCTTGCTTGTTTTAAATAAACAGTTTGCCTTCGTGTTTGATAATTGTGATATTGTTCCTTCAGTTCTATTATTCGTGCGTACGAATTTAAAATATAAAGGGCGTTCAACATCAGTTACCACAACAACAACAACATTTTATTAAACAACAACAATAACATCAACAACAACATCAAACAACATTAACAACAACAACAACAATAACAACGATAACAGCAGCAGCAGCAACAACAACAACAACAACAACAACAACAACAGCACTACATATGAAATTTATCCATGTCACCTAAAAGGTCACGTAGTATTGTATCTGACTGACATGCGTGGTCATGGTTGTCGGAATACGTTGCCATTTCAAGTTTTGCCTCCAACATCCTTATTTTTGAGAGTAGCAACTGATTTTGTGCCTCAAGCATGTTTTCCCTAAGATCTTTTTCATGACAGTTTGAGCACCTTGTTGGAGCAGATCCAGAACCGCTTGATGTTGAAGCTCACAGAGAACCGGTCATTTTGGCGAGTCGTTCCTCCTTCCATAAAAAAAAATCACATCCATGGTCTGTTGTCCCAGACTGTTAAAGAGTAAAAATAATTATTTTTAACAACTAACCAAATTATTTATATAATACACGAAAAAGTATGTAATTGTTCACCTTCGAGAAAGGACACGCATAGTATTGTTGACCCCTTGAGTGAGGTCTACGCGATTCTCGCAATATTACGGATCCTCGTTCACAAGGACAAGGAAAAACTTCATATTCCACCATCTTCACCATGATAACAGTGTGTGTTAACTGAGGTTGAGTGGTTGTGAGTGGTGGAATCGTGACCGGGGTGGCCCGATCTACAAGTTGATGTGATAAAAGATGGTGGCCGGAAAAAGATTCCGATGGCCGGAAACTGCTGGTGTCGCCGGAAAATGGAAACTGCTATAGAGAGAGAGATAGTGAGATGAGTGTGTGTGCGTGTGTGTGTATGTATGTGTGTGTGTGTGTTTATATATTAGTTAGATCTCATGAACCCTACTTTCTGAACCTGGTCACTGAGCCTGAACCCCACTAAATGAACTCCGGTCACTGAACCCCCTGATCGTTTAACATCTCGTGTATAATCATTGCATCTCGACTCGTTCGTTTAACATCTCGTGTACAACCATATCATCTCAACTCATCTGTCTAACATCTTGTGTATAACCATTGCATCTCGATGCGTTCGTTTAATATCTCGTGTATAACCATTGCATCTCGACTCGTTCGTTTAACATCTCGTGTACAACCATAGCATCTCGACTCATTTGTTTAACATCTCGTGTATAACCATTGCATCTCGACTCGTTCGTTTAACATCTCATATACAACCATATCATCTCGACTCATCTGTCTAACATCTCGTGTATAACCATTGCATCTCAACTTGTTAGTTTAACATCTCGTGTACAACCATAGCATCTCGACTCATTTGTTTAACATCTCGTGTATAACCATTGCATCTCGACTCGTTCGTTTACATCTCACATACAACCGTATCATCTCGACTCATCTGTCTAACATCTCGTGTATAACCATTGCATCTCGACTCGTTCGTTTAACATCTCGTGTACAACCATAGCATCTCGACTCATTTGTTTAACATCTCGTGTATAACCATTGCATCTCGACTCGTTCGTTTAACATCTCGTGTAAACCATTGGGTCAAGGATACAAGACTTGAATTTTGACCGGTTGTGATCTCGAGGTTATCTAATGGTTGGGATAAAAAAAAAGAGTTGTACATCTTTGCTATTTTGTGATATTCTAATTATAATAAATATGTTTTTTAATTATATTATAAGTAATTAATTTTAAATTTAACTAGTTATTTTTTAATTTTATAAAACTAATTTTTTAATATATTTTTTATTTTATAAAAGTATTTATAATAAATATATTTTTTAATTACTAAATTTAACTAGTTTTTTTTTAAGTTATAAAACTATTTTTTTAACATATTTTTTATTTTATAAAAGTATTGATAATAAATATTTTTTTTAATTATATTAAAAGTAATTAATATTAAATTTAACTAGTTTTTTTAAGTTATAAAACTATTTTTTATTTTATAAAAGTATTTATAATAGATAATTTTTTTTTTAATTATATTAAAAGTAACAATTTTTTTTTTTATAAAAAGTTCTTAATATACGATGCTTGGTTGCAGGATGAGGCGCGGGTTCAATATGTAAGTAACATTTCTTTTTAATTTATTATTTATTTATTTATTTCCCCAAACACGCACTTTAATGATTCATTGAAACATAATCTAGTAATTAACCCGACATATATATTAATTTTCTCAATTTTTTTTCAACTAAATAGGAAGAGATGGTTCGACTGAGAGATCTGGGAGCGAATACGCCTGAAGGGGTGGCGTACACAGAGCAGCAGATACTTGCCATGGTTCTGAAGGGTAAGCAGTGGGGCCACATTGCCGGACGGGGTAGAGTAGTACCCGGCCTGATGAGGTCACCGTTACCATACACCCCGCCTCCACCTCCAGGTATGTACAGTGTGATAATATTAATTATAGATTACTTATGACTCAATTTATGTATTGCAATGACTGTTTTTAAATTTTGATTATTTCATTTTTAGGTGTTGCCAAGATGTCTACTGAACTTGTTGCTGCTCATAAGAAGATTACTGAGGCTGAGAAGAAGAGCCAGGAAGATGCTGAAGAACGCAAGACCATGATGAAGAAGCTCGATTTGTTGATGGGTTTTGCCTCGACCAACCCGAAATGGTCTCAGTATATTAGTCAGGTGGATTCTCAGCATGTGGATGGCTCGGGCAGTGGAGCTGGCGGGAGCGGGAGTGCAGCTGGCGGGAGCGGGAGTGGAGCTGGCGGGAGCGGGAGCGATGATATCGATGTGGATGGTGATAGTGATCATGATGAGTGACTTGGGGATGTAGAGGTACAAACTTGGATTATATATTTTGTGTTGTACTTATGGTATAAACAATATTTTCGCGATCCTTATCTTAGTATTTTGTAGTTTAACCTTTTGGCGACTTGAACATCACGGGTATTGAAACATTTGTGGATATGGCAGCTAGGTTTAGATATTACCACACCACGTTTTGTAGACTTTATATGTTTTAATGCATTTTGAGGGTGTTTAGCGATAATTTGAAAGTGTTTTAGCCGATGTCGAGTGATATGTGTTAAGACATGTTGATATTGAGTGGTTATAGCTTATGGTTACAGGTTTAGGTAGATTTTTCCGGAAAAAATCTGGAATATTGCTGGTTTTGTAGCTTGCTGTTTGCTGTATATAACATTGGTACCGTCGACGGCACCGTCAAACAAAAAAATGGATTGTTTAATGATGCAGTCGACATGTCGACGACATCATTAATAATAAATATTTGGTGGTTTAATAAGGTCGTCGACGTGTCGACGGGATAATTATACAAACGTTGACCAACATGTTGACCCGTCAAATTGTTCCCATCAACGTGTCGACGGGATAAGTAAACAAATGTTGACCAACACGTTGACCCGTCAAAATTTTCACGTCAACATGTCGACGGGATAGTATAAACTTAATTAACGTTTAATAATTAATTTGTTAATAACATATACAATCCTGTCGACATGTCGACGGGAACAATTTGACGGACAAAGAATTTCTTTGACTGAAAAACGAAGTGGGACCCACAATGTCGACGACGGTTGTCAACGGCAATGCTGTTCCCGACGGGGCACCGCCGTCGTCATTATCCCGTCGACATGACGACGGGAACTAACAATGCCGTCGACATGACGACAGAAACGGCGAAAAAAATTCGACGAGAGAGGTGTCGATCGTACTAGTGGTATTATTAGTATCCAAATCTATTTGGAATCAACTCTAATCGATTAGTTAAGTTTTGTTATGTATAGGCTTTATTTTAGGCATGTTTGAGATGGCTTGGGATGAAAGCAAGAGTCCTATGATGTTTAGGTCTTAGGATTGTTGATAACCTCACCGTATAAATAAGGGTGAGGGGGTAGTGCACAAATCACACCACATGATTCTTATTCATCCCTTATAAACCGATTGATGAGTTAATAAAAATTAGTTGTTCGGTTCTTTGTAGTCTCTTGCGTTAATTGCTTGTGCTCGATACACCATGCGATTTAGCTTTGTGAGTGTTGTCGTAATCGCCTAGCAAGTGGTATGAGAGCTACAAGTATTGTGGTCTATGACGTTCAATATCTTGTTTTAGGTTAGAGCAAAGAAAAGGGTCACGGTTTCGGGTTTTTGAATCGTTTTATGGAGCAACAATCAACGAGCTAGAGATTGAAGAGAGGTGTTGTGGAAGAAATGTGAAGGTAAGCTCAAATCATTTAAAAATTGTGTTTTGGGAGAATCGTCCAGGTTGGTTTTGGAGGAGGTCACTGATGAGTGTGTAAATACTCATCATTTTTTGTTAATCTGAACTGCAAAAACATTTAAAAACACTCAAAAATGCATCAAAATACTGAAAATATCTCAGGATTGTGTTTTATATGTTTCATCTGTAAAATGAGTAAAAACAGATGAAAAACGAACAAAATTTACACAATTGGCAGTTTCAGTCCCCCAACTTTCAAAATTTGGCAAAAAGAGTCCCTAAGCAACTATTTTAAAAGAAAAGTCACCAAAGGTCCTTTTGAAATAATAAGTTGTCATATTCAATCCTTTGGTGAAAAATTTCAAAGTTTCAAAAAGTACAAGATTGGTCCCTATAGTTTGAATTTATGCAAAATTAGTCCCTGGGATTTCAAATTTTGGAAATTACAACTTATGATCCTTTGGTTATTGGTACTTGGCAAATTACACCCTTGAAGATACTTTGGAAAGATGAGCAGGATCAGCCCTGAAAAATCAGAAACTACAAATTTGGTCCTTGGGCTTTTATTTACTACAAACAAACACCCTTTACTAAATACCCAACACAAAATAACCCACACCTTATATCTCCCAGCCCACCTTATTACACCAGGCCCAGCCACCCTCACCAAGCCCAAACTACAAACCAAACTCACCCCGTTTAATACTAATAATGCCAGGTCAAAGGTTTGACCATCTTCCACCTCACACCCCTCCCATGACCCTGCACACTGCCAAGCTTCATCATCACCTCACCACTACCACCTCTGCCACACTCAAACCCCTACACCCTTATACCTCTTAACACCTCAGTCCAAAACATCTTTCCCTTATCCCAAGCTATCAGAGGTCAAATGGATAAAATCCACTTTTCTTGCCAAAATCCAAACCAATGGTCTGGATCAAACTAGCTCATCCAATGGTCAAAAATAAAAGTGGGAAAGCTCAGGAATCCCACATGGGTCTTTATAAAAGAAGAAAGAAGAAGAAGTTAGCTAGTTTTAGTAGTTGTAGTATAGTTTAGGATGTCGTTTTAATTAATTCTCAATTTCAGTTGTACTTCTTAGCTAAAGCAAGTTGTTTTCAGTGTTCCTAATGTAATTTAAGTGATTTCCAATATAAATTTCAAGTTATTCAGTTTTAATTCATGTTGTGCAATTTTCTATTAAAAATCTCATAATGGTTTGAAGCTGCTAAAAGTAATGTTTCTCAGTGCTAATGGACTCTCCTTAGTTTAAGTATGAACTTTTAGAAGATTTTAAGGTGTAAAAATTTGTTTTAATTCAGAAATCATAATTACTCAAAAAAATACCACAAAAATAGTAAAAAATGAAAAATTCAGTGTTGAAGCAAGAAGAAGCAGTGGAGTGTGATGATTTTGGATTTGCATGGTTGTAGAGTCTCATGGGAGACATTTAGGTGTGTTCCATTGTCCTTGGTACCTTAATTCTCAGTTGGATCACTTGTGAGTCCATTCTATTCATACTTTTGCTTTTTACTGTGTTATGGCTTTTTGTCTGCTTATATATGGTTCTCTATGTTTCTTAGGTCTATTTTAGTTATAAAATTGCTTTATGATCAGTATTTGATTAAAAATGTTCGGTGTTGCTTAATATTTCATTTTCATAGTAAAATTAGCACTTTAGTAATTTAGTAGTATAAATTGTTATCAGTATTCTCTTTATGCTTAAAATAGTTCATGTTAGCATATTTCAACTTCTTGAATCAGTAACATGGCATAAAACATTTGTTTGTATTGAAAATCAAAAAATTAGTGGCTAATAAGGGTTGTTTGGATTAGCTATCTTTAGTGTGTTCATGGGGATATTTGTTGTTGTTGTTTGTTGAATCAAGTCAGTTCAGGTCCTCTTAGGTCTAACAAACCATAAAACTCAGGTCATGTGTGATAAATAGTCAAAATCCATTTTTACCCTCTATTGCTATTCACTGTTGTTGTTTTTAAGTAGCATAACCATAGATGTTAGCTCATTAGTTGTTAGAGTAGCTTAAACTAGCCTCTTATTAGCTTATTATCACATGTTCAGTCATTAAATTAGGTTTTAAGTTCAATTAAGTCAAAAGTAGTTCATCAATTTAAAAGTCAAAATAGCATGATTTCTCAGTTTTTCAAATTATTGAGTGATTTTTCATTATCACAATTTTCAGTTCTAGGATTTGAGCTTTTGGATCTTAAAAATTTGGAAGCTCATGTTTATGATTCTTATTTTTCCTTAATTTTATGATTTCTCTTTAAGTGCTTATTTGCTTCTTCTTTTGGCCTGTTTGAATAAAGTTTGCCCTGCACAAGGCATTTGTTTGGTTCAGCATATTTTCATAAGCTCACAAGGAGTTCAATACTGAAGTTCATTGAGAGCTTTTGGTTTTATTTGAAACCTCAATGTCCCTTCCTTTTATGCTTGAGCTTTTATAACATCCTTGTGCTTTTTTGCCTTACACACACCCTCACCCAACTGAGTCATTCAATTTAACTGAGCATTTTCAAATGCTCATTAAGAGCTTATTTGTGGCCCCCACTCTTTGAGCCTTGGCTTTTTGAGAAGCCTGCTATTGTAGCTTATAGTGCTAGTGCTTATTTTGTCCTTAGGATCCCTTGCCCTTGGCTTAAATTGACCCTGGACTCACCCTGACCACACTCAGTACACTGGCTTATTAAAAATCCCTTCTGGCCCTCTTCTTAGAATAAGCTTGCTTTGGATCCTTGAACCCCCCTGTGAACCCCACATTGGTCTGCAGGTCTGCCCATTTTGGCCTGTGTGTTTTGGTAGTGGTGTTGGATTAGCTTATTTCAACTTACCAGCTTATTTCATGCTCTTTTCCTTTTACTTTGGTTAGCTTTTTATTCAACTAACTTGTTTTAGCTTATTTTGTCTTTAAGTTCACTGTGTAGCTTAATTAGAAGCTTTTTCAAACTTATAATCCATTCTGAGCTTATTTTGCCCAACTGTTGGGAATTTAAGTTGTCTTAGCTTATTTTTGTAATCCAAAAAGTTTGTCTTTTTTAAAGTTGTCTTATTTTGTTGTTAAAATGTTTTTGTAAAGAAAAAAATCAGAAAATAAAATAAATTACAAAAAAGGGTGCCTTGAGGATTCGAACCCTGGTCACCTCTATCACAAACACAACACACCACACATAACCAACTGCCCTTGGGTCGTTTTCGTGTATACATTTGCAATATTTAATATAAGACCTCTTGTTGTTCATTTTGCCTAAATAAGCTTAACAGCTTTTGCCTAGCTTATTTTCTGCTTATTTTGTACTGTGCCACCACTTTTTATATTTTTCATAGATCACTTTTAACTTGTAGTATTTATTAAAAAAGTTTCAGAATTTTAGAAATAGTTTTAGTATTTATTAAAATTTAATTAGTGTTAATTAGTAATTAATTCGTAATAAATAGAATTTTTATTGAAAAATTAAATTTCTTTTTTTTCCAAAGTTTTCTTTTGTCATCTAGTACGTAGGAAAATTGTTTGTGAACCTGTAGGACTTTTGTAGCTTAAATTTCACTTTTTATTTTGCGCATTCGCGTTATTTTTAACGTAAGTGCGAGTTTTTAATTTTAAACATGTTCTAGGGTGACTTTGTCTTACGTTTTAGTTAAATTAGTTTATTTAACTTATTTTCACTTGTATTTCCTTAGCGTAATAATTCAAACCCCTTTTACCACTTTCCTGTGCAAATTCACCCGCTCACAAACCCATTTTGATTACCATCACACCTCTTCGGGACATCACGACCTGGGGAAACCCCTATACTTCCACAGAGATTGACTCTAAGCAGTTTGACTATGTAGACCATTCCTTTGGTCAATTTAGGTTGACCGTTTGGAGCCAATCAAATTTTGGCGCCGCTGCCGGGGAGGTTATGCGCGTTATTCTAAACGGTTTTGCAGATTAGTGATTTTGGAATTCACTTCTTTGTAAATTTACCATCCTTGTGTATATTATCATATAAAAATAAAACGATTCTCGAAATTTTTTTAAAATTAGTTTTCAACGAACACAAAAACACAAAAAGATTTTCTTTCTTATAAAATGTTTATCAAAAATCACAAAAATATACATCTTTACCCTCCTACCATTTTGATTCTTCATCCCTTTACCCTCTACCCTTTTGATTCTAACTTCTTCCACTTCTCCAATAATTGATTCTAATGGCATCTCTCGATGACGATTTCTTTGAACAAAGGGCCTTTAAGAGCAACATTGAAAAACTTCAGGCCTTGTCAAAAATGTCGAGATGTCGTGTTGATTATGATGGACCATCGATTCCTATTCCCTCTCCGGTGAGGGAAATGGAACGAGAAACCGGGGTGACAAAGGACCCTGTACTTCCCTCTGACGATGGAAGTGCTAAATACGTCCAACCTACGGTTGTTCAAAAATCTAAGCTCACAATTGCTCCTAAATCGTCAAGAATTGATCCTAACCTTTCACGATTTACGGTTAAAAGATTGTCAGAGCTTAGAGCGGTGACTAAAAAGAACGACTTGCCTAATCTTCACGTTTATCAAGAACAAAAACCAGAGACCATAACGGAAGTGGTGGAAATTCCTAGCTCTCAGAGCACACCACTTGTCCCACCTCCGGATTTTATTCCTTGTGTCGGTTGTGGTGAGCCGCTTTTGGTTTGCCATGTCGTTGGTGTACATGTGAACAATGTTAATGATATTCGAGACGGAAGTTGTTTGTTTTGTGGTTCGAGGAATTCATTTGCTTATGATCCTAATCAGAACTCATTCAACGACTCTTCAAATTTTTCCAACTACCCATCACATTCATACGAGCAAGAATCATATTTTCCAAATCACAATGATGCTTCGTATCAAAATACACCAAACATTTCTTGTGAGTATTGTGGAGGTCCTCACCAAGGTTTTGATTGTCAAAATAGTCAAAATTTTGGTTATGACCAATATCCATACAATTCACCAAACCAGACTCAACAATTTTACTGTTGTGAGCACTATGGTGGTTCACACTACGGTTCTGATTGTCAATCAGGAAGCACGCTTGTCTATGAGCAGTTTCCTGATAACAATTATGACTCAAGCACATACAACTCACAGCCACATCAGTTTTACTGTTGTGAGTACTGTGGAGGGTCTCACTTTAGCTCTGATTGTCAAACAGGGAATCCATTTCCTTGCAACAATTATGACTATTCGTTTCAAGACCCACCTCCAAAGTACCAATTGATTCAAGCAACTCCTCATGAAACTCAGCAAGACCTTTGTCTAAAGGTTCTAGAAGCATTGAAAGAATTTAAGGAGGGGTTTGCCACTACATCGTTTCAAGATTCTCGTGAGAAATCAATGGCAGAATTACTTGCTAAAGAACGAGATGCTAGAAACGAAATGAGCATGGAAGAATTACTTGCTGAGCAAAGAGCAGCTAAAATACGTGCCAATCTTCGCTATACTGCTCTATATGATGACGATGATGACAGTGATGATGCTGAAGATAACATTGTTATTATTCAAAAAGATTCATCAGATTCATCAGTTGTAATTCCTTCCATTGAAAATCAGGGAGAAAATAATGTGACGGAGAAATTACTAGCAGAAGATCAAATGGAACTTGTATAATCCATGAATGCTAGCTCCTCTCAACTCCCTCAGTCTATTGATATCACACCCGAAGTTCACACTCACTCTCTGAATATGGAGGATGAGCATCTTAGCACTGTTCCTGAAAAGGAATCGGACGAATTCATAAAGTCTAGTGTTGAGAACCTTGTCCCAATCCCAGGAGAGTCACAGGGAACTTTTGATCATATGTGTGATTTACCTTCCCCTCTTGTGTGTCCAAAAGATCAATTTGAGACTTTCTCCGATTGTAGCGAAGATTGTGCATCTTATGGAGACATCAAGTATGTTGAGGCATCAGTTCCACATTCTGTTGCTGATCATCTTCTTGAGGAGTTCGCCGATGAACTCACTCACATCAATCCACTTCCAACGGGAAGTGACGATGATCTCGTTGACTTTGAAGCCGATCTAGGAGAAATTGAAAATCTCTTACATCATGATCTGTCACTCAGTTCTGATCCCAATAGTCCAATAGAGAATGTTAATCACTTTGTTCCCGAAGCATTCAAAACTACTCTCACGAATCCTCTGTTTGAATTCGAACCTGAATTCACTTTGATTTCTGATAATCCACTCTTTGATATTCAGAATGAGGATAGTGATGAGTCCACAATGGAACAAGAATTCACAGATTTACATCATGTGAATGATTCTCTTCGTGAGGAGTTCTCCGGTGAACTCACTCGTATCATGACTCCTCCGGAGTATGATAGCCCGGAGGGAGATGCACTCAATTATGAGGATTTGCAAATTCCCACCCTCCCACCCGAGATGTTTTCAAACCTAATGAGCTTAATCCTTGAAATCCAAATTCGGGCACCTGAGCCTGATCTCGAGGAAGAAGATCTTATCATGATTATCCCCATGATCTTCTTTCTTTTCTTCACCTACCGGGTGACTTCTCCTGTTCTTCACTCCTTTGGGAATGAAGACATTATCTTTGACCCCAACATCACCGCTTATAGTTTATATTATCTTAAGCCAGGGTCTGTATATCTCATCGGTGTGGAACTTTCATGTGCTTCAAATGTTTGTCCAAACATCTTGAATGAAAGTCCGATGGAGATTGTTTCTTCCACATCTTGCTTCCCCAAGAACAAATGAATTCGGGGTCGAGTCAAGCTGGCGACTCGGTAAACAAAAACAGTAGCATGTATATTGGGTTTTCACCCTAAGTGTGGGGGAGTGCCCCTGCTGTTGTTACCATGTATATATATCAATAAATAAAATAAAATGAAAAATGGTGTTTCTACATTTAGATTGTAATGTTGCCCTTTTACGTTCAAAGAGTCGGCATAATAGCCGGGACTTTGAATATTGAGGACAATATTCAATTCTAAGTGTGGTGGGGGGGGGGGGGGGGGAATTCTAGCGAATTTCATCACATTTTACCTTCTAGTACCCCCGTTTTTGGCAAAAAATTTAAATTTTTTTCACGTTATTTCAAAAATTTTTGTGGTTATCAGTCCACCATGTCTAAACGACAAAAGGATTGGCTAATCCAGGAGCAAACGACTCTTGGTAAAGATATATCAAATCCGTTTATGGCTGACAATTTGCCCAAAATTGTATGGTATTCAACTCACCATAATTGATAATCAACTCACCAAGATGATGACTGAATTCCATCAAGAGTTGGCTAGTCCAGAAGCAAACGGCTTCTGGTAAAAACAAATCAAATCAGTTTAAAGCTGATGGTTTGCTCAAAATCATATGGTTATCAGTGTACCATAGTTCTTTCTTGAATTGAAACATTTGGCTACTCCAGAAGTAATGGCTTTTGGTAAAGAGATTCAAATCCATTAAGTTTTCTCAAAAGATTGCTAGGGACTAGCAATAGTTTAGTGTGGGGGATTGAAGAGTGTGTAAATGCTCATCATTTTTAGTTAATCTGAACTGCAAAAACATTTAAAAACACTAAAAAATGCATCAAAATACTGAAAATATCACAGGATTGTGTTTTATATGTTTTAGATGCAAAATGAGTAAAAACAGATGAAAAACGAACAAAGTTTGCATAATTGGCAGTTGCAGTCCCTCAACTTTCAAAAATTAGCAAAAATAGTCCCTGAGCAACTATTTTAAAAGAAAAGTCATCAAAGGTCCTTTTGAAATAATAAGTTTTCATATTCAATCCTTTGGTGAAAATTTTTAAAGTTTCAAAAATTATAAGATTAGTTCCTATAGTTTGAATTTATGCAAAATTAGTCATTGGGATTTCAGATTTTGGAAATTACAACTTATGATCCTTTGGTTATTGGTACTTGGCAAATTACACCCTTGAAGATACTTTGGAAAGATGAGCAGGAACAGCCCTAAAAAATCAGAAACTACAAATTTGGTCCCTGGGCTTTTATTTACTACAAACAAACACCCTTTACTAAATACCCAACACAAAATAACCCATACCTTATATCTCCCAGCCCACCTTATTACACCAGGCCCAGCCACCCTCGCCAATCCCAAACTACAAACCAAACCTACCCCGTTTAATACTAATAATACCAGGTCGAAGGTTTGACCATCTTCCACCTCACACCCCTCCCGTGACCCTGCACACTGCCAAGCTTCATCATCACCTCACCACTACCACCTCTGCCACACTCAAACCCCTACACCCTTATACCTCCAAACACCGCAGTCCAAAACATCTTTCCCTTATCCCAAGCTATCAGAGGTCAGATGGATAAAATCTACTTTTCCCGCCAAAATCCAAACCAATGGTCATGATCAAACTAGCTCATCCAATGGTCAAAAATAAAAGTGGGGAAGCTCAGGAATCCCACATGGGTCTTTATAAATGAAGAAAGAAGAAGAAGTTAGCTAGTTTTAGTAGTTGTAGTATAGTTTAGGATGTCGTTTTAATTAATTCTCAATTTCAGTTGTACTTCTTAGCTAAAGCAAGTTGTTTTCAGTATTCCTAATGTAATTTAAGTGATTTCCAATATAAATATCAAGTTATTCAATTTTAATTCATGTTATGCAATTTTCTATTAAAAATCTCATAATGGTTTGAAGCTGTTAAAAGTAATGTTTCTCAGTGCTAATGGACTCTCCTTAGTTTAAGTATAAACTTTTAGAAGATTTTAAGGTGTAAAAATTTGTTTTAATTCAGAAATCATAATTACTCAAAATAATACCACAAAATAGTAAAAAATGAAAAATTCAGTGTTGAAGCAAGAAGAAGTAGTGGAGTGTGATGATTTTGGATTTGCATGGTTGTAGAGTCTCATGGGAGACATTTAGGTGTGTTCCATTGTCCTTGGTACCTTAATTCTCAGTTGGATCACTTGTGAGTCCATTCTATTCATACTTTTGCTTTTTATTGTGTTATGGCTTTTTATCTGCTTATATATGGTTCTCTATGTTTCTTAGGTCTATTTTAGTTATAATATTGCTTTATGATTAGTACTTGTTCAAAAATGTTCAGTGTTGCTTAATATTTCATTTTCATAGTAAAATTAGCACTTTAGTAATTTAGTAGTATAAATTGTTATCAGTATTCTCTTTATGCTTAAAATAGTTCATGTTAGCATATTTCAACTTCTTGAATCAGTAACATGGCATAAAATATTTGTTTGTATTGAAAATCAAAAAATCAGTGGCTAATAAGGGTTGTTTGGATTAGCTATCTTTACTGTGTTCCTGGGGATATTTGTTGTTGTTGTTTGTTGAATCAAGTCAGTTCAGGTCCTCTTAGGTCTAACAAACCATAAAACTCAGGTCATGTGTGATAAATAGTCAAAATCCATTTTTACCCTCTATTGCTATTCACTGTTGTTGCTTTTAAGTAGCATAACCATAGATGTTAGCTCATTAGTTGTTAGAGTAGCTTAAACTAGCCTCTTATTAGCTTATTATCACATGTTCATCATTAAATTAGGTTTTAAGTTCAATTATGTCAAAAGTTGTTAGAATCGTATTTTTATTTATAAAAAGTGTCGGTCATTAATGTATTGTTATAGGTTGCTTTAGAATATCATTATGATGAAGTTTATGTTTAGTATTCATGTTTTGTAAAAGTCTAAGGGCTATTAGTGTAATAAAGTAAAAGATAAGAGATGCCCTAGACTACAACTATAAATACTCTTGTAAACCTCATTTGAGTGGTTGGTTCTCTTAGTTATATCAAGGTCATTATTTCACACACTAAAGTTCCCACCCTCTCTCTCTCTCTACCTACTTTCTCTCTCTAGATTTAGGCATGATTCAATTAGTGATTAAGGTTGTTCTACGGTCCTACAAGTGGTATCAATCGCCTAGGGATAATTTTAGGTTGTTTTAGATCGTTTTTGGGTGGAAAAATCGTGTTTTTGGGTGAAATTTCGGATCTCGTTACTGTTCATAAGTTTTTTTTTCGAGTTAGGAGGAAAAATTTTCGAGTTAGGAGAAAAATTTTATCGAGTTAGAAAAAAAGTTTTCGAGTTAGGAAATTTTTTTCGAGTTAGGGTTTCTTGTTATCGAGTTAGAAAAAAGTTTTCGAGTTAAGGTTCAAGTCTTACCGAGTTTGGGCTTAATTCTTGCGAGTTAGGTTGTTATTTCAGCGAGTTATGTTTTAATTGGTGAGTTAGCCTATACCTTATCGTACATCGAGTAAGGTTCTTGGTGGATATTACCTAGGGGTTACTCTGTCCAAATTACGTCTTGTTACCGAGTTAGACTGTAACCGAGTTTGGATCTCTTACTGAAGACATACCGAGTTACATGTTAGAAAAAGCATACCGAGTTTCAGTTAAGTCATAAAATTAAACCTCACCGAGTTAGAGACTTTGTGACTTTACCGAGTTAAGACCACTAAACCATCTTATCGAGTAAGACCAAATATATATATATATATATATATATATATATATATATATATATATATATATATATATATATATATATATATATATATATATATATATATATATATATATATATGTATATGTATATATTTTACAAGAGACTAAACGTTCAATTTTTACGCGAGATTCAAAGTTTGGTATAACGTTGAAAATTTCGGCCGAAAATTCAAATTTTTAGGCCAAAATTCAAAATTTTTCGGTAAAATTTGGCGTCAAAATTTTTAAAACTCAAATTTTTCTGGTAACCTTAGAATTGCATTTAATAGTGATTTTCAAATTTGGGCGAGAAAAATTTTCAAGTTTTATTTTTGGAAGGAAAATACGAAATCACTAAAATAATTACCGATAACGAATTTTCAACTTCACCAAAACCGTCTAATCTACAACAACAACCTTTGTTATCTTTCAAAAGATCCTCAGAACAACGTTTCACTTTGAATCCATATCATGGCAACACAACAAGATATTCATGCTGCCGGTGCCGAAAACCGACCTCCCATGCTGTCAAAGGATGGATACTCACAATGGGCTAGTCGTATGATGCGCTATCTTAAGAGCAAAACAAATGGAACACTTCTTGTCAAATCCATTGTGGATGGACCCTTCAAACCAATACAAGTCCTAGACCCTGGAGATCCAAATGGAACCCCCCCCCCCCCCAATACAACCGTTCTACAGAGATCAGAATGAGACTGAGTACATTGAGCAAGATAGACAACAGATTGCAGCTGATGATCAGGCATTTCATTACGTCGTTCTTGGTTTACCTAAAACCATTTATGCTACTGTTGATAGTGAAGTAAGAGCTCATGCAGTCTGGGAAAGAGTCAAGAGATTAATGTATGGGACAGACATCGGGAAACAGGAAATGGAAACACAATTGCTTAAGGAACTTCGCAAGTTTACTTCAATTCCTGGTGAATCCATAGAGTCGTACTACCACAGGTTCTGTAAGATCATGAATGATTTATCAAAACACAACCTCAGTCAGACAAATATTGCTAACAACACTAATTTTCTGAATGAGTTGCAACCAGAATGGGGAAGATACGTCACTATTGTTTACCAGACAAAGAATTTACATGAAGTGACTTATGATCAGCTGTACGACTTCTTGAAGCAAAATCAAGCTGAAGCTAATGAAGTAAGGGCTGAATTGCTTGCTAAAAAGCGTGACCCTCTAGCATTAATGGTTAATACACCAACACCTTTACCAGTGAACACACAACAACCATCATCATCTTCCACTCACAACTACATGCAACCATCCTACATTCAACAACCAACACCTGTCTACCAACAACAGTTCTACCCACAACAACAACATGTTATTCAACAACAACAATACCCACAGTTCCAAGAACCAGAATTCACTGACAATGATGAAGCTACTGCAGCCTTGACACAAGCGTTTGCTTTTCTGACAAAGGCATTCAAAGGAAGTTATTCTACACAAACTAACAACAACCAAAGGATTCCATCGAACACTCGCAACAAGCAAATTGCTCAGCCGAGTTTCAATATGGGCAATGAAGGCCAAATGGTTGGAGTTATAGGGAATCAACAGGGAGATGCTACTAGATTTCACATGAGTAATCAGAATATGCAGAATCAGTTGGGTCAGTATGCAGGGAATCAGTACGGTCAGTATGCTGGGAATCAGATGGGTCAGTTTGTTGGAAATCAGAGGGGTCAGAATGTTAGCAATCAGGCAATGGGTAATCAGAATAGGAATGTGGCAGCTCTAGTTGTTGGGAATTATGGAAATGTGAATCAGGGTAATCCGGTAAAGTGTTTCAACTGCTAAGGAGTAGGTCATATGGCAAGGAACTGTCCTACTAAGCCGAACAAGAAAGATCTAGAGTATTTGCAGAAAGCAGTATTGTTGGCACAAAAAGAAAAGGCAGGGTTTCAGTTGAATGCAGAGGAACATGATTTCATGGCTCTTATGGATGAAATGGAAGACAAAGAGGATATCGATGCGAACTGCATATTCATGGCGAATCTTCAGGAAGCTAAGTATGACACGGATTCTGACACACTTCCTATTTATGACACCAATGCACCATCTGAGGTATCAAATTTAAACACATGTCATAATAATGATATATTTGATATGTCTCCTCATGAGGAACATCATTCTGAGAAGTAAGCACCCACTTATGATACATCCCTGGACACGCCAAGTAGTAGCAGTACTCCTTCAGCAACTCCAAATGTGAATCATAATGGAGGCTTCGTTTCACTGCATGCTGTGAATGATGAGGAAACACGTGCTTTATTTGAATCATTATTAAATAATTGTGGCATTGAAATCGAGAAAGTGAAAAAGGTCAATCGCGATGTTAAGGCCGCGAATGAGAAATTGACCACTGGGCTTGAGAGATATAAGGAAAATGCAAAAAGTTTTCAAATTCACAAAGAACGCGAGTCAGAACTTGAAATTGGTTATAAGAAGTTACTTGTTAAAGATAGGGAATGGAAAAACAAGTTTGCTAATCTTGATATAAGTTCAACAAAAACCATTAACTCTTTAAAACAAGAAATTTATGAGTTAACAAACCAACTTTCAAAACAAAAAACAGCTTATACCAATCTTGAAAAAGAAAGGGATGAGTTGAAAAAGGACTTTGCAAAGAAAGAAGATAAACTTTTGGACAAAATCATAGAGTCAGAACACATGATTGCACATCTAGAAGAGTTAGTGGTTAAGTCGGGTCAGTCAAGTCAAACAATGAAAATGATTTCAAATCAAACTAATCCGATTTACCATACAAAAAATAAAATGGCTCTTGGTAATACAAATCCTTGTAATCTCAAGCAAGCTCATCAAGAACAGAATGTTTTGTATAATGGTAATGTGATTTACACCAAACATGATCCTCCCGTCGTTCGGGATTCTGTGGAAATGATGGAACTTGTCGAAGAGAGCATTACTAAAATGAAACAAAAGGATTTGAAACCGATTGATTACAACAAATTGAACAAACTTTCGGGAATTACTTTTGTTCCACAAAAAGAACCATCAGTGTTTTCCATAAAACGACCATTCTCAAAAATGTTTTCTAAAAAAGTAGTTGCTTCCAAATCGATTTCTAACATGGAACAGATTTCCTCAAACAACACTTTTAACACAAGTGCTGCAAGGGGATATCTTGATGATCTTAAAACCAGAATTGGGCAACTTAAAACGACTTTAGAATCTAAAACGAGACTTAATGAGATCAACTGGAATTCCACGGTTCATTTACAGCTTAAAAAGATTCTTGAAAGTGATTTTGCTCCTCAAATTAATAACATTCATGCTCGTGTCATTCATTTTGAACAAGCATTTTTGAAAGAAACAGTTGACTTCGTGACGGATCACAAATCCTTGATAAAGAAGGCTAATGAATCTTTTGAGCAACTCAATGTTTTGGAAAACCTAAATGATTCTCTCTTCGAAGCCGTTATGACTACTGATATAATGTCTATCATCATACAAATATATTCGGTTCAAGACGATGAAAGACTGAGAGTTGAGACCTCCGAAATTGTTTCCAAATATGAAAATGCTCTTATAAAGTTTTAAAAAGAAAATGTGTCATGTTTTAAACAACTTGATCGAAAAAAGGAAGAATGCAAGTATGAAAAACTGTCGTATGAGTGTGCCTTCAAGAACATGAAAGAGCAAAATGATCTTTTGAGGGCTCAGCTTGAAAGTCAAAAAAGGAAGGGTGAGGAAACTAAGTTTGCAAAACCATCGACTTCGGAGAAACCAAATGTTTTAAACACGGTTCAAAACCCAAAAATGTCAATTTCACGGTTTGCTCCAAAAGTCGATGAGAAAAAGGATTTGACAAAACCAGTCACTCCAACACCCTTGCCCCAGCAAAGAAAAGATTGTTGATAAACAAAAATTGGTTGTTGCAAGTAACACAAATGTGAGTGCACCTGGCCTTTCTAGGAATAGTACACTAAATGTAACCACAAAAACTGTTAAAGAATCTATTGGTTCTAATGACATGGCCAAAAATCATCATCTAGAAGAAGTTAGAAAAAAGGCACAACATCGAAAAGACAGAATTTTAGGCACAAAACCTAGTGTGATGAATTCTACAAGATTCCAAAGCACTGCTAGTAGTAGTAAACCATTACCTAGGAACAATCAACAAAATACTAGGGATTGTCTTGCATCTAAAAGTAGTGGCACAAAAAAAAATGCTAGGAACGTAGAATGCAACACAAAGAATTCCAAAGTCTCTTCGAACAACAAATAATTTCCAAAAGACTGTAGTGACAAAGTTACAGTTGCTGTGTTAAACAAGAATGTTGAATTTGTCTGTCCTACATGTCAAAAATGTGTTTTTTCAGCTAATCACGATGCATGTATTGCACGTCATGTGTCAAGACACAATCCACTAAGACACCAACTCGAAACAAACCCGTTGATAAGAAGCAAGAAGTTAAGAAACCTAATAGGTGGATATCTAAAGGATGTAGTTTTTCAAAAACTGAGACTTCCGCTGCATCTGATAAGAAAACTATGTCTAGATCTTACCTTAGGTGGATTCCCACAGGAAAAGTTTTTAATACAATTGGTCTTAGATGGATTTCCACAGGATAGATTCTTGATTGTTGCACCAAGACAAATAATAGTGAAAATCATCAGGATAAGGAAGAAGCAACCACTACAACCATTGAAAGTGAGCACCCTTAATGTGAGGAAACATGTACTTCTAACACTGTTATTTGTGCAAAGTCTTCTTCTATGGATGCAGGTACTTGTGAAAGTGATGAGAGTTCATACACCCAATGTGGTAAAGAACTTTACGCCAACATCGCATATGGAAATCCTTTTCTTATTCCACTTTTAACTCCACTTTTACTTGTCCAAGCTTAATTTTTTTCTTTCTTCAATTCTTCTTTGTATATATTTTTGAAAAACAAAATACAAAAATATAAAATTTTCAAAAATCCAAAAACATTATAAAATTAAAAAAATCCAAAAATATTCTTCTCACAACATGTCTCTTGTATAATCGATATTTTGTACGTATCTAGAAATGTCATTCAACAATGATACGGACATGTACAGATGCTTGAGCGAGAGTTTTCGAAAATGTTTTCTAAAAACATGCCATTTCTCAAAAGTTTCTTTACAATGGTTTGTAAGTACTTCGGCTTACAGCCCGTGCTTCAAAGTGAAATCTTTTCAAAATTTAAGTCCGGGTATATCAACTCGAAAAGATTTCAAATAAGGACTTAATCGTATGGCTTTTGGACACATCAGTTCAGGACCCGCGCTTCAAAGAAAGGAAAGTGCTTAATCAAACAAAGATTTCAAATATTTTTGAGCACGTATCCTAAAACGAGAACCAAAAACTTATCTGGCTTGAGTTTTCTTTAGATAAACTTTCAAAATCTTTAAACTCAAGACAATGATTGTTGATCTAATGATAAATTAGATTATCAAAATTCTCTTACATTATGAGCACCACCTTTTCAAGATTTTTCAAAAATATTTTCAAAATCTATCAAAATCGGTGCTCATCATCAAAATGATTTGTGTACACTTTACAGTGCACAACTCAAGTTTACAAAGAAAGGAAAGTGTTACGCACAAATGATTTTCATCAACAAAGTGCACTTATCCTAAAAATGGACACTGTTGTACGTCTCAGTGCGACATTCCTATTCAAACAAAGAGGAATCTTTGTTTTTCAAAAAACCTTGATGCAAAATTCAACAGATCTGAAACTTCTTTATCTTTAAGAATTTTGCTTCGAGAAGACTCCTTCCATCTAAACCTTAAAAAGTTTAACATTCTCAAAAACATATGCGAGTTTTGAGGGGGAGTATTTCGCTAAAACAAAATAGTTCCGAAGTCATGCAAAATCAAATCTGTGTATCTCTCCAAAAGCTTTTCCTTCATTTGTTGATATCAAAAATATCACGATATGCTATTTTTGAGGGGGAGAAGACATGATTAAAATGTGATCAAAGATGTTTAAAGAATGTGACTGAATCTCAAAAGAGCTCGACTCAGAATGTACCAATGAATTGGCGAAGCTTAAAATGTCAGTAATCGAAAAGACTTGTCCTGGACGGGTAATAATTTCAAGCTAGTCTAACTAGTGATGTAAGCGTGTCTCGAATCGGTCATGTTCACTGAAAGTGGATCAATTCAAAAGTGCAAACTCCTCACGCATGTGCAAATTTCTTAAAAACCCATGAGCACATGTGAAGGGGGAGTTCTTCTAAAGAAACAAAAAACTCTCATAGTGTCGACAAAAATGTGTTTATATTCATAAACACTTTGAGAGATTTTCATAAATGGTTTCATGGCAATTATAGGATATTCATGGAGTTATAAGGTGATTAAAGTTAGAAAAACCGTCCTATGATCCGCCAGAGCCGGAGGGAACTACCCAAGGACTATTCCAATAGAGTAGAATTAGAAGTCCTTAGGTATGATTGAAAAAAAGGAGAAAATGAGAAAGGAGAAAGAAGGGGTTGAAGAATTAAAAAGAAAAGTTATGAAAAAGGGTGAAAAGCAATAGCCCTCCATATGTTCAACCTTAGGGCAGACATCGGGTTCAATTCGTATGCTACTGGTTGTTACTAAGGTGAAGCCGGTATTGAAGATAAAGATGTCATGGACCCAGTGATGCACTGCACTTAACCTTCTAGCCACTCAAGTTCTCTTAAAAGAGCTTGTTTCATTCTCACGGAGAACCGGCGTAATCTATCGACCTGTCTCTTAGAGATGGTTGATATTGAAGCAGGAGACCTCTCCCTAATCTCCGCATAGGAAACCAAATGTGCACTTAGCGAGTCTAGAGCCCCGAGATTCATCAAAAGATCTCATAGGAACACATGATATTTCTACACTGGTTGTTCATCATTAAGGACGCCAGATGTAAACTTTAGAGTCCTACGCAGATCTTAGCAATCTGCCGAGAACGTTTGTGAGAGGATTTACTTATGTATTTTCTCAATGATTGAACAGAAATTCTTGTAAGGGTCAACATCAAACAGCCCTGACAGCAGGTCACTTCGGTAATTCTTTATGGGTTTCGCTTAGTGTTCGCGGTGGTTTCAAACAGTCTACAGTTGTGGAGTGATCCCCAGCGACTCACCCAATCATTGAGCTACTTAGTAGGTCTCGTAAGCTCCTTCGGGGGTATCTGACATGGGAACGGCCTTGGTAAGGGTTAGAAGGAGTCTTCACACTATGCTGTTGACGATCTCTAATTCCTTATCTGTAAGTACTGGTTGATTTATTGCTAACTGTTTACCTGCAGCTATACATCATCTCCATGGCAATGGATTCCACATGCTCATACATGCATCACAATGTCAAAGGAAAGTTCTCACAAAGATCAAAGGATAGCAACAGTCAAAGAAAGATTTTACGCCAAAAAGAAGAATCTACAAAGTAAAGTGACAAAGATCAAAGTAAAAGAACGGGAATAACAAATGCATGTATGACAAAGACTTAAGACGTATGAGCATGTTGGAATGGCAGACAACCACCACAAACACAGAAGTGACAAAAGGTAGATGACATCATTGGATCACTTCAACAACAATGAAGCATGATGAACTGGAACTATGATTCATCTAATGGTTCTTAAAGTCGTCAAGAGCTATGAATGTTAAAGTTTAAAGACAAAGATGATGACGTCGCGCAACCTTCAATGACCAACACTTAGGGGGAGATTGTTAGAATCGTATTTTTATTTATAAAAAGTGTCGGTCATTAATGTATTGTTATAGGTTGCTTTAGAATATCATTATGATGAAGTTTATGTTTAGTATTCATGTTTTGTAAAAGTCTAAGGGCTATTAGTGTAATAAAGTAAAAGATAAGAGATGCCCTAGACTACAACTATAAATACTCTTGTACACCTCATTTGAGAGGTTGGTTCTCTTAGTTATATCAAGGTCATTATTTCACACACTAGAGTTCCCACCCTCTCTCTCTCTCTACTTACTTTCTCTCTCTAGATTTAGGCATGATTCAATTAGTGATTAAGGTTGTTCTACGGTCCTACAAAAGTAGTTCATCAATCTAAAAGTCAAAATAGCATGGTTTCTCAGTTTTTCAAATTATTAAGTGATTTTTCATGATCACAATTTTCAGTTCTAAAAATTTGGAAGCTCATGTTTATGATTCTTATTTTTCCTTAATTTTATGATTTCTCTTTAAGTGCTTATTTACTTCTTCTTTTGGCCTGTTTGAATAAAGTTTGCCTTGCACAGGGCATTTGTTTGGTTCAGCATACTTTCATAAGCTCACAAGGAGTTCAATACTGAAGCTCATTGAGAGCTTTTGGTTTTATTTGAAACCTCAGTGTCCCTTCCTTTTATGCTTGAGCTTTTATCACATCCTTGTGCTTATCCACAGCTTATTTTTGCCTTACACACACCCTCACCCAACTGAGTCATTCAGTTTAACTGAGCATTTTCAAATGCTCATTAAGAGCTTATTTGTGGCCCCCACTCTTTGAGCCTTGGCTTTTTGAGAAGCTTGCTATTGTAGCTTATAGTGCTAGTGCTTATTTTTTTCCTTAGGATCCCTTGCCCTTGGCTTAAATTGACCCTGGACTCACCTGACCACACTCGGTACACTGAGTGGGCAGTACACAAGCCCATCTTTATAAGCTTCTCATGAGCTTATCTGTGGGACCCAAGCTTCATACCATGGCTTATTAAAAATCCCTTCTGGCCCTCTTCTTAGAATAAGCTTTGCTTTGGATCCCTGAACCCCCTGTGGACCCCACATTGGTCTGCAGGTCTGCCCATTGTGGCCTGTGTGTTTTGGTAGTGGTGTTGGATTAGCTTATTTCAACTTACCAGCTTATTTCATGCTCTTTTCCTTTTACATTGGTTAGCTTTTTATTCAACTAACTTGTTTTAGCTTATTTTGTCTTTAAGTTCACTGTGTAGCTTAATTAGAAGCTTTTTCAAACTTATAATCCATTCTAAGCTTATTTTACCCAACTGTTGGGAATTTAAGTTCATTCTCAGCTTATTTTTGTAATCTAAAAAGTTTGTCTTTTTTAAAGTTGTCTTATTTTGTTGTTAACATGTTTTTGTAAAGAAAAAATCAGAAAATAAAATAAATTACAAAAAAGGGTGCCTTGGGGATTCGAACCCTGGTCACCTCTGTTACAAACACAACACACCACACATAACCAACTGCCCTTGGGTCTTTTTTGTGTATACATTTGCAATATTCAATATAAGACCTCTTGTTGTTCATTTTGCCTAAATAAGCTTAACAGCTTTTGCCTAGCTTATTTTCTACTTATTTTGTACTGTGCCACCACTTTTTATATTTTTCATAGATCACTTTTAACTTGTAGTATTTATTACAAAAGTTTCAGAATTTTAGAAATAGTTTTAGTATTTATTAAAATTTAATTAGTGTTAATTAGTAATTAATTCGTAATAAATAGAATTTTTATTCAAAAATTAATTTTCTTTTTTCTAAAATTTTCTTTTGTCATCTAGTACGTAGGAAAATTGTTTTTGAACCTGTAGGACTTTTGTAGCTTAAATTTCACTTTTTATTTTGCGCATTCGCGTTATTTTTAACGTAAGTGCGCGTTTTTAATTTTAAACACGTTCTAGGGTGACTTTGTCTTACGTTTTAGTTAAGTTAGTTTATTTAACTTATTTTCACTTGTATTTCCTTAGCGTAATAATTCAAACCCCTTTTACCACTTTCCTGTCCAAATTCACCCGATCACAAACCCGTTTTGATTAATATCACACCTCGTCGGGACATAACGACCCGGGAAAACCCCTATACTTCCACAGAGATTGACTCTATGCAGTTTGACTATGTTGACCATTCCTTTGGTGAATTTAGGTTGACCGTTTGGAGCCAATCAGTCACCACAACACATGAGGAGTTGTAGACTACGTCCGTGCGGATTTCTAAGGTCCTTATCGGGTGGAATCGATATGAGTGGTTGATGGTACTTCTTATCTGTTGTTTCTGATTGTTTGAAGAGTGTTTGGGCTCATTTTATTAGACACAAGAATGAGACATTCCAAGGAGTCGAAGCAATTGGTTGAAAACTAGACATGAAAAGAAATCGAAAGAAACTGTGATTAGATAATGGTTTGGAGTTTTGTAACTCGGAGTTTAATGAATTATGCAATGAGGGCAGGATAGCAAGACATTTCAAAATTGCAGGACCTCTAGAACAAAATGATCTAGCTGAACGAAAATGTGATGCTCTTGAAAAATGTTTGGTGTTTATCGATTCATTTTGGCTTCCCAGATTCGTTTTTTGCTGAAACAAGGGTGACAACAATGGAATAGAAGACACATGTGGATTTATGGTCAGGACATCTAGTGAATTATAAGGGGAAACGAGGTATAAAATGTGTATTTCCGGGTTATCCTAATGATGTTAAGGGATACACATTATGAAGGTTAGATGATGTTAAACCGAAGATAATAATAAGTAGAGATGCAATGTTTAATGAGATTCTTATGGAAAAGGATAACAAGTCCAAGGAGTTGAAGCAGTTGGTTGAAAACCAAACATGAAGATAACTGAAGAAACCGCGAATGGATAAATGTATGGAGTTTTGTAATTAGGAGTTTAATGAATTATGTAATGATGAGCATTCACATACGGGATCTTACTCATTCTTTCCGCATCCCAGTCACTCGACGGGCAATCCTTCAACAATACCTTGAATTGTGCTCCCAATGGCACATGGATCGACTTGCCATTATCTACTTGATAATTATTTTGAATTTTATTCACATCAGGGTTTGGTTACCCATATCCATGACAATATCACCTCCTACATATCAAACTCTTTTCGAAGTAGTCCTTTTGGTATTGTGAGCAAGGAAGAACCATCGGGAAGCAGTAAAGTGGATTTTGAGGTATCTAAAGGGCAATGCTAATTTTAGGTCTAGTATATGGTAGAGATCAATGGAGACACATGGATGATGATGGTCTCATAGATGCGGATTATGCTGAAAACCCAAACAAGGTTAGTCGATAACCAGACACATATTTATGGTACATGGTTGTGTTGTGAGTTTGAAAGCAACTCTGCAGCATGTTGTTGCAGTATCTACTATAGAGGGGATGTATATGGTGTTTACAAAAGGTGTTAAAGAAAGCTTGTGGTTTAAAGGTTTACTAATTGAGCTAAGAGTAACCTTAATGTCGATGGTGTGAATTATGATAATCAAGGCACAATTTATCTCTTAAGGAATATAGTGTTTCATGAGAGGACAAATCATATCAATGTGAGGTATCTTCATGAGGGAGATCGTGAAGTCTAAAGAGATTGGAGTGGCAAGGATAGACACATGAGATAACATAACTAATGCTTTTACAAAGATGGTTATAGGCCTGGAGTTCAAGTATTGCATAGAGATACTGGTGTCGCATAATTAGCCATGATACTAATGTGGAAATTGGTATTATTATTGGCATCCGAGTCTAGTTAGGGTTAGTTTTATTCAATTATGTAAGTTTCCTTATGTATAGGCTTTGTTTTATGCATGTTTGAGATGGCTTGAGATTCAAACAAGAGTACTATGACATTTAGATCTTAGGATGCCGACCCTCACCCTATAAATAGAGATGAGGGGTGATGCATAAATCACACACATGCTTCTAATTTTGTCCCTGTAAAGCGATTGAGGTGTTAATAGAACTCAATTGTTTGGTTCTTTGTAGTCTCTCATGTCGTGTTATCTGCTTGTACTCGATACTACCCGCGGTCTAGTGTTTCCCGATTGGACTTCGGGTTTTGTTGTCGTAATCGCCCAAATGTACATAACATAAAACTGAAATTAAGGGTGTGTTGGTTGATAAATATCGGAATTATGTGATGACAATGATAGTCATTGTAAGTGTTTGGTTGACAATTATGAGAATCAACATATAAATTTAAACCCGTAGTCTCATTCTGGTGGGTGAAAGTGGGATTCCTTGCCATTCCCATGAGTCCCCCCTTTCGTCTATATTTCTTCACTAACAAGAAAAAATATAAAAAACTATGAATTCTGAAAAATAGTAAATAGTAAATGAGCCCATCTTAAAAAAGCTATAACCCAAACAATATTATCAAAACAAATAATAATATTGAAAATGATATTTTTATTCCCATTTTCATCGTATAATCATATTTATATCGATAGCGATTCCGTGTAACTAACCAAACACGCCCTAACTTATTCAACAAGTTGATGTTGGTTTTATAGACAAAATAATAATAGTCGTGTGTTAGGATCGAACTTGAGATCACGGGATTGCACACAATACGCATGAAGAGAAAATGTAATAATTATTTATAAAATGTTATAATTAATTATTAAACACAAAACAAATAAATAATAATTAGTATTATTGATTAATGACTAATTAATTATTAAACGAAGATTAGGAAAGTAATTACTAGACAAAACATGGAAACAAGAGAAGGTTCCGGAAACCCTTCCTTGGGCTCCAAGCCGATCGGCAAGGGGGCAAACCCACCTCCTTTGTGCCTTGAGCTCCAAGTCTTGTGTAGTATATAAGCAAACCCAAGATGTAGGTTTTTCTCATAACTTGTACACACACATCTTGGTGTTTTCTTCTCCTTGTCTTTCCTTGGTCGATCCAAAACCGAACACCCCTAAGGGTTTCGATTTTCTTGCATCTTAAAAAGGGTTTTGTGTTTATTACTTGCATAAACGTTTTCTTGAATTAGTACGTGTGTACAAGAACGTGAATCAAACACACTATTGTTTGATTCTTGGATTGAATTACAAAAAGGTAAGGGGTAATTCTTATAATCCTTATAAACCCTAATTAGGGTTCATTGGTTCCGGAAGATTGCATTGATTCTTGTTCGGGCTAGAATCACTACGGTATGTTTACTATTTAAATTAATGATTAATTAATTACATGTTATTCGATCTATTATAATTGCTTCCGTTTATGCTCACTTTGATGTTCATGGTTTATTAATATGATTGTCATGATATAATAATTCCAACAGTGGCATCTAGAGCCGTTATAATGTGTAATTAATTATCGAAACGCATAAAAATTGGATTTTGATTCGTATAGTTACATGTTTTTTTTAGGGTTTATGTGTTTTATCCCTAACCCTAATTTTTTTTGGTCGAATGACCTAAAGGGTTTTTAGGGTTTTGTTTTAATTTTTTTTTAAATTTGATTAGAAACCCTAAGATGTCATGTAATTGTTATGCGTTTTAGTAAACGATCTTGGTGCAATGTGTTAATTGTTAAGCTAAATCCATGAAAAAGTGCATATTTGCATGGATTTTATTGTGTTATAATTTAAATTGTTTAAATTGCTTATATATATTAATGGTTAAGTTATATTAATACATGTAAATTTTAATAGATGTCGAATTGGGAAAGACTCCAATATTAAGTAATCAATTATGTGCTATGTGATATTTATTTAATTTTGGCTTACGCAATCGATTTATCGATGTATGTGGCTCTTTTTCTAAGAAAAAAAAAGCCCTAATTGAATTAATACGTTATACGCCTAGATTTGATTTTTAATAGGACTTTTTAATAAGATTTGCATGTGGCTATATGTTTTATACATATTTAATTGTTATGATTATGTATATGTGTTTATTTAGTTGTTTTATTTTTTATTGCATATTACTTGTTTTGTTTATTTATTGTGTTAGACATGTTTATATAAACGAAAAGGGTAATTTTTTGAATAGAAAAATAATATGGACTAAATAATGGCGAAATTGTTTTGGTTTTTAAGAGTTAAAATTTCAAAGGATTGGTTGATTGATGTTTTTGTACGTAATGGTTAAATAGGCTCGACTGAAGTTTACACACTATAAGATGGGTATAAGGATGGCAACGCATTAAATTGTGGCCTTAGATAGACAACATTCTGTCTTAACGCTCGTTTGTGTGTAAATTAGACTTACCGAACAACCATTACATGTACATTGTCATCTTAAGGGTGAATAATCCACAATTCCACAATGATTATCCGAAACACTAAGCTTTCGGGCTTATGCAAAAGTACGATATAGTGGATGATAATTGATGGTTATTCTTTAATTGGTGAACCCGATACCTCAATCAAAACTTTGTTATTTTACTTTTAGCAAATTGGTAATAAAAATGTTTTGTAAAACCAATGTTATGAAGTTGTATGCATGCTTCTTCATACATTATTTTGATCACATCAAAATAGTTATACCCTTATAAAATTAAGTTGAATGCCATCTAATTAAGAACACTTGAAGTTGTAATTTACGTTAAGTGAGACTTGGCGAGATTGCAATGGAAAGGTAAATTTCATAAATTCATTGCTAGCAGATCAACTGATGTGATGGATTTGTGAGTTTACAGTTTTTAAGTTAGACGACTTAAATTGAGTAGGAAGTGAGACTTGGACTCAAGGCATTAAGATGGGGACTAAACATGCTTACAATACAAATGTTTTGTGATTGTAAATCCCATATATCTAGGAATTGGACAAATGTTATGCCAATTACTTATACGACAAGTTACCTCATATTGTACTTTCATTACTAGCAGATCAACTGATGTGATGAAACTATGTTTATGGAGGATCCTAGTTTTCAAGATTATTCTATGGATTTATTTTCCTTGGGTATTTTAATTTTCTTGAGAAATTGTATTATCAAAAATACTAATGTTTTGAACTTTCTTTATCTGTAGAAATGGCTCAAACTGATAACACCAACTTTCGTTCTGTGTTCAAAACTTATTTTGAACGAGAAAAATTGACTGGCTCGGAAAATTTCAATGATTGGTACCGTTCACTAAGGATTGTCCTGCGAGTGACTGGTCAACTTGAAATCTTGAAAACGCCTTGTCCTGCTGAACCTGAAGGCGATGCAGCAACTGATGCTGCTAAGGCCAAATGGAATCTTGATTGCAAGGAACATATTGATGTGGCCGCAATGATGTTAGGGGCGATGTCCACACCTCTTCAAAGGCAGTTTGAGGAGTATTTCCCCATGAACATGATTGATGAACTCAAGAAACTCTATGAGAAACCATCAAATGTAGAGATTTACGATTTGATGGAGGCTCTACATGGTTGTAAGCAGGGTGATGGTGAACCTGTGAGTGCTCATGTGTTGAAGATGAAAAGTTTCATGGATCAACTACAAACACTTAAGAAACCCTATGACAATGATATGGTTGTGAACTTAATCAATAGGTCCCTTAACAAGGATTTTAATGGTTTTGTGAAGAACTTCAATATGCATTGCGTGGGGAAGACAGTAAGTGAATTGCACGCACTGCTCATTGATTATGAGAAAGGGTTGACACCAAAGGCTCCTACGCCCCAAGTTCTTGCTATACAAGGGGGTAGAATTAACAAGCCAAATGCGAACAAGAAGAAGGGTAAAGGAAAGAAGAAGGCTGATAAGAATAAGCAGGTTATGGCTTATCAACCACCTCAACCTAAGAAGAACCCTCCTATCAAGAATAATCCAAAGAAGGATCAAGGATGCCATTACTGCAAGGTGATGGGCCATTGGAAGAGGAATTATCCTCTTTATCTCGATGACTTGCGAAACAATAAGGTTAAGAAGACTGGGCACATGGGCGCCAGCACTTCAGGTAACTTATTTGTCATTGAATTATTTACTTTATCTCATAAATTAAATTCCTGGGTATATGATACTGGATGTGGTATTAATATTTGTAATACACTGCAGGGGTTTAGAGAGGAAAGGATACTAGCTTATGGGGAGCAATTTCTGCATGTGGGAAATGGAGCACAAGCAGCAGTTGAAGCCATAGGAATGTTTGATTTAGTTTTACCTTCGGGTTTAGTACATTGTTTAAACAATTGTCATTATGCACCTTCTATAATTAGAGGTGTTGTTTCCTTTTCATGTTTGTTGGATCTTGGTTTTTCTCATACTATTGATGGCAATAAAATTTCTGTTTCTTTAAATGGTGTATTTTATTTTAATGTTGTTGCTGTGAATGGTGTGTTTGAAATTGATATGAATAATTGTGTGACTTCCAACAATAATAATAATTCGATGTACATCATAAGTAAGAGAATGAAGTATGACTTGAATTCGTCTTACCTTTGGCACTGTAGACTTGCCCATATAGGCAAGACTCGCATGCAAAAGCTACAACGTGAAGGGCTTTTGAATGATATCATTGATGAGTCATTTGATAAATGCGAATCTTGTATTTCTGGGAAGATGACGAAGAAACCTTTTCATAATAATATGGAAAGAGCTTCAGATCTACTTGGTTTGATACACACGGATGTATGTGGACCACTTAGACATGTGTCAAGGAGAGGTGCTGTCTACTTCTTAACTTTTACGGATGATTTCAGCCGTTATGGTTATGTCTATTTACTTAAACATAAACATGAGGTGTTTGAAACATTTAAAGTTTTCAAAGCAGAAGTAGAATTGCAATTGGGAAAGAAGATTAAAGCTCTTCGTTCTGATCGAGGTGGTGAATACCTTAGTCAAGATTTTAAAGATTTCTTAACTGAGAATGGAATTGTCTAGAATCTCACATCTCCATATACTCCACAACAAAATGGTGTATCTGAGAGAAGGAATCGTACATTGTTGGACATGGTTCGATCAATGTATAATCTTACTAATCTTTCTTTGTCTTTTTGGGATTATGCTCTTGAATCAGCTGTTCGTATTTTGAATATGGTTCCCACCAAGAAGGTTGATAAGACACCATATGAGATATGGACTGGAAAAGCTCCGAACTTGTCTTATTTAAAGGTCTGGGGTTGTGAGGCGTATGTTAAACGTGACTCACAAGATAAACTCCAACAAAGATCTGTAAAATGCATTTTCGTAGGATACCCTAAGGAAACTATGGGTTACTATTTTTACTACCCACCTGAGAACAAAGTGTTTGTTGCAAGATATGGTGATTTTCTTGAAAGTGAATTTGTGGTTCAAGAAATCAGTAGGAGGGTATATGATCTAGAAGATGATCTAAATAATGCATTGCCTTCAGAAAACACTAGCACACTTCCTATAGAACCGGAAAGTCTGGGTCCTCCACTGGAAGTTGAAGTAATTCCCATTCGCAGATCTTCGAGATCTGTGAAAGCTCCTGAACGTCTATGTCTTAATGTAGAGGTTGATCAGCATACACTAGGGGATCTTAATGAACCTACTAGTTATAGAGCTGCCATTAATAGCCCTCAAAAAGCTAAATGGAAAGCTGCTATGGATGGGGAAATACAATCCATGCATGACAATGAAGTCTGGGAAGAAGTTGACTTACCTCCTGGTGCCAAGGTAGTTGGGAGTAAGTGGCTTTACAAAATCAAGACTGACATGGATGGATATGCACACATTTATAAGGCTCGTCTAGTTGCTAAAGGTTTTACTCAAACTTTTGGAATTGATTACGAGGAGACGTTTTCTCCTGTAGCAGACATAAGAGCTATTAGAATTCTCATAGTTATAGCAGCGTACTATGACTATGAGATTTGGCAAATGGATGTGAAAACTGCTTTCTTAAATGGTCATCTAGATGAAGACATCTATATGGCACAACCAGAAGGGTTTGAAAATCCAGAATTTCCAAATCGTGTTTGCAAGCTTAAAAGATCCATTTATGGATTAAAGCAAGCATCGCGACAATGGAACAAGAGGTTTGATGCTGAAATTAAAAAGTTTGGATTCACTCAAAATCTTGATGAGCCATGTGTGTATCACAAAGCTAGTGGGAGTGATAATGTAAATTCTATATGTTGATGACATATTGATCATGGGAAAAGACATTCCAAGTTTGCAAGAAGTAAAGGCATATCTTGGAAAGTGCTTTTCTATGAAAGATTTAGGAGAAGCTGCATACATTCTGGGAATCAAAATCTATAGAGATAGATCAAGGCGGTTAATTAGATTAAGTCAAAGTGCTTACATTGACAAAATATTGAAAAGATTCAATATTCAAAATTCTAAGAAAGGATATTTGCCGATGGAAGTAAAACATGGCTTATGTAATGAGTTTTGTGCTTCAACACCTCACGAGGTGGCTCGCATGAGTAAAGTTCCTTATGCTTCGGCTGTAGGATCTATTATGTATACGGTTAAGTGCACAAGGCCAGATGTGGCATTTGCTCAAAATATTACCAGTCAATTTCAACAGAATCCAGGTGAAAAACATTGGATTGCTGTTAAACATATTCTTAAGTATTTGAGGAATACAAAAGATATGTTTTTGGTATATGGTGGAAATCCAGCTGCAGAACTTTGTGTTACACGTTTCTGTGATGCATCCTTTCAAAGTAATAAAGATGATTCGAAGTCTCAGACGGGTTATGTCTTTGTTATCAATGGAGGAGCTGTAGACTGGAGGAGCAAAAAGCAGAGTACAATTGCGATGTCTGCAACAGAAGCTGAATACATTGCTGCTTCAGAAGCTGCTATGGAGGCTGTTTGGATTAGGAAATTCGTTTTTGGGCTTGGTGTTATGCCTTCAATTGAATTACCTATTAATATGTATTGTGACAATTCTGCTGCAATCATATTTGCCAATGAACCTGGAGTCATGAGAGGCACCAGACATTTTCTACGGAAGTATCACTTTGTTCGTGAGAAATCATTAAAAGGTTTTCCAGGAGCCTTACTCAAGTTGTACTAGAGGCATCGACGTGTTGCAAGACGCTAATCGATGTGATCACACTATTATGATATGTCTAAGTGGGAGTTGTTGGTTTTATAGACAAAATAATAATAGTCGTGTGTTAGGATCGAACTTGAGATCACGGGATTGCACACAATACGTATGAAGAGAAAATGTAATAATTATTTATAAAATGTTATAATTAATTATTAAACACAAAACAAATAAATAATAATTAGTATTATTGATTAATGACTAATTAATTATTAAACGAAGATTAGGAAAGTAATTACTAGACAAAACATGGAAACAAGAGAAGGTTCCGGAAACCCTTCCTTGGGCTCCAAGCCGATCGGCAAGGGGGGCAAACCCACCTCCTTTGTGCCTTGAGCTCCAAGTCTTGTGTAGTATATAAGCAAACCCAAGATGTAGGTTTTTCTCATAACTTGTACACACACATCTTGGTGTTTTCTTCTCCTTGTCTTTCCTTGGTCGATCCAAAACCGAACACCCCTAAGGTTTTCGATTTTCTTGCATCTTAAAAAGGGTTTTGTGTTTATTACTTGCATAAACGTTTTCTTGAATTAGTACGTGTGTACAAGAACGTGAATCAAACACACTATTGTTTGATTCTTGGATTGAATTACAAAAAGGTAAGGGGTAATTCTTATAATCCTTATAAACCCTAATTAGGGTTCATTGGTTCCGAAAGATTGCATTGATTCTTGTTCGGGCTAGAATCACTACGGTATGTTTACTATTTAAATTAATGATTAATTAATTACATGTTATTCGATCTATTATAATTGCTTCCGCTTATGCTCACTTTGATGTTCATGGTTTATTAATATGATTGTCATGATATAATAATTCCAACAGTTGATACATACACGTTGTGTGCTAGTTTTTGTTCTTTGATCAATATAATGAAAATTCAGATGTGGTGCGGCAAAACTTTTCTTCCATTTTCAAATGATCGTGTATAATATTTTGATGAGTATGTAAATTGTGGGAAACGGTGTACACTTTATTTATAAAATCAGATTAAGATAAATAATATAATTAACAGAATGTAAATAACAGAAAAATAAATACAGACAGAATGGAGTAGAAGCAGAAGACAGACTCTAATAACGATTAAATAAAAGAAAGCAGTAATGGTAATGGAACGAGGCTCGTGTAAACACGATTCCCTTAAAACAGATTCGCCGTCTGTTTCCCAGGGTACAACGTTCAAAGCTGTTGTACAGCCGGACTTAAGAACTTGCCTGAAAGATCTCGAAAACCTGTGTGATTCTGATCGAAGAGCTGCTGGAATACGTCTAGTAAAGAGCTACGTATTCTGTCAATCAAAACCGAATGAGACTATGGCTATATTTATACTGAAAAATTATCTTGTCCTCCAAGATAATATATCTTCCAGTATTATACAAATCAGTTATTTATTTGTATATCTTTTGTAACACGAAATTAATCTATTCTAAAAATAGATTTACAGAAAACTGGAAACTTGAGCAACCCGAATCTGCAGCAAATTTACAGAAAACTGGAAACTTGAGCAACCCGAATCTGCAGCAAAAAGATACGCACGTAGGCGAGGTTTCGGAGCTGTATTCGTGTCCGCAGGTCGCGCGGGCTCGCATGAGTTCAGTAGCTTCGAACTCATTTTGGTCCAGAAATCCCACAATCTGCACCCCCCCCCCCCTGCGCGCGCACACGTAGGAGTGGGAGCATAGCTCACCTAAAGGAATTTGGAAGCAAATACCAACTATTCCTTATAAACAAGTATTCACTTCTTGTTTTGGGCGATGTGGGACTTTTCCAATTTTGTGTTTCACGTGCCTTACTTTGAGACACGATATCTCATTCATCTTAGCTCTATTTTGGACATATTTTAGCTTGTTACGAAGCTCTCTTGGAGGAGAACACAACGCCCCCAATAAACACTAATATATATAACATATACATATATTAAATTATGTCCAAACTTTGCAAAAACTCATTTTGCAAAACCACTTTTCCAACATAAATATCATAATGTCTTTATCAAATTGGACTATATTATATTGTCGATTTGCAAGCACGAAAGCTTCTATATTATCGATATGGATCCACGAACACTAATATAATCAAAGTATTAAATAGGACATTAAGAATTATTGGTAGATGAAAGAATATGACATTTGGACTAGTTTGGTATGCAAAATTCTTTCATCTAGCTAGTTGTTTGTCCTTTGAGTCGACTAGCTAATTTAGGTGGATCAACTTTTCTTTTTGTAACCAAATGGTCCAAATTGTTACTTGCTAGGTCTGTGGTGTTCTCATATTCTCTAATTAGTCAATGCGTCTAGCATTTCTCGTTTGAATATAGATTGAGTGTGTATTATTCTGTTTAATAGCCATTTCTTGTTTTATAAACATAAAAATTAGTATAATATAGACAAAAAGTACGTTCAACTGAAATGATAACCAATAAAACATTTTGCGTTACTTCACCTCAAAACAACTTAAATAATTTCTTACATTTTGGAGTACTTAGTGCAAATAACATTATGCAAGAACTTATTACATAGGTATATTAAATATGTTGACCCGAAGCCTACAATGAGGTTTAGGCCAACATATTTAATATACATAGGTATATTAAATAGAACTAACAAAATAACATTTTACAAGGACCAAATCGAACACAAAAATAATGTGTTCAACCTAACCAAAGATCTATACCATAGTTGTCTCCTATACATATTCAACAACTATTTATATATCATCCCTCCATATATGTTAGGCCAAATATTTAATAAAACCGCCTCCCTTGTATGCGTATGCCGTAACACTCTAGACTCCTAATAAAAACGTCTTATTTCATAATATATATACGAACGTGTGATTAAATTCAAGTTAAAGGATCAACTTGGCTAGATTGCTAAAGAGCTGCCATAGGGTATCTCTCGACACAATCTAGCCAAGGGTTGTGGTCGGATGGTGTTTTTATGCGTCTAACAGCCTTCCAAACAGCACTGTTACATTTGAAACCCGACCCAAATGTCAATTGCCAGACTCGGTCACCCTTTTTTACTTGACCCTTAGCCTCTAGGTACGCGAGTTCGTACCAAATGCTACTAGAGGACGTGTTACCAAATCGATGTAGGGTGGCAATTGATGCCTCCATGTTCTTGTCACTGAGCCCCAAGTTGCGTTGTAGCTCGTTCACCACTGTCTTGCTGGCCGCGTGGATGCAAAAGTGCTCGAATGCTAGCTTGTAGTTCGGAATGTATGGCTTAGTGCTGGATGAAGATGGTGCACTACAATAACCATAAAATTGTTGTACATATAAGTTTGAGAAAATATAACCAACCTAAAATATCTATGATCGAACAGGAAGTGTCTAGATATATATAAAGTTGCGTGGGTTCTAACAAAAGAATAAGTGCTTACTTGTTCCATGATTTTTCCAAGGTGCTAGCAGTGCTCGTTTCGGATTTGGAGTTCCCGGAAATGTACTTCTTGACAAGGGTCGAAAAGAAGAGGATTTGTTCGGACACTGGGAGGACTAATGGACTCATCGTTGTGATGTTTGTTTTGATAGCCTCGCCACCTATCTCGATTATATCTTTGGTAACTTTCAACCCTTTAAAACGTTGTTCGTCTTCTTCTTGATAAACACTTCTAAAGCTAGCATCATGAGCGCCTTTATGTGTTCGAACAAGGTGCTCAAGCTTATACTTGGCTCGACTATTGTCACGACGACGATTAGACAACATTAGAGCTGAGCAACCCATTCTAAAGAAACAGTTAGGAATGAGCATAGACCTATCACGACCAGGGTACCAATTATACGCAACCATCTCCGTACTTACTACGACCGCTACGCTATTAGTGTTCGCTTGAAGCATGTCACGAGCTAAATCGACCGCTATAATTCCAGCACTGCATCCCATACCACCTAAGTTAAAACTCAAAATGTTTCCCCTCATTTTGTAATGGTTAATGATCATTGCTGATAGAGACGGAGTCGGGTTAAATATGCTGCAGTTTACGACTAGTATTCCAACGTCCTTTGGATGGATACGAGTCTTGGCAAAAAGCTCGTCTAGTGCTCCAAATATCACCACGGACGCCTCTGCACGACCTTCTTTCATGGTAGCAGTTTTTTCTGGTGACATTATTGATTTTGGGACGTATGTTTCCTCTCCAATCCCCGATGATTCAAGTATTTTCTTTTGGAACTCGAGGCTTGCTTCGTCGAATTTACCCGATTTTCTTGCCATCTCGATAAATTCCTCCTTAGTCGCCTGCAGTTAGTGACAGATTCAGAAAAAATAACTTTTGTATAAGTCCTATGTACAGGGGTGGAGCGAGAAAGTTATGGTAGAAGGCAACTTTGATAATTTTTAGAAACTACACTACAAATTGGTTCGTTAGAAGACAGATTACGAAAATAGCCGGAGATTTTTAAAAAATTATACTACAATAACGTAAGGTAAATAAAATGACTATTCATGTGGTATGAGATGTTCATGAACCATCTAGTTATAGATTCAAGTCTCGTTCAAAACACATATGATATATTTGTAGTGTATATATAGTGTAATACGGAGTAATCATAGTTTCCCTTTAAGAAAAACAGCTAACCTTGAGATCATCATCAGGTTTGAAGCATGCGAAATCGATAAGATAAATCGATCTAGGGCTTGACAAGAAATAAACCGTAATAGTGAAAGTAAACACACAAAAAAACGCAAGAGCTGAAACAAGATCATAGCCACTCGTGCTATCCCATAGCGTCTGCCACACCTCCTCCTTTCTAAACCTCCCGACCTCAGCTCCAAACACAAGGACTAACACAGGCACAATGGCTAAGTAGATACCATGGTTGATCAAGTAATGATAACCAAGTTTGACATACTTTAGTTTTACTGACTGAACAAAGTCTGGTAACCGACGTCGGACCCTGACAGAAAAAGTCAAGGATCCGGCATCGGGACCAGACTGTTCAATTCCATGGTTAACTATTTCGGTGGATAGAAGATGTTGTTCTCCTGTAGGTGCCATGAATGAGTGCATGTCAATGTGGGATGCTTGTGTGAATGTGCATGTATTTAAAATGTTTGGAAGGAGTTAATGAAGAGCTACCAACAAACTAGAATTGAATTGAAGGAATGTGGTTGAAAGATTGGAAACTTCATTTAATTCTTGGTTATCGTTGCGTGCATGTATTGGGAAACTTCTTTACATTTAAAACTAGTACGTAGTAGTTGGTAAACAACATGCATTTTCATATTGCATAAAATAACATGTATTTCTATTTTCCAGCTTATCTTGTCATAACTCATAAAGGGATGTTCAAAACCGATCTATTAATTGTTGATACAAAAGTTGGGCGTTTCTAGTTTGGGCTCCTGCTCTTCTACCAATTAATTCTTAATGCTTAAAACCTGCACACTAAGAAAGTAAACAAACACCGTTAGGCTTATCGTGGGATTGTTTTCCACGATTCTCCTCTGGCGTGAGAGTAAGTAATCGGTTTAGGGTTATATTGAAGAGTTAGGGTTTTGTAAATCGTACCTTTAATGAGAATTATGTCATTCTATATACAGGCGCAGAATCCTTGTAGGTTTCGTGCTCCTTACTCTTCGCACACATGGTGCTTATCCGGTCCAAGGATCTTTATCCGTAAATAAAAGATCCTTATCTAGACCATAAATAGTTTGGTTGGGCTTGGGCCTACGTGAGTCCATCCCATTGGTAGTGCGGCCCAAATCATTGTTATGATAGCCCACTCATTGTGGGTTTGAGCTTTAGTAATGTTTATCATTTGGGCTTGCGGCTCAAATATAGACTATACGTCATCATGTCCCCCCAGTCTAGTGTGCGCGGCTCGTAGCCGCGGATGCTAGACTAGTAAAAGCAGCGGTAAGTGTGGCGGGAAAAAATTACCGCCCAATATTAGGAACCATGTATCTAGTAAAAAATATCTCAAAAATGCCTCGGGAAACGGGGAGTGTGTCCACATATTCTTTGGGAGATGTGAAAAAGTGGATGTACCTTCTCATATTCTAGCCACACGATTATATTAGTGGATTCCACGTGGCGACCTTTCTAGGGTTTTTGTGATCCTATATAAATCACCGCCTCCCCTTTTTACTGAAAACATCACAGTAAAAAACCTACTTCCGCCATTTTCAAACTTTTTCAAAGCTTCTTTAAGAGATCAACTGTTTTATTAGGTAACCGCGAGTACGCGCCTTAGCTAATATTGTCATTCCTTAAAAATGGTTCGTCAATTAGAAGAGTTTCCGTCTGAAATGGACGAGGATGAACTTCGTCAGTTCTCCTCTGATTATTTCATTCCCCTGGATGTGCATCCGGTAGTACCGGAGGCAAACGCGTGTTTCGCGGATTTCCCTGAGGGAAAAATAGGGTTATATACGCGCTTTTTTGAGTACGCGAACCAGCGCGTACCTATATCCTTATTTTTGAGTAATGTGCTCAACTTCTACCATCTTCATATTTCCCAGCTGCACTGTATAGGTGCGGCAAAAATATCAAATTTTGAAATAAACTGCTGTTTGCTTGCAGTCAACCCTACCCTTAATCTATTCCGTGTGTTTTACCGCACAACGTGGTCGCATGGATGGGTATCTTTTGCGAAGCGCTCTGGGCGCCTTCAGTGTTACACAGATAAGGTAGATTCCCTTAGGGATTGGAGAGAAAAATTTTTCTGGGTAGATGACATAGTGTTTCCATCACCGTTTGAGTTTTATACTCAAGGAACGCTGCCAAGGGATGAGCGCCCTTTACCCGGTTCGTATAGCGCGGAGGATGCGGATACGATTGATGCCAACCGCATCCCCATTAACTCCTATCCTGAGGAGTTTTTGGTTCATGTGGGGCTGAGTCGCAACTATTTCCATGGTTCTGACGAGGTTCCAACATTCCTCGACGAGAGCGGCCGGGGTGGGTGCTTGTCCTTTGTTACCTTCGCTTCGATAATGTAAGCGCTTGTTTATATATAATTTCAATAACTAAGTTGTTTTCGTTATTTGTTTATATTTTGCACAGAAATGGATTTGTTTGCCGTAGTGAAGCTGGAGAAGCCCAAGCAAGTGACAGTGGGGGTGCGCCCTCTTAGGGAAGGTGAGGAGCCAATTTTAGAAGCTATTGCGGGACACACAACGGTGTTAGCGCAGGATGGGCCTGAGGATTCTCCTCCCGCGGCTGCGCTTGTTACTCCTGTGCAGAGTGTTCCTCCTTCTGGGGAGCAGTCTCCCGTGGTAGAGGAATTGCATGCTGAGTCCTCCGATAGTGTGGAGACCCTGAAGCCTGAGGGAAGTGCGCAGGGCGTAAAGCGGAAGGGAGCGTATGATGGTTATGGCGCTGGTACTTCCAAGAGGAGGCGCCATCTTATTGCTGATGAAGAATCGTCCGCAGCGGATGACACGTCCGCTACTGGCACGGATAAGGATATTTCCAAGTCTTCTCCCTTTATGTAAGTGATGATTTCTTTTGCATTACTTGTTGCCCTATGCTCTGACCTTCTTCCTTTGCTTGTAGTGACCATGCTGCAGAGGGTGATGCGGTGTTTATTAAAGGCTTGGTCCCCCCTCAGGATGCTAACGTGGAGGAGATGGTGAAGGTAGGTGAGGAGATGTCTGCGCAGCAGTTGATGGAGGAGCTAGCTGCTGCTGTTGAGCGTCAGACTGAGTTGGTCACTCAGTTGAAGACGCGTTATGTTGGTGAAGGTGGTATTCTCGCTCAGAAAGATGAGGAGATTGCCTTGCTCAGGGTGCAGTTGGCTGATGCGCGAGCAGAGGTAGAGTCTGTCACAGAGCATGCTAAGAAGGTTACTGATGAGAAGTTGTCCGTGATGGCTGTGCTGCAGCACGAACGCGGGGAGCTGCATCAGTTCAGGTCTAACTTATCTTGGGGGATAAAGTACCTTGAAGAGAAGAAGGCTGAGCACTTCGGCCATATTGATGACCTTCGCGCTCAAGTTGAGAATACTCTGAAGGTACAGGAGGGCAAGCTGCGCAAGCTGAGTATAGAATACGATGAGGAGTTATATCCTCATCTTATGTCTACGATTGCTGAGCGCAGGTATGTGTTGTCTATTCTGCAATTTTTACTTACTATATGTATTAATGCTCCTTTTTCCTTCTAATGCATCCGCTGTTGCTTGTGTAGGTGGTTGATCAGCCATGGTTTGCGCCTAGCTGCTATGGGCACGTTGGAGTCCCCAGAGGTGTTGGAGGCCTTTGGGAAGGTTGTAGAGTGCGCCGTGGAGCGTGGCAGGGCGCAGGCTGTGGAGGAACTCCATGAGGCCAAAATGCTGACAGTGTCACTTGCTGAAGTGCCTGGCTATAAGGCGGATGCCTATGATGAGCTCGTGAAGGCCTAGGAGGGGATGAAGTTCTTTGAGCTTCCACATATTGCGCGGCTAGAGCGCGACCAGGATTACCCCATAAAGCTGATCATGGAGGGGTTAACCCTGGGGAGGCACATCTTGGAGGATACAGAGGCTCAACCTGACTTTTTCTTGAAGCCTGACGAGTCACAGTTGCAAGTTCCGGTCTTTGCGCAGCCGCGTGATATTCTTAACCCCTTCGCCCTTGAGAAGGAGGTCCCTCTAAAGAAGGTCTTAGAGGCTTATGTGGAGAGGGCGGCAAAGAAGAAGGGTGTGAAGGGGAAAGCCATCCTTTATGGTGTAGGTGTTGCGCATATCCCTAGATCAGATGGATTCTCAGTCAGCGTGGCGACCGTGTCGCCTAAGGATGCATTACTTTTGAGGAGACTCCAAGAGGCTGGGAGCTCTACTGACCAAGAGCGTAGCCCTGAGCGCTGTCATAGCATGTAGATATACATGGACTTTTGTAACTTGTAAATGTACGGTTCTTATAAATAACAACTTATATCTTTTGTTCGTGTGCTATGTTACTTGTACTTAGATTGTTATCCTTTGTGTAAAAGATCAACTAAGAGTCAAATTGAAACCGTGACATACTCATATTAAGTGCGTAACTTAAAAAACAAATCATAAGTATGAAGATAGACTTGCATTATTTTGCAAAGACTTTTATCAAATGACCAAGAGTCTTGGCTCGTAAATTGCTAAGCATGTACGGTGTACGTGATATTGCGCATCCTTCATGGAATGTGCATGGAAACTTACTTCAACGTCTTGAAGGTAAGGCACTTAGCAAGGATGCGTGATCCAGTGTTGATGGGTTTGCAACCCTCTTACTCAACGAGTTAGTTAGTAGGTTTACTCATCCTTTCTGCCATCGTGGGTCTTAATAAGTGCATGCACGCCATGTGGGAAAAACATAAAATAACAATATTGAAACATAATAGAAATGTACGAAATAAAGTGAAGTGTGTTATGGAGTTAGCTAGAAACCACAACGTTTTATTAATACTTGCAAGTTTTAAAAGACAATTCCTAAAAAAGAGAAGAAAATTCAAAGACAGACATTTATTGGGCACGTACTAAAGTGTAAGGTTGTCTGTTTGTGGGCCGTAGCCTTTCCTAAAGATAGCATCTCTTTAGATTGCAGATATTCCAAGTGCGTGCCAGCTCGTGGCCTTCCATATCGCGCAGCTTGAATGCACCATTACCTAGTGCATCCGTGACCTCATAGGGTCCTTCCCATTTGGGTCCAAGCTTGCCCGTGTCTTCTGCGTGGCTTGCATCATTAGCGCGGTATACAAAGTCTCCTGGCCTGAAAGAAGTGTGTTTGACTTTTGCATCATAATACTTCTTCATCTTTGCTTTAGCCTTTGCTTCGCGTATAGCTGCGCGTTCACGCCTTTCTTCCAGCAAGTCCAAGTCTATGCGCCGCTCCTCGTCATTTGTTGTGACGTTTATTTCCGTTGTACGTATAGTTGGCATTCCAATTTCGGCTGGTATGACGGCTTCTGTACCATAGACAAGAGAGAATGGTGTGTCTCCGTTACTGGTTTTGATTGTCGTGCGGTGTGCCCATAAAACATGTGACAATTCGTCCACCCATTTTCCTTTATGTCTGTCAAGGCACGCTTTTATTCCTTCGCCTAGACTGCGATTCGCGCATTCAACCAAGCCATTGGTTTGTGGGTGTTTCACTGAAGCGAAGTGTTGTGTGATGTTCAATTGCGCACACCAATCTTTGAATGGGTTATCGCAGAATTGTTTTCCGTTATCTGAGATAATTTCCCCAGGTAGTCCGAAGCGATACACAATGTTGTCCCACACGAAGCGTTCTACCTGGTTGCCAGTGATGCTCACCACTGCTTTTGCCTCAATCCACTTGGTAAAATAGTCTATGGCTACGATGAGGAATTTCAGCCCTCCCGCTGCAACTGGGAAAGGGCCTGCGATGTCGATGCCCCATTTATAGAATGGCCATGGTGAGGTGATGGGGGTTAACTCTTGTTGTGGTCGTCGTGGAATTGGCCTGTGGACTTGGCAATTACTGCATTTCTTTATCATATCTCGCGCGTCGCGGTGCATAGTAGGCCACTAATATCCTGATCGCAAGGCGCGCGCCACTACGGACCGTGGTCCCGAGTGCATGCTACATGATCCAGCGTGAATTTCTTGGAGTACATAATCTGCTTGAAGAGGTCCAACACATCGGAGCCAAGGTTGTAGGAATGAACGTCGATATAGGATGCCATCTCGGAGTTCAAATCTCTGCGTTGTACGCCGCACCCTTCGAGCATCCTTCTGATCTTGTGGTAAGATTCTTTTGCTTATAAATTCAATGATAGGTGTCATCTACGTGGGATCCTGTTCCTCTATCACCGTGGATACTTCCATCTCCAAGATTGATTTATTTTTTAGAGTTTCACCAATACCTGTTTTGATAGGTGCGCAAAGCTTGTAGATGCGATCTTGCTAAGCGCGTCAGCTTTCCTGTTGTCTCCTCTAGGTACTTGTTTGATTGTGAACCTATAAAAGCTCTGAATTAAAGACTTGGTTTTTTCAAGGTATTGGATCATGTGTTCATCCTTGGCTTCATATTCACCTAGCACGTGGTTAGCTACTATCCTGGAATCCACATTTGCCTCTAGGTTGCGTACACCCATTTGAATTGCAATACGCAGTCCAGCGAGTAGGGCTTCGTATTCTGCCTCATTATTTGTGGCTGTGAATTCGACGCGCAGTGCGTAGGTGAATTCTACCCCCTCTTGATTAGTAAGGATAAGGCCTGCGCCTGATCCATCCACGTATGAGGATCCGTCTGTGAATAGAACCCATGGTTCATGTAACTCTGTCTTGCCTGTTGAAGGTGGAGTATCGGTATCTGGCTTTTCAACAATAAAGTCAGCTAGTATTTGCCCCTTGATTGCAGTGCGTGGTCTATACGAGATGTTATACTCACTCAACAACACACTCCACTTTTGTATCCGTCCTGATGCGTCAGGTTTAGAGATAACTTTTTGATTGGCTGGTCCGTGATTACAGCTATTGGGTGCGCCTGAAAGTATCTGCGCAATCTTTTAGCTGCGAATACTAGAGCTAAGACCAGCTTTTCCATAGCGCTGTAGTTAGTCTCTGTTTTTTTCAGTGCCTTACTTACAAAGTATATGGGCATTTGAACGGAGTTCCTATCTGTCAATAGTACTGCGTTGACTGCTACATGGGTTGCAGATAAGTACATGATCAACTCTTCCCCTGGTCGCGGTGCGACAAGTTTGGGAAGTGATGCCAGATGTTGTTTTAGTTGTTGGAATGCTTCCTCTGCCTCCTCAGTCCAATGAAAGTCTCCCTTTTTGTGCACTTCGTGAGTGTTTTGAAGAGAGGGAGTGATTTGTCTGCTGGCTTGGATAAAAAACGGTTTAGCCCAGCTAGCTTTCTGTTTAATGACTGGACTTCTTTCAGTGTGCGCGGTGAGGGGAGATCAATGACAGCTTTTGTCTTTTCTGGGCAAGGCTTGATGCCGTCAGGTTCTATTAGATACCCAAGGAACATGCCTTCTGTCACGCCAAAGGCGCACTTCTTGGGATTTAACTTCATGTTTATTTTTCCCAGCACCAATTCTTCCTCCGTGTGGCTCTTTATAACGAGGTCTGTTAATACAAATATCGCCTACAAACGTTATTTATATTTTACGATCTTCGCTAAGTTTTGTTAATGACAAATGTAAACTTTAGTTTCTAAGTAAAACATAATCTTAGTTTTAAAGACTTGCATAAACTAGACTTTTGCTACATTTTACATTTCATAAAACCCTTCTTATTTTCTAAAAATAGAATTGTCACATCACATTTATGGCAAGTTTTGTCAATATACATTTATGGAAAGAAATGTGTTTGACTTACTTTGATGTTGCTTGCAAGTTTAGTGTTTGACTTGATATTATGTGATGTGACATTGTTTGGTTTGCAAGAGTAATGAGATGTGACTTTGTTTGGTTTGCAAGATTTATTGCAAAACCAACTGCAAGCCAGGCGGTACCCTGGAGGTACACGGGCGGAACCCTTTTGAGGGGTCCGCCTGATCCACCAGACCTGCAGAAGGTTTGGCTATAAATATTGAGCCACAAGTTGAATTTTGGCTCATCACTTGACATCATATTTTACACACACATTCATTCTTTCATCTAACCTCTTAACATTTCATATGTGAAGTTTCTTTTTGTAGCAAAGAGATTCACGAGCTTACTAAAAGTAACAAGTATTCAACACAACGTTGCAAGACTTGTTAGCTTAGCATTGTGTAGACTTGTGTAGTTTACACTTAATTTGATTGTGTATTTTCAGTAGTGATCGGTTAGTATTTTAGTCCTCAAAATACAAAGTGTATCGGGAGTAGTTGTACCCTTGTAAAGAACTAACGGGAGTGGTTGTACCCTTGGTAAAGAACTCGACATCTAGCTTTGTGTCGGTAAAAGTATAAGCGACGTGTAAGGTTTTCTCCGCCGGTGAAAGGAGCTTGTTGACTAGTGAAAGTAACTCTCGAGTTAGATACTCGGGGCGTGGACGTAGGGCAAGGAAAAAGAGTCCTTGTAGCCGAACCACGATAAATACTCGTGTTTTGGTTTGATCGTTTCTTTCATTTTCTTGCATGTTATATATTGTGTTTGTGTATATATCTTTGATCAAACGGAAAGTTTCAAAGCTAACTTAACAAGTTAAAAAGATTTTAATCGGTAAATTATTCAACCCCCCTTCTAGTTTTCCACAATTGGCATCAAGAGCTACGAGCTTTTAAAATGTATTGTGTTTTAAAACTTGAAACGATCCATGGATTTTGAAAATTACAAAGAAGGGCAATCTATGCAAAGACCACTCTTTGAAGCAAATGGTTTTATATATTGGAAAAACCGTTTTGAAACTTACGTGTAATCTAAAGATATAGATTTGTGGTATATAATTATTGATGGTGATAACGTAGTTACTAACATCAAAGATGATGATCAAAAGAAATTAATTGGTAAAAATAATGAAGCTAAAATGATGCTTTACAACGCTTTGCCTAAGAAAGAATATGAAAGAGTCTTTTTGTGTAAAACCACCAAAGATATTTGGCAATCTTTAATTGTTACTCATCAAGGAAACTCACAAGTTAAAGATAACAAAATTGATCTTCTTGTTCAACAATATGAACAATTTGTTATTTCCGAAGATGAGATTATTGATAATGCTTTTGCTAGGTTAATACTATTATTACTTCACTTAAAGCACTTGACGAATCTTTTTGTAGTAAGAACTTTGTCAGGAAATTTCTTAGAGCACTCCATCCGAAGTGGAGAGCAAAAGTGACGGCAATTGAAGAATCCAAAGATCTTTCAAGCATGTCACTTGATGAGCTAATTGGAAACCTCAAAGTTCACGAAATGGTAATGGAAAAAGATTCGGAACTAGTTAGAGGCAAGAAAGAAAAAGTTAAGTCCATTGCCTTGAAAGCTAGAGTCCAATCAAGTGATGATGAAGAATCTACTTCGGATAGTGATGATGAGGAATATGCTATGGCCGTTAGAGACTTCAAGAAGTTCTTTCGTAGAAGAGGAAAGTTTGTTAGGCAACCTAAAGATGACAAGAAAACTTTTCGAAAAGATCGTGTTGATAGGAAAGGAAAGGTTGAAAGAAAATGCTATAGGTGTGGAGACACAAGTCATCTTGTAGGAGAATGTCCAAAACCACCCAAGAGCAAACCTCAACAAGCTTTTGTGGGTGGTGCTTGGAGTGACTATGAAGGAGATGACGATGAGCCAAAGAATGACGATATTGCTCTCATGGCTCACAACTCAAATGAGGTATTATCCGACTCATCTTACTCCTCTATTGATGATGACACTTTACAAAAAGAATATAACAAACTTTGTGAATTGAGCTTAAAAATCATAAACAAAAATAAATTTTTGAAAACTAAAAAGAAGTTTTTAGAAAATGAAGTTTATGAGTTAAAAGAAAAGGCTAAGAGATTAGAAAAGAGTAAAGGTATTGACACATCTTGCAAATCATGTGAAGAGCTTAAACTAGAAGTTGAGAAACTCAAAATTACTCAAAAAGATCTAATAAAACAAGCTACAAAGTTTAAGAAGTTCGATAAGAGCATTTCTTGTGCGGATGAAATTATGAAACTTCAAAAGTCACCCTTTGATAAAACAGGACTAGGATTTACGAAAATAGAAACTTCAAAGGGTCAAATGAAACAAGAAAAGATTGCTCAAGAAACAAATAAAATTGCTACAGCAGCCTGCGGATCAGGCGGAACCCAATTTAAGGTTCCGCCCGTTGGTCCCGAAGGTTCCGCCAGGTCTGCTGCAGCAGTAACTCCATCCACTTCAGATCGTTCAAAATTTGTTAAAGTTACATACAAAAATGGAACAAAACCTGTGTTTAAAACTGGAGTAGGATTTAGTAAAAATGAATTTAGAGCTAAAACTACCCAACCAAGACCTAAGACTCCAATTCCCAAATGCCCCTTTCCAAAGAGCAACTTCAACGCTCGACCAAACTACCAACATGTTTGGAACCAAAACACTCCTAGACATTACCAAACTCCAAACCACATGCCATGGAACCCTTATGTTCTATTTTCATACTTGGAACAAATTAATGGCATGCTTAACCAAAATGGACCCATGAGAAATTGGGGACCAAATGTTTGAGTGTTTTGCATAAAATAGGTGTGCCTCAAAGTTTGTTTGGAACCGGATGAATGGATTAAAGATAGCGGTTGTTCAAGGCACATGACGGGTAACAAAAGCCTCTTCACTTCCTATCACAAATGTGACGGAGGTAATGTTACGTTTGGTAGTAATGCTAAGAGCAAAATCATCGGAAAAGGTACAATCTCTCATGACTCCCTTTCTATTGATGATGTAGCTCATGTTGATAACTTAGGTTTTAATCTCCTTAGTATTAGTCAACTTTGTCGTAATAAGTATAATGTTCTTTTTAGTGAAAACGGAAGTAAAATACTTAAAGATGGTATAACCATAGCCAAAGGTGTCCTTAAGAACAACGTATATGTCATGAAGATGGATCCAACATCTAGAGACAAACTTTGTCTTACCTCATTAGATGAATCTTCAACTTTATGGCATAGACGTTTAGGACATGCTAACATGAGACTAATCCAAAACCTCTCCTCCAAAGACTTAGTTCGAAACCTACCTAAGTTGAAATATGACCAACACTTTTGTGATGCTTGCAAAGTCGGTAAACAAGTCCATAATAGCCATAAGGCTAAAAACTTGGTTTCTACATCTAGGTGTCTAGAACTTTTGCATATGGATTTATTTGGTCCATCCGCTATACAAAGTTATGGAGGCAACTTCTACACTTTGGTCATAGTTGATGATTACTCAAGATATACTTGGACAAAATTTTTGAAAAGTAAAAATGAAGCTTTTGTTAAATTTGAGATTCTAAGTAAGAAAATTCAAAATCAAGTAGGGTCTAATATTGTGTCTATTAGAACGGATCACGGTCGTGAATTTGATAATGAATTTCAATTTGAAAACTTTTGTGATAATAATGGTATAACTCATAACTTTTCGGCTCCACGTACTCCTCAATCTAATGGTGTAGTAGAACGTAAAAACCGGACATTGCAAGAGATGAGTAGAACAATGCTTAATGAACAAAACATTCCATAAAAGTTTTGGTGTAATGCCGTTGACACATCAACATACATTTTAAATCGAGTCTTAATTAGACCATTTTTTAATAAAACTCCTTATGAACTATATAAAGGTAAAAAGCCTACATTAGGATACTTTAGAGTGTTTGGGAGTAAATGTTTCATTCTTAACACCAAGGATTATCTCACCAAATTTGACCCAAAGTCTTATGAAGGTGTATTTCTTGGATATTCACAAAATAGTAAAGCATACATTGTTTTGAACAAAGAAACCTTAAGAGTCGATGAATCGTTGAACGTAACATTTGACGAGAGTCCACCTCCCTCTAAGACATCACCTTTGGTAGATGATGACTTAGTTGAAAGCCAAGCAATAGAAAATGAAGAAATTTTAAGTGATGACAAAGAAGATGAACTATTTAACAAAGAACTTGTCAATGTCAAAGAATCTAAAAGTCATCCATTAGATGGTGTCATTGGCAACATTAACGAAAGAACACTAAGGTCAAAAGTTCAAAATGAAAGCAACTACTTTTGTTTCGTGTCAACCATTGAACCTAAAAATATTAATGAAGCCATTAAAGATGAGTCTAGGGTAATTGAAATGCAAGAAGAGTTAAACCAATTTGTTATGAATGATGTATGGACATTAGTTCCTCAACCAAAGAGTCAAACTATAATTGGAACAAAATGGGTATTTCATAATAAAATGGATGAAAATGGAATTGTGTCTAGAAACAAAGCTAGACTAGTTGCACAAGGATATAACCAACAAGAAGGCATTGACTACGATGAAACTTTTGCTCCGGTTGCTAGGCTCGAGTCAATTAGAATCTTACTAGCATATGCATGTGCACACAATTTTAAACTTTTTCAAATGGACGTCAAAAGTGCATTTCTAAACAGAGTCATTAATGAAGAAGTGTATGTTGCTCAACCACCGAGCTTCATCGATTTTGAAAAACCTAATCATGTTTACAAACTTAAAAAGGCTCTTTACGGACTTAAGCAAGCTCCAAAAGCATGGTATGATCGACTTAAAACATTCCTAGTTGACCATAAGTATACCATGGGCTTAGTTGATAATACTCTCTTCACTAAGAAGAAAGATTCACATATTATCATAGTCCAAATCTATGTTGATGACATTATATTCGGATCAACTTGTCAAGAATTATGTGTGGATTTCTCAAAAATAATGCATGATGAGTTTGAAATGAGTATGATGGGAGAACTCAACTTTTTCCTAGGGCTCCAAATCAAACAACTAGAAGATGGTATCTTCTTTAACCAATCTAAATATATTAAGGACATGCTTAAGAAATTTGGACTAGAAGATTCGAAACCTATCAAAACTCCCATGTCCACGGAAACTAAACTTACCAAGGATGAGGAAAGTGAATCCGTAGATAGCACTAAATATAGAGGTATGATTGGTAGTCTACTTTACCTAACGGCTAGTAGACCCGACATTATGTTTAGTGTGTGTCTATGTACTCGTTTTCAAGAAGATCCTAAAACTACCCATCTCGAAGCCGCTAAAAGGATTTTTAGGTATATTAAGGGCACTACACATTTAGGTTTATGGTATCCCAAAGAAATGGGAATAGACACCATAGTGTATGCCGACTCGGATCATGCCGGTGACTATGTCGATAGAAAAAGCACAAGCGGTATTTGTACTTTTGTTGGACATTGTCTCACCTCATGGTTCTCTAAGAAGCAAACGGCTCTTGCTATCTCAACAACGGAAGCCAAGTACGTTTCGGCCGGAAAGGCATGTCAACAAGCTCTTTGGATGAAGCAAGCTCTTGTCGACTACGGAATTCAACTCAACGACAACAAAGATGCCATTAATCTTAGCAAAAACCCGGTTCAACATGCTCGTACCAAACATATTGAAATCCGTCATCATTTCCTTCGTGATAACATTCAAAAAGGAAATATCTCAATTGAGAAAATTTCTTTCGAAAACGACATAGCCGACATTCTCACAAAACCCCTTAAACGTGAGCCTTTTAACCTTCTTAGGCTAGGATTAGGACTCATGGAACCTACATTGTAGTTCTGGATATTAGACAAAAATCACAATAATCAAAACAAATCCATAACTCTTTTTCTCAGCAGGGTCGGCGGAACCCTCAGACACAACGGGCGGAGCCCATTTCAGGGGTCCGCCGTATCCGTCGACCTGCAGAACCAAAATCTTTGTTTATATTAAACCAAACACCCATTATCTCATACCACCACTTCCAAACTGCTACTATTCACTTTACCATCCATCCACACCTATGAATTCTTGGTCCTCCAATCATTTACATTGCAAATCAATCATCATTGTAAGTATTCTAAACATGATTACAATCCTGATCTGAGTCTAGGAATTCTATTTCTTGCACAAAAACAAAAACTTGGGGTTATGCATTAACTTGAAAAACTCATGCATAAGAATTAGGTGTTTAATAAAACTAATCATGTTTCCCATAGTTAGGAATTGCATCTTTAATTAGTATAAACATGTTTGCTAAAACACCCCATGTCAAATCCTTCTAAAAATTTCTCACAAGTAGGACAAATATTTTTTCGTCTCACATTGAGAATACAAAATCAAAACGTTATGTTTAAAACATCACTTGCATAATGTCTCTTGAATGCTAAAGGGAATACATAACCAATATGTATTTTCGGGTACATTCAAACGAAGCTACATTGAACTAGGAGAGTTTGGGTTATCTTTTGTTTTATAACAAAACTTGCATAAAACGATTTTGAAGCATCAAAATGAGTCAAGATAACCGCACCTCCACATTGTTTTCATATAGGCACACACTAGAACATCCACATTATAATAGTGGTTTACATTAACTAAAATGTGAAATTTTGTTGTTCTAGGAATCATCATGCCTCCTCTAACCCACTACGACCACAAGGACACCATTAAGCACCTACCAAAACACCACAAAACCAAGGGCCTTACCCCAAACCAAGTAAACGTTTTCAAAGCCCTAGAAAAACACTATGTCCATGAGGGTAGAACCATTGACCCGTCTTTCCTAGAAGGCACAAACCTTTACGCCGATTTTGCCACAATCAACTTTAAGTGTCTTTTGAATATCGACGAGCCTATTTGTCCTAGGTTCATTCTAGAGTTCTATGCATCCTCCGTCCTCTCCACGGATGATTATGGTCATATGTCTATCAACTTTAGGGTTAGCGATCATCAATACTCCTTCACTCTTGAGGAGTTTGCTCAAATCCTAGGTGTCCCAAACCGTGGTACTTGCCTCTATTCCGACTTGCACTCCCTCTCAACTCTTGACAACCTCCAAGACCGTATCCACCCTTATGACACACCCCTTGTCTCAAAAGACGTACTCCGTGACCACCTCTTTGTTAGGACCACCACCACTAGGAGAACCTGTTCGGGGAATAAGGTCGATAAGGACCCATATGGAATGGAAATGAACGAACTCAAGCCCCAATTCAATAAATGGGAGGAAGTCCTTAGAGCCAATGTCATTAGCACAATAGGGAACCGTGACCATATCATCCTTTGCCTTTGCTACATGCTTTACTCCTTGTCCGTTAGGCAACCCTTCAACCTTGCATACTACATGGCCAAGAGAATGGCCGACATTCCCGTGTATGGCACAACGGCTATGCCATATGGAATGCTCTTGACCCGTCTCTTTAGGTTCATCTCACCCATTCCACCAACTCCAAATGGTCTTCGTCTTGACTACACTCTCATTCCACACACCTTTGTTCCAATTAGTGATAAGAGTGTCTACAAGGCCCAAGGAAAACGTCCTCATCCTCCTACCTCATCATCATCTTCCTCAATGAGTGAAGATGACAATTTTCCAAAGTCTAGGCTCCCACCTCTCGAATACCTATCCCAACTTCTGGATATTCCAAATGAGTCGGCGGAGTTCAAGCAAACAAAGGGGATGTTCAAGAATCTTGGAAGATTCCTTGGAAAGCTCAAGAACAAGATTGACCGTTAATGAGTGCGGGTGTGTAGGAGTGTTTGGCATTAGGTGGTATTTGAACAAATTTGGTCGTTTAAACAATATTTGTGATGTATTTGTGTGTTAATAAAATCTTTGATACAATTTGGAACATGTAGTATCTAACTTTGATGTAGGTAGACAACTCTTGGCAAGTTGTCAAATTTTCAAGTTTATGATATTTTCACAAAGTATAGTGAAATTCTCGACCTCAAGGTCAAAGTCCTATGAAATGTGTGTTTACGTGTCTATTTTTTGCATTGCCCAACCAGAAATGCCTTATCTTTTGAATTTTAGGAGTTTTCAAAAATTTTGAAAATCGTCTCGTGGGTCAAAAACGCGGACTGCCATTTTCTGAAGCTCTGGCGGATCTGGCGGTACCCAAAATTGGGTTCCGCCAGTGCAATTCCTGGGAATTCCAGAAATGGCCCAACGGACCAGGCGGCACCCTCAAATGGGTTCCGCCTGTGTATTCTGAGGGTGCCGCCAGCTACCTGCAGAATTTTTGTTTTCATTTTCACCAATTCAACATACAAACACCAAAATCTAATCTTTTTACGTAGAAACCCATTTCTTACAATTTGTTTAGCATAATAGGGTACTCCTTCTTTCATAAACTTAACCCAAACCAATTCCCGCCAAAATTCAAAATTTGCCATAACAACCTCAAGGACCCCTCACACATAAAGGAAGGAACCCTTTTAAGGGATCCTTGAAATCCCTGAGATTTATACTACCACAAATCCACCAAAATCACTATGCATTTAGTGCAAAACTTGTCTTCTCACTTCACCATTTTCATTGGATTGACTTCCATGATTTCACAACCCACAATTAGTTTTCCAAATCATTAGAAACCTCCATTTTTGTATGGACTAACATCAAATCCAAACACTCTTTTCCATAATCCTTCAACACTATAAATTAAGCCATCCTAAACACTATCAAATCACACCTTCTTCACCACAATTTCTGAAACTTCTAAACCATTTTTCACCATGACTAAGTCAACAATCACCAAACAACCATCACGACCCATCCGGAAAACCGCCCGGATAAGTGTTAAACCACTATGGTCTAATCAACCCATTAACCTAAGCTCCTCATCTTCGGATGAATTCACATCACCTATAAAAAAATGAACACTTTTTGAACCTTGCATCTCCATCACCATCACCAAATGAACCCAATGAGCTCACTCCACCACCTACTAAATCACCCGTTGACCCAAGTCCACCAAGTGCTCCAACCCAACCATCCAAAATTTCATCACCATCACCATTACCCAAAATGGAACCTATGGAGTTATTTGGGTCTCCTCCCACATCACCACACTGTTGGGAATTCTGTGAAGTAAGAATTCTGCTGCTATTTCTGCTGAAGAGTTGGTTTCTGCTGAAGCAGTGTATCTGCTGAAGACTAGTTTCAGCTTTATTAGTTTCTGCGGATATAGTATTTCCGTATTTTATGTAATGTAGTTTGGATATGCATGAGTTTATTTAGGAAGTGATAATGCATATCTTTTAGAAGTTTTAGAATATACGTTTCTTGAGAAACGGTTTAGGGTTTCTTGAGTATAAAAGGAACACACGGTTTATGTATTGAATAACTTTTAGTGAATATTATTAAAAGATCCATAGAGGATCAAGAGTTCTTAGTATCAAGCTTGTGTTTTGTTTCCGCTTTATAAATACAAGTTGCAGAGATTGTCTATTAGTGTGTTATTGATTACAGTGACATTACTAACGATTCTAGAGTGCTCAAGAAGATCTATCAAGGTCTTTATAGATTCAACACGTGGTATCAGAGCCTCGAGATAGTCTCTGCCATACTAAGAAACACAAATCTTACACCTTTACAATCCAAACAAATCACCAAACATGCCTGGATCGGATGATGATGTTGATACAACCCAAAACATTAACACCACTTCTCTTCAACAACTCAACCTCTCCAACAGTAATGCTAAGTTTCCATACTTGAAGAATGCAGAAGATTATCATCTGTGGTCCATGAAGATGCAGAACTGGATCACAAACATTGATTGGAATCTATGGGAGGTTGTCAAAAAGGGGAATAGTCTGAAGAAGCATGTTACAGATGCTGATGGAGTTGTTACTATTGTAGGACCCAAAACTGCTGAAGAGATTCTGGCTGTGCAGAGGGAGAGTAAAGTCAGAACAATTTTGTTCCAAGCTATACCAGATGACCACATGGGTGACTTCCATTTTATGGAGGATGCCAAGGACATTTGGATGGCTATAAAAGCAAGATTTGGTGGGAATGAGGAATCAAGAAGATTGCAGAAGTCTATGCTGAAGCAAAAGTTCCAAGAATTTCAGATATCTGAAGAAGAGGGAATTCATAAGGGTTATGACAGGTTTCATCGAATATTAAGTCAACTTAATCAGTTGAAGGCTAGACCCGACAATGAGGACTGCAATGCTAAATTTCTGAGATCTCTGCCGCCATCTTGGTTAGAAGTTTGTATTGCTCTCAAGACCAAAGGTGGGTTGGACATGATGTCTTTTGATGACCTCTACAATAGGCTTAAATCACGTGAGCCTGATGTTAGAAGTCCCATTCGTCCATCCACTCATTCTGCATTTGTTGGTGCCTCTACTAAACCTGTGCATCAAGCCTCAAGTTCATATTCATCAGGAGCATCTTCTCAAACTCATAATCAATCTGCTCCTAAATCAAAATCAAGTAGTGTGTTGGAGGATCTCATTCATTCATTTGTGGCTGAATACGAACCTCAGCAGTTTATTGCTTATGAGGATTTTGAATAGGTAGATCCATTGGAAATGGAGGAGATGCACTTGAAATGGGAGCTTGCAATGATCTCAATGAACATTAAGAGGTTTGAAGCCAATTCTGGAAGAAAGTTTGGTTTTAATGGAAGAGAAGCAGCAAGGTTTGATAGAAGGAAGGTTAAATGCTACACTTGTGGGCAAGTGGGACATTTTTCAAGAGAATGCAAGGAAAGAAAGGCTGGAGATGAAGTTAGATATGGCTCTTATCCAGTGGAAGCAGGGAATAACAAGTCTGTACCTTCAAAGGCTATGGTGACTCTGGATCACCAAATTGATTGGGCTGACCATGAACCTGCTGGAGAGGAAGCTTCTACTTCTTCACAAGTGAATCTGCTGGCATTCACACCTTCCGAAGACAAGAAGGAGCAAGTCTCCTTGATGGGAATCTCTCAGGTAACCAACTGTGTGTTTGGATGTAGTGTAAGATACAATGAGCTTAAACAAGAATTTGATGAATTGAAACCAAAATACAATGAGTGTTATGTTGAAGTAGAGTCTTATAAAATGGCTTTAAAAACTTTAGAGAAACAAAAAGTCTGGTTTCAAAAGAATCAAGTTAAATATGATGAAAAAATAAGAGTTCTAGAAAGTGATTTAGAGGTTGCTAAGATAGACTTAAAACGTACTGAAAAAGAGAAGTCTGATCTAGAAAAGGAAAAACAAGAGTTACAAGCTAAATTAGATAAAGAGATAGCTGGTCGTATGAAATGGCAGGAAGGGGCATCTAATTTAAGTAAATTAAATGATGGTCGCCAATCTGTTAGGTCTAGAAAGGCATTAGGATATGAGAAATATATAGACCCTGAAGAGTTAACCTATCCTGATATGTCTAGTGTTTTTGACCCTGAACCAGCCTTAGCTTATCAAACACCTGTTAAATATGTTAAGGAAGGGGGAATGAATGATGTACCTGGACCTATAAGAGGGGAACACATGCCTATAGACTTGTCCAAACCTGTTGACTTTGATGGATCACATCATTTATATGGCAAAAAGTCAACTGACTTGCAAGACCCTATTGTGAAATATAATGACTCTGTCTCTTGTTGTAACAGTGACAAGTCTTCTGATGAAGGGTCTACCTCATTTGCTAGCTGTGATTCAAGTGAGAAGTCTGACCTGCCCAAGACCATTCCAAAGACATCACCCAAGACTCCCCACAAGCCTTCTAGAGTTGCTGCTGATAACAAGACAGTTTCTACTGACGACTTGTTTTTAAATTCTTTGCATAATAATACTTTTGGCTTTGTTAAAAACAATTCTGTTGGTGATTTGAATACTTTTTCATGTTATGGAAATTCTTTTGGTTTGAATAAATCCTCTAAAAGGAAGAAGTGTTTTGTGTGTGGAAGTAAATATCACTTGATTAAGGATTGTACATATCATGAGCAAAGAATGGGTGCATGTGTTAGTCAAAGAAAAACTAGGCAAATGTGGAAGAATGTTAGTGAAATACCCTCTTTTGTTCCACATCAGCAGAAACCTAATTCTGCTGAATCTTATTCTTCATGGAAAAGAACCAGTACTAGACCATATGTTCGACCCACTAGTTCTTTCTTTTATAATGGTTATTGGCCTAATCACTTTGACTCAATGTGTAATGGTGGTGGGAAATGGAATACTGCTGTGAAGCCCTTAGCAGGTTGTTCTTGGACTAAGAAGGGACCTAATATGCATTACAGGCCCAAGAACAATGGTGGATCTAAAACATCTACATGGCCTATCACTGATGATCCACAAGGCAGGCTCAAGTCAGCAATGACTTGAGTCTCCAATGTGTACTAATTTTGTATATTTTGCTGTTGTTGTAGGAACATCCTTTGAAAAGTACTGAAGTTGGTATTGTTGATAGTGGCTGTTCTAGAAGTATGTCAGGGAACAAGGATAAGATGCATGACTTTGAGCCCATAGAAGGAGGAGGCACTGTAACATTTGGTGGTGGAGATGGCAAAATTACAGGGAAAGGAACAATTAAGACACCCTTGTTAGATTTTGAAAATGTGTATTATGTGAAGGAACTGGAGCATTTCAATCTTATCTCTGTATCACAAATTTGTGACACTAAGAATAAGGTTTTCTTCTCTGAAGATGAGTGTCTAGTACTTTCCAAGGATTTCAAACTCCCAGAAGACACAACTGTATTGCTGAGAGTTCCTAGAACCTACAACTTATACACATTCAATCTGAATGATGTCAAGCCATAAGGAGATCTAACATGTTTGGTGGCCAAAGCTTCCCTGGATGAATCTAATAAATGGCATAGAAGAATGGCACATGTGAATTACAAGACCATCAACAAGTTATCCAAACTTGGTCTTGTTAAAGGCCTTCCTTCTAAACACTTCACCAATGAACACAATTGTATTGCTTGCAACAAGGGAAAGCAACACAGAGCCTCTTACAAAGCAGTCAAAGCTGTGAGCACCATTTCAGAACCTCTTCAGTTGCTGCACATGGATCTCTTTGGTCCAACTCCCATTAGAAGTATTGATCACAAGTACTTCTGCCTGGTTATCACAGATGATTATAGCAAGTTTTGCTGGGTATTCTTTCTCAAAACTAAAGATGAAACTACTCCAATTCTGAAAGACTTCATTATCTTAGTTGAGAACCAGCTGAATAAAAAGGTTAAAGGAATTAGGTGTGACAATGGTAGAGAATTCAAAAATGTTGCCTTCATAGAATTCTGTAAGTCTAAAGGGATTAAAAGGGACTATAGTACTCCAAGAACTCCACAACAAAATGGGGTTACTGAAAGGAAAAATAGAACTCTAATTGAGGCAGCAAGATCAATGCTTGCAGACTCCAAACTACCCACGATGTTTTGGACTGAAGCAGTAAGTACTGCTTGTCATGTCTTGAACAGGGTATCCATCACTAGACTTCATGTCAAGACACCTTATGAACTTCTCACTGGGAAAGTTCCACACATACATTACCTTAAGCCTTTTGGATGCAAGGTGACTATTTTGAATACTGCTGATATACTGGGTAAGTTTGATGGGAAAGCTGATGAGGGTTATATAGTTGGTTATTCAGCTCATAGCAAGGCCTATAGGGTTTACAATCTGAATGCTAAAAAGATTGAAGAGACCCTTAATCTGAGATTTCTTGAAGATCAGCCTAATATTCAGGGACAAGGCCATTCTTGGTATTTTGACCTGGACTATTTGACTGATTATTTGGGTTATACTAGGCATGCTTCTAATCCTAATGCAGGTATCAACGACTCAAATTCTAACCCTGCAGGTTCCATGGATGATGACTCAGAATGTGAATCTGAGCCAGAAGAGAATACCATTGTTGTACCATCTTTTCCACCTAACCATTTTGTAGGTAATCACTCTGCTGCTGCACAAAATGATGAGTCACATTATGCAGAAGATCTTGCAAGATTGCAGAAGCAGGAACATGCTGCTACTAAGGAAGCTCAGAAACTCAATGACAAGGTTACACAAGAGACGGAAGCTATCCTACATCAATCAGCACAAGCAGTCAGTGGAAACAAGGATTCTGCTGATGATTCTGCTAAAGGCATACCTCTTACCACTGATAAGATCTCAGATGTTGATTCTGCTGATCCTCACTCTCCCATCTCTAATGAAGTATCAGCAGACTTTGATAAGCCATTTACAAGATTTCCAAGTCCTTCTGATCTTGGGAATTATCAGCCAAAGCCTGGCTTGTTTCACTCAGCTTCTTATGATACTGAGTTTGGCCCTACAGTCACCAACCTTGATGCTAAAATTGATGTTCCACCTACAGCTAAAAAAAGGATTCATAATGCTCATCCCCTATCAAAGATTATTGGAGATCCTAAAGACCCTGTTAAAACTAGAAGCACTGTCAAGAATACAAAATATGGGGAAGTTGCTTTCATCTCTTATGTCTACAATCAAAAGAGGAACAATCACACAGACTTCAAACATTGTCTGTTTGCCTACTTTCTTTCTCAGATAGAACCCACTAGTGTTCCTCAAGCACTGGCTGATTCAAGTTGGCTTGAGGCAATGCAAGAGGAGATGCTACAATTTAAGAATCAGCATGTTTGGATTTTGGTTCCTCTTCCTGATGGTAAATATGCCATTGGGACAAAATGGATTCCGAAGAATAAAAGAGACGCACGGGGTATTGTGGTGAAGAACAAAGCAAGACTAGTGGCTCAAGGATTTAGACAAGAGGAAGGCATTGACTATGATGAGGTCTTTGCACCAGTGGCCAGAGTTGAAGCTATAAGGATCTTTTTGGCCTATGCCTCTTACATGGGATTTATGGTTTATCATATGGATGTTAAAGGTGCTTTCTTGTATGGTGAGATTGAAGAGGAGGTTTATGTGACTCAACCCAAGGGATTTGAAGACCCTGATCATCCTGAGTATGTGTGCAAGGTTGTTAAAGCTCTCTATGGACTTCATCAAGCTCCACGAGCTTGGTATGCTAGACTTTCCACATTTCTGCTGAAGAATGGTTACAGAAGAGGTGCCATTGACAAGACTCTATTCCTCAAGAAAGATTCAAGGGATATTATTCTTGTGCAAGTATATGTGGATGATATTATCTTTGGTTCAACCAAAGAGGCATGGTGTAGAGAGTTTGAAGATCTAATGAAGGGTGAATTTCAGATGAGTGCCATGGGAGAACTCACTTTCTTTCTGGGTTTGCAAGTTCAGCAGAAACCTGATGGTATTTTCATACATCAGGAGAAATATGTAAAAGATATATTGTCCAAGTTTGCCATGGAGAATGTCAGGACTGCCACTACTCCATATGAGGCTCCCAAACCAAAGAACAATCTTACTCCTGATCTTCCTGTGAATGTTCATTTATACAGGTCTATGATTGGTTCTTTGATGTACTTGACTGCCTCAAGACCTGATATTACATTTGCTGTGAGTGCATATTCAAGACACCAAGTCACTCCACTTACCTCTCATATGAATGTTGTCAAGAAGATTTTTAAGTATATTAAAGGCCAACCACACTTAGGTCTTTGGTATCCCAAAGAGTCTCCATTTCAGCTAGCAGCTTATAGTGACAGTGACTATGCTGGTGCCAATTTGGATAGAAGATCCACAACTGGAGGTTGCCAATTTCTTGGAAGAAGACTAATTTCTTGGCAATGCAAGAAACAGACCATAGTTGCTACCTCTACTACTGAAGCAGAGTATGTTGTTGCTGCCAATTGTTGTGGACAGGTTCTATGGATTCAGAATCAATTACTGGATTATGGGTATAACTTCATGAATACTACAATTTTCATTGACAATCAAAGTACCATTTGCATTGTTAAAAATCCAGTTTTTCATAATAGAACCAAACATATTGAAATCAGACACCACTTTATAAGGGATGCTTATGAGAAACATTTGGTTAAAGTAGTCAAAATTCACACAGATGAAAATGTGGCAGATTTGTTAACCAAGGCATTTGATGGACCAAGGTTTCAATATTTGGTGGTCCATATTGGAATACTAAATCCTTAATTGCAAAGTTTAAGGGGATGCATAAGCCTCAAGGGAGGCATATGCCTCAGGGGAGGATGATGACTGTAGACTTTGTATAATTTGTGTAAGTTGTATAATTTCTGAGTTTTTAACACTAACCCTCTAACAGTTTTGCAAGTTGTTTGGTGTATTTGCTTGTTTGATGTTTATTTTGCAGATGTTCTGAGAGTGAAAGACCAAGATCAAAAGTCAAAGGAATGTGGTCAAAGTGCTGAACATGGTTTCTACTGATTAATTGAAACATGCTGAAGGTCTTACACAATGGATAAAGTCAAATAAGATCTTTTCATTCATTCAATGAAACAAGTTGCAGCTTACATTCAATGTTACAATTGAGATACAATGACCATTCCTAAACAATTGGCTAATTCAGTACTACTAGCTTCTATCACTTATTACAAAATACTTGAGGCGATGACAAGTACAATGATGAAGCTGAAGATGAAAATGTAAGAAGAAGAGAAGGAAGACTGGGAAGATGCTCATGAATTGAAGTCAAGAGAATACTCAAGAACTTTGGTCCATGGCAACATTCCTCAATCATCTACTTCAGCTTCTCCTTTCCCTTACATATGATCTCAGTCTTCTTGCTCTGTCTAATATGTTCTTGATGTGGAAGACCAGGTCCTGGAGCAGGAAGATCCAACACCAAATTTTGTGATGTTGGAAGAGATGCATCCCTCTTACTTGATCTTGGTTGGGATCTCTCTGGCGTGGAAGGAGGAAGAAAGGTTGGATCTTCATTTTCTTCCTCTGAAGAGTCTTCATCAGAGGTATAAATGAAGGGAGAGACAAGCTCTCTCTCACCAGGAACGGGTACATTGCTTGGTTTACCTTTCAAATGAGCATTCCATTGTCTTTCTTGTGCATCCCATCGGTTCTCCAATGCTCTTTCAAAGTCAGAACCATCAAGCCCCCATGGATATGGTGGTACATCTTCTTCTGCTGATGGAGAAGAGGAATTTGGATCTGAGTTTTCTGGGTGTGAAGACATGATTTTGATGGAGATTTGGGGATTTAGGGTTTGAAAGATGATTTGGGGTAAATTGATGAATGAGATGTGTGATTTGGGGTTGATTAAATAAGCCAATTTTAGGAGTTACGATATTTAATGCGAGTTGGGTGGCACAGTAAAATCAAGATATTGATCAAAGATATTTTTACCTTTGGTTGATTCTGCTGATTGTTGACTATGCTTCAGCAGATTTGACTTTCATTTCTGCTGAAGGGTAAATTCAAAATTGGAAGTTTTTGAACTGCTTGTCAGACTTGGTCAATAATTTGTTCCGATAATTTTGACCACGATTGGGAACTTCCAAATTTAACCCACTTTGCATATCTTTTCTGAATCAAAATTATTCATTTATCACTCCAAATAAACCCATTATTCTCTGGAGTAATTCATAACCATCTCACTCAAGTTCATTCGAATGGCTCAACTTGAATTGAAGGGCGATCATAACAAATATGCTATTCTGAGAAAGGCAAAGGGACATGAAGAATTCGATTTAATGGTGGAATTTCTACAAAGGTCAAAGATTCACTATGCTTTGACACATAGTCCTGATTTGGTGTGTGAATCCTTGGTGAAGCAATTTTGGGCATCTGCTACTAAGAGGTTGGATACAGAGATTGTGGCTGAAATTGATGGTGTAGAATATGTGGTGACAGAAGGGTTGATTAGGGTAAAGCTTCAGTTGGATGATGAAAATGGTATATATCATTCTAACACTGCAGAGATTCTTGCTGGATTAAGAGATGCTGGATATAAAAGTATGGATACATCCAAGTGGCACAAGAATCAATTTTGTCCTAAGTGGAGGTATTTGGTGCATCTGCTGCTTCAATGTATCAGCAACAAGTGTGGTGGATGGAACCAGTTCTCTTTGCAATTGGGTTGTGGTATTGTTTGTCTTTCTAAGGGTCAAACTTATAATTTTTCTAGGTTTATTTTTGATAATATGCTAGAAAATATAGATAAGGAACAGCATAAGTTCTTAATGTACCCTAGATTTTTACAAATTATTTTAGACATAACCACTGTGGATAGAACCCATGTACCTATTAAAAGTCTAGGTTCTAAGTTGTTTGCCTCAATGAAAACTAATTATACTGGGGAACATCACCCTATGTTGGAAGCCATGTTGCCACAAGGCAATGCCAATGTAGTTGAGGGTGATGATGCTGGTAATGTGCCTGCTCCTAATGCTGCTGATGATGGTAATCCATCGTCTTCTGGTGTTGCTGCTGATGGTAATCCTTCAGTGGTAATGGAGGAAGAGCCAGCTACAACTGCTGAACCTTTACCTGATTCTACTGACTTACCACCACCTACCCCTGTACATATGTCACCTAGTCCTACCATTTCACCAGTTCAGGATGCTCCAGCCGAGCAGATTCATGAGTTTGAAGATGACTTACAGACTTTTGAACCTGATCTTACTAGACTACCTTCACCCAGTTCTTTAGGAGAGCAAATTAATGTAGCTTCTCCTAATGTTGTAAATGAGTCTGTTTCTCCTGCTGGGTTCAATGAAGCTCCACATACCACTGAGCAATCTGCTGGTAGAGCAAAGGACCCTATTACTCTCACATTTGTATATGATTCACTTAGCAGGTACATGAAAATGACTGAAGATCTCCAGAAAGAACTTGCTGAGACCAAGACTACTCTTGGTAATGAAATTCAAAGTTTGAAAAGCAAGGTTAAAGATTTGGAGGCACAACTAAGACAGCATAAGCAAAGTAAAGATAGATTGGATTCTACTGAAGTAGAAAAGGAGGCAAATTTGGATTCTCTTGAGATTCTAGCTGAAGTTGCTAGACAGTCTCATGCTGCTCCTCCTACAGTTCCTTCAGTATCTCAATCTAAACCAAAGATACTAGTTCAAAGAAGAAGTACAAGATAGTATTTGGCAAGGAAAGCTGCTGAAGCTTCAAAAGTGTCTGGTGGAGATAATGATGTGCTGATGACTGAAGCTGTGGATATACTTCAGGAGAAACAATCATTAAGTAGGGTTGCTACTGATCAATCTGCTGACAGAGGAAATACATCAGGTGTCACACCCCGCAAAGGCGGAAACTCGAGGTGTAACAAGAAATGGAATCGTCATAACACATGGTAATAACAATAGAGAATATACTAAGTGAACAAGTAACCAATGTCATGACGACTCCTGAACAAGCATGGAACTCGTGTCAAGGATAGCCGAAACATAACAACATAATCATATAAAATCAAAGAGTCTCCCAAAATGGGTAAAAAAAATATACCAAACAAAGTCATGATATCCAATACTAGAAACAAAGTCTCAAAAGCCATAAAAGTAGTCCATAAAAATAAATGCCTAAGGTCTCTCGCTAAACCATGCAAGTAATCAACTCCTTAAGCAGTCTTATTCTCTTCACCTGAAAATGATACTCGAAAATGTCAACATAATGTTGGTGAGCTCGTAGGTTTAAAGTAAACATATATCATTTTGCCATGCATAAGATATAGGACAAGTGTGCAAACAATAAAGTGGCATAGGGCAAATAGTACATCATAACCAACCGATACTCCAATCATCACATTCTTCATCTCCAAAAGTATATAGTGTACAACATGCATGCCTACCAGCTGGAGCTAACACATGAGTACTCCCATGTCAATCATGACATGAGACCACACAGCATAATACTCCCATGTCAATTGGAGTAAATCCAAGACATGAGATCACATAGTAATAATTCACATAGTAACTACTAAAGCACCTAGCACAATTATAAGCACATAACTTGTCCAGGAAAATAAAAGTTGAGCACAGCATAAAACACATTTGAGTATCATTCTCCCCCAATAAAACATAAGTAAAAAGGGGCCACGAAAACTCACCTCGAAATCAAAAAGACAATGCCAAATCCAATATAGTGAATTACAAGGAATAAACAAGGGATCCCGGCTACTCTTCCTTCAGTGGATCTACACAGTATAGGTATCACACATTACTTAATAATCCTTTATTAAGTTTATTATACTTTAAAGTTTTTTTTTTTTTTTTTTTTTTTTTTTCTAACTTTCTATAATTAGTGACATTTCGTATTTAGTAAATTCCCGAATTAGTAACTTTGATACTTTAGTTTTATAAATGACAACTAAATAAATTTAAAGGTTTAATGACAATTTCATGGTTTAGGGTTTATTATGACAACTTATTAAAGTTCAGTGTTTAAAATGTCATTTTAGAAAATTTTAAGATCTGTTATGTAATTTATGCTAATGTATGCCAATTCTTCAGTTTTTATTCGTTTGTGTGAACTCATGTATTAACGTACTCGACCTCAATAATGTACACCTGACAACCTATCTTGACACTACAACTAACCCACATGCATATACTTATGCTCTACAATAATACATAAATCTCGTCTAAAACTTTTCAGATTAAATCACACACACACAATCACTTTTTTTTTCCAGCCCATATGGTACTACACACACTACACCCGAATCCTAAACAACCCTACTATATTATACTTATGACACACCCACCAGCTCAAGTTAACGAGCACACACCTCTCACAGAAAGATACATGATCAGCCTTTAATATTGACACACAATCACACCTTTTTCAACCACCATGTCGACACACATTACACAAACACGACACACATAATGCAGCCACACTACCATGGACTTAATTAGCCAAAGACACCATAAAACCTTCACATCAAACCCCACCTAATCAGGCCTTTATCCACAAAATAACCTGAGCGCCCTATCCTTTATTACCTAAGTTTACATCCAGATTTTTAAGCCATGTTTTAGAGATAAAACTATTGTTAAAGACCAGATTAATTGCGTATATAATAACCATGTTCTCTACTCTTTTTGATTCGAAAGACACACACGCACTTCACATCTTGTACTCCTGTTTATTTCATCCCACAACACACACTGACTCATAACACATCAAACAACGCAACACAATTATAACCGGATCACATAAAATCACGCATTATGCAGCCCTTTGGTTCACGCATACAACATGCATATCCCATGTTAATTACTTATGTTTTATTTCCAGGTTATTGGTCGCGTTAAGAGTATATTAGGACTACCAATGACCAGATTATAGGCGTATGACACTAGCAGGTTCGAAGTTCACACAACAGAAATAAGATCGACTTATATGTATCATAGTTTCATGTTTCAAGGCTGTATATATTATGTTATTCCTTATACAGTTTTAACGACACCCAAAAGTTGGTGTGGGAACCAGATTCATGATCATATAACAAGGTTTTTATCTTTAGATTATGCGTATTATTTGTGTCGAATGAGTAGGAAACAAGGGATTGAGATACCTTCGGGACGACTAAAGAAGAATGAACACCGAACACAAGCACCAAAACAACACCCCTTTAGAGCCAAAACCAAAACCACACCAAGCTATTCGCCACACTACGATCACTCCAAATAGGATCACCAATGATCGACACCTTTACCCTTCTGCTTAGTATTTCTTCGAGAGAACCAAAAATGAGTTGCTGTTTTCTTTTTGTTGTAGATTTTTAGGGTTTGTATGTGTGAGTATTATGGGGTATACGGTTGAATTATATGTGGAGAAGTGGGAGAATGGGCTGCCGAGTGAAGAGGGATAAAGGAGACTCATTCTCCACACAATATTTCAAATGTAGTCACATATCACTATGAAGTTGTGTAATTTTTTTAAATCAGACCCTATATAATATAGTATTATCGTGTGATGTGAATTGAAATATATTTAGCCCATTTAATGCTTCATTAACATTTATATCAATTTAACAATTATATGGATGTGTCGATTTATTTTAGTTTAGGTTTAAGATTAATTCATGTCTAACATATAGATATAATTAGGAACGTATCATTTTTTTTATTTATTTCCTTTCATTACTTTAGGTAATAACTAGGTAGATCCACTAGGAGTGCATACCAGATTAATAGTGTAAATCAAAACTAGGTCAGGGTTTACGTTGACTAACCAGATTAGGTGACGGTTCTCACATCAGGAGAAACATACTTTGTAGCTGGGAAAGAATACTTGAATTCTCCTGTTCATCATTCATCTGAGAATCTACAAGTTTCTTCTGATAGAGAGGTTCAAGATGTACATGATGAACCTATGGCAGATGTACATATGTCTAATGATGATGTTGCTGCAGATAATGTTCCTCATGATGGTTTGGATGAGCTTGTAACAGCTGAAGACAGAGCTGGACAAGGAAAATTGTTTAAAGAATGGGAAGATTATAAGAAGAGTGCTAATCTAGCTGAGGAAGTACAAGCTAAGTTTGATGCAGAATTAGATTCAGTAACTCAAAGATATGTTTCTACCTTACCCATTGCAAGACAAAGGGAATTGGATGCAGCTGTTCTAGAGTTTGATGAGTCAGATTGGCAGCTGATTGGAAAACAAGTGCTTGATAATCCTACTGTAGCTGCTGAAATTATTGGAAAAAGGGTAGAGTAACAAGATTATGAATCTGAAATTGTGAAAATGTTAAAAATGAGGAAGAAGGTAGCAGATGAATTAAAAGCTAAAGTTAAAAGAGAAAAACCTATGAGTCAAGCACAGCAAACGGAGTATATGAGAACATATGTGAAAAATCAGAGCAGCTCATTATTTACTACTGCTTGGTCTAAGAAACATGTGTGGGGACTTCCATTTGACAAACTAGTTGAGATTTATAACAAGATCAAGGCTAGGAATGCCAAAGCTGGAATGGGTGCTTCAAAGAATATTCCTCTTCTCAATGCTGATGCTGTTTCATCTGAGAATATTCATATTGCTGTTGAACAAGTATCTTTACCTGATACTTCTGCTGGTTTATCACATGTTGCTGCTTCTGTGGATAAAGGTAAAGCCAAAGTGATGATATCAGATGCTCCAACTAGAAAGAGAACTAGGAGACAATTGGAGCAGGAAAGATTAGGTGAAGAGACTGCTAGAAAGTTGACTGAGGATCAAGAAGCTGAACAAAAGGCTGAGCTTGCCAGATTTCATGAACTGAAGGTAAGAGAAGTTGAAATTCAAGCTGCAAGAAACAAACAAATAAGGAAGGCTATGGATGAACAATATACCTCTGCTGCACTTGAATCTTCTCAAGATTCTACTGATGAACAATTGGATAATCCATCAGTAGATACTAATGCTGCAGAAGTTGAATCTGCTGAAACAGCAGTTCATGATGCTATCTATGTTCCTGGAAGAAGAGGAAAGAGGATGGCCAAGGTCAGATCTTCACATCCCAAACAAAGTCTTATTAATGTGAATGATTTTGATGCTTCATTTATAAGGGAAGGATCTTCTGATGATTGGCCTGTGGGAACTAGAGTTGTTCTGGTGAGTTAGGAGTTAAGTAAAGATGGTCAAATTAATACCATTTACAGATTGGATAAAACTTCCATATCCTTTGCATTTCTTCAACAGATTTTGCATCTTCTGGATCATCAGGATTTGGTAACTTTATATGAGTTAGTTCTTAAGTATTATTCAACTCATACTCCTGAAGGATCTGGATTGTATTTGTTGGGTGATCTTCAAGTGTTGTTTGATTCTTCTACTCCCACTGGTGCAAGCTATGAAATTTGGAAGAATAATCAGAGATGGAAAGTTCAAAGTTGGAAGTTCTATTCTATGCCTTATGTTCATGTGTTGGAAACTACAACTGGTCTGAGGCTAATCATGGATCTTACCAAAAGATATCCTCTAAAAGTATCCCTGATGGAGAAAATGTTACAACAGAAGTTAGAGATTTCTCCTGATCCAGCAGGGAATACCAGGTTGTTTGCTGAATCTTTGGTGAAGGTTTTCAAACAAAGGATTAAGACTTCCAGAGCAGCATCTGAGTAGGGATATTATGTTGTAATATTTGTTTTTAATAAATAAATAAATAAATTTAAAAAAAAAAAAAAAAAAAAAAAAAAAAAAAAAAAAAAAAAAAAAACTAACATGTTGTTGTATACTATTTGTCTGCAGGTTTGGTTATCAACTTACCTGATGTTGACTATTCCATCATCAAATTGGCTAGTCCAAAGGGTACAGCTTTGGTAAAGACACATCAAATCTGTTGATAGCTGTAATGGTTTGCTCAAAACCATAGGGTTTTCAACTCACCCATGCTTTGTTGCTGAGTAGTTGAAATGGTTGTCAATTGACCATGGATTTTTCCTTTATGGATTCCAAATAATTGGCTAGCCCACATGTATATGGCTTGTGGTAAAGGCAGTGGAAAACCATATTTGGTAATCAGTTAACCAAGATGATTTTCATCAAAATAATTGGCTAGTCCTGAGCAAACGGCTACAGGTAAAGACATCTCAAATCCGTTTATAGCTAATGATTTGCTAAAAATCATGTGGTTATCAGTGTACCTTAGAACACTTGGCTACTCCAGTAGTGATGGCTATTGGTAAAGAGACATCAAATCCATCATTTTCCATGATTCACCTCTCACAGGAGTTAACACACCTGGAAGTGATGAGAATAGTATGAAACTAATTTGTTTTGATGTACATTTGGTCATTTGTTGCTGCAAAGAATGGAGCTTTCAAGTATGTGCTGATCATAGAGATTCTGCTGAAGATGATTCTTTGCTGGTGCTATCTTATCACAATCCTCTTGGTATGTTATTTTGAAGATCTATCAAGAATCTTGAACTTAACTAGGTCAAATTCAAGATTAGGGGAGGATTGTTGGGAATTCTGTGAAGTAAGAATTCTGCTGCTGTTTCTGCTGAAAGGATTCTGCTGAAGAGTTGGTTTCTGCTGAAGCAGTGTATCTGCTGAAGACTAGTTTCAGCTTTATTAGTTTCTGCGGATATAGTATTTCCGTATTTTATGTAATGTAGTTTGGATATGCATAAGTTTATTTAGGAAGTGATAATGCATATCTTTTAGAAGTTTTAGAATATACGTTTTTTGAGAAACGGTTTAGGGTTTCTTGAGTATAAAAGGAACACACGGTTTGTGTATTGAATAACTTTTAGTGAATATTATTAAAAGATCCATAGAGGATCAAGAGTTCTTAGTATCAAGCTTGTGTTTTGTTTCCGCTTTATAAATACAAGTTGCAGAGATTGTCTATTAGTGTGTTATTGATTACAGTGACATTACTAACGATTCTAGAGTGCTCAAGAAGATCTATCAAGGTCTTTATAGATTCAACACACACCCTTTTGTCCAAGATCTTAATGATCTCCCACCAAGACCTTCACAACCACCACCTTTTTCACCAAAGTCAATTCTTGACCAAAATGAGCATTTTAACCACACCCAACCACCACAACAAGTATACCATCAACCCAAACCATTGTTGTTTCACCCCATCTACAATGACATCCATGGTCCTTTTTATGGAGAACCAAACTTTGAAAACCATGATCACCCAACTCCACCACACTCTCAAGCTCAAAACTTTGAGTCTTTCTTTCCCTCATATGAGGATATACAAAACATGGTTGAAAACCACCTCCATCAAGCAATGGAATTTCAAACCACCTTGCTTGACTCAATACCAAACCCATCATCCACCCAAGAACCACAAACCAACCAACCCTCAAACCAAGAAACCAAAACCCACCCATTTCCACCCACTCATCCCCATGTTTGCTCAAATTATGAGCAAATGGGTGCAAGCATCAAAACGTTGCTTCACCAACTCCAAGATGAAACCCGATTTGCATTCCAACACGTCATAGAATGTTTGGATGCTCTTTCCCACCCAAACAAATCCTAGACAACCATTTGGAGGCCGTTTGCCCCAATTTTGGAAACTATGCTTTTATTTTTCTTTCTTGGTTAATTTTTAAGTTTTTAGAAGTAGAAGAATATTACTATTTCATGTCCTTTGACTTTTATAAGTCAAAATTTTATTTGGAATATTATTTCGTTCTACTTACTTTCGTGCATTGTTGGTTGATCATGTGTATTGTGGTTGCAATGTGTGTGGTAACTACAAACTTGGCTATATATATATATCACCAACTAACCATTTTTTTGTAGGATCCAAAATCCATGTTTCCCACCTTGGCACTCCTTTTAGGGGGAGTAACAAGCAAGGGGGAGCAAGTGCATTTTTCCGCTTCGCTACTCTACTTTTTGTTTCGACAAAAAGGGGGAGAAATATATTAAACCTTCAAAACTTAATATGACTTTCATCACTTAAGTAAAACAAGTTTAATATAATTTTTTTTAAGTCTTAAAAAACAAGATTTTGTGAGTTACTTAAAAACAAAGTGTATGTTTTGTCATCAACAAAAAGGGAGAGATTGTTAATACAAATATCGCCTAAAAACGTTATTAATATTTTACGATCTTCGCTAAGTTTTGTTAATGACAAATGTAAACTTTAGTTTCTAAGTAAAACATAATCTTAGTTTTAAAGACTTGCATAAACTAGACATTTGCTACATTTTACATTTCATAAAACACAACACTTCTTATTTTCTAAAAATAGAATTGTCACATCACATTTATGGCAAGTTTTGTCATTATACATTAATGGAAAGAAATGTGTTTGACTTACTTTGATGTTGCTTGCAAGTTTAGTGTTTGACTTGATATTATGTGATGTGACATTGTTTGGTTTGCAAGAGTAATGAGACGTGACTTTGTTTTGTTTGCAAGATTTATTGCAAAACCAACTGCAAGCCCGGCGGTACCTTGGAGGTACACGGGCGGAACCCTTTTGAGGGGTCCGCCGGATCCACCAGACCTGCAGAAGGTTTGGCTATAAATATTGAGCCACAAGTTGAATTTTGGCTCATCACTTGACATCATATTTTACAAACACATTCATTCTTTCATCTAACCTCTTAACATTTCATATGTGAAGTTTCTTTTTGTAGCAAAGAGATTCACGAGCTTACTAAAAGTAACAAGTATTCAACACAACGTTGCAAGACTTGTTAGCTTAGCATTGTGTAGACTTGTGTAGTTTACACTTAATTTGATTGTGTATTTTCAGTAGTGATCGGTTAGTATTTTAGTCCTCAAAATACAAAGTGTATCGGGAGTAGTTGTACCCTTGTAAAGAACTAACGGGAGTGGTTGTACCCTTGGTAAAGAACTCGACATCTAGCTTTGTATCGGTAAAAGTATAAGCGACGTGTAAGGTTTTCTTCGCCGGTGAAAGGAGCTTGTTGACTAGTGAAAGTAACTCTCGAGTTGGATACTCGGGGCGTGGACGTAGGGCAAGGAAAAAGAGTCCTTGTAGCCGAACCACGATAAATACTCGTGTTGTGGTTTGATCGTTTCTTTCATTTTCTTGCATGTTATATATTGTGTTTGTGTATATATCTTTGATCAAACGGAAAGTTTCAAAGCTAACTTAACAAGTTAAAAAGATTTTAATCGGTAAACTATTCAACCCCCTTCTAGTTTTCCACAAGGTCATCAACATAAACTTCCAGGTTGCGACCTACTTGCTTCTCAAAAGCTATGTCCACCAATCGCTGGTATGCTGCTCCCGCGTTTTTTAGACCAAAGGGCATTTTTGTATAGCAAAAGACCCCTTGACTTGTGTGGAAGGCTGTCTTCTCTTCATCTTCTTCAGCCATCTGAATTTGATGATATCCTTTGTACACATCTAGGAAGCACTTAAAGGGATATCCACACAGAGATTCTACCTTCCAGTCTATCTCTGGCAGTGGATAGCAGTCCTGTGGACATGCTTTATTGAGGTCAGTGAAGTCCACGCACATCCTCCAACTGCCATCACTCTTCTTTACCATCACTGGATTAGAGAGCCAGTCGTGATAGTAGACTTCGCGCATAATACCTGCGTCTACAAGTTTGTGTACTTCTTCCAGGATGTCTTTTGCGCGATCTGGAGCCTGGCCGCGCTTCATCTGTCGTATTGGGGGATATCCTTGTCGGATTTATAGCTTGTGCTTCGTAATAGAGCGTGGCACTCCGGTCACGTGCTTTGGTTCCCACGCAAAGATACTTAGGTTCTTTTGCAAGAGTGCGCACACAGCTGCTTTACCTTTGTCAGATAGAGATCCTCCAATCGATATTTGTTGATCTGGGTAATCAGGGTGAATGGCAACCTTTAGGTTTGGTATTTTTTATGCGCGCTGTTCTGGAACATTCTCCACCTCACTGGTTACCGCGTTGCATTCCTTAGGCGGCACCGTGGTATTGTAGAGGGTGACAATCCCTCCTTCTACTGGAAATTTGAGCATCCCATGTGTTGTGGATGGTACAGCGCGCATGGATGATATTCCAGTTCTCCCAATGATGCCGTTGTACGGTGAATGAGACTTGATTATCATGAAGTTTATCCACGTTGCTATAGAGTGTTGTTCATCGCCCACAACTACAAGTAAGCGTAATTGCCCCATAGGCCATATCTTTTCTCCTGTGAAGCCAGTCAGCGACGTCGTGGCCGATATTAACTGACTTTGTATCTCAGGTCGTAGCCTTTTAAAGCAGTGCTCATACAGAATGTCTGCGGATGCTCCTCCATCGATATACATGCGGCGAATATCATGTCCCCAGTATGTATCTCAATGGTTAGTGGCTCTATTACTGCGTTGTTCGCAGCTAGGGTGGGGAAGGATATCTCATTCTCTGACGTGAATTTTTGGCTGATTTTTTGCTTTGTTTTGCGCTGCCATGACTGTATCATGTAGATGATGTCGCTTTATCTTTGGAAGGTTCTTTTTTACCTCCATTCTTTTGTTTGTCCTTTCCTTCTTTAATGTTTTTAACGAGGTGATCCATTCTACCCTCCTTTACTAATTTGTCAATTAGTTGTCGTAGCTGGATACACTCGTTGGTGGTATGGCCCTTTTGTCCATGGTATTCGCAGTATCCGTTCCCTATACGCTTGTCCTCTGGGGTGCGCATTGGTAGGGGTTTTGGGAAGTTTGCGCCTTCTGTTACAAATATTTCCCTCAGAGTCTTAGTGAGGGGGGTATACTTGTCATTATCTCGTCCACTTCCCTGACTGCGATAATTCTTGTTGTGATTGCTGCTCTGATCATTGGATTGTCTTCTAGGCTGTTCTTGCTGCCTATAATTTGAGTAGCCTTTTTTACTGTCCGCATCGGCTGCTTCTCCTTGGATGAAGGATCTTATGCGCTTCATTAGTTCATCGAAGGTTTGGGGAACCTTGTCATTTAACTTCCTAATGAGTTCTGGGTTATTAATCCCATTCATGAACCCTGAAATTTTTAGGACTTCGGGACACGCTTTGACATGTATACATTCATCTTTGAAGCGTTCCATATAAGCACTGGTTGATTCCCCTTGGCGCTATTTTACTCTGGCTAATTCAACAGGGTTTTTAGCGCACTTCTTTCTTTGGGTGAAGTTTAAGCGGAATACTTTTCGCAACTCTTCAAACCCGTCTATGCTCCTTCGTGGAAGCTTGCTAAACCAAGAGCGCGCATTCTCTAATAATGTGGAGTTAAACATATGACACCACACAGGTTGTGGCCAATTTTTGATAGTAGCAGCGGATTCAAAAAATTTTAGGTGGTCATCAGGATCACCCGTTCCATCATATGTTTTAACATTAGTGGGCATGCGCCTTTTCTTATGATCGGAGTAATCGCTGATGCGTCGTGTAAATGCATCAACTTTCTGGCGACGCCACGGAAGAGATATGTCTTCGTCTTCTTCCTCGCGACGTCTTCCTCTGGAGTTCCAGTGTCCTGTCTCTTTATCCTCGTTGTCCGAGGAGTCACTGGAGGAGAGGTTATCTCTTTTGCGGCGCCTGCGCCGGTTTTCCTCAGAGGAAGAGCTTGAGGGGCTTTCACTTGGGGAAGTTCGCCTCCCTAACCTGTCGTGAATTCTTCTGCTCCCAGACCTGGAGGAGCCTTCGCTTGGTGAATGTTGACGTCCAAGTCTGTCTTGCATCCTTCAACTACCAAGTCTGGAGTGAACATTGGTGCGCCTCTCGCCATCTTCGTGTTCCTCCGAGTATTGTAAGTCAGATACTGTACCAAGTCTATCATGGATATTGGTACGTCTTTCGTTATTTTCGCGCCCCCTCTTTGGTAGCGCGGTGGTGATGTTTTGCGTTCAGGACCAAAGTTGAGCCAGGCTTGCAGGCTCCTACTTGACCTTCTCCTTGCTTCTTCTTGCATGAGGGCGGTTAAGGTTTCGTAATTTTGGGATACAAAATTACTTAACATTAAATCGGGCGCGTCCTCATCCGTTGTAAGAATTTCTGCCTCAACATTAGGCACCTTATCTCGGTTGGGTGCGCCAGGTGGCACAGTGTTGTCCACTATAGGTACCGTTTGGTGGGGAATATTGAAGAGGGTACGCTGAAGTTCTTCAACGCTTGGGACCACCGTGGTGGTTTGAGTAGTCCTTATAGGCAATTCTATCATTGGGAGAGGTAGGGTTGGTCCCGTTTCTTGGTGACCAGGCACACTGGTTGTTCCAGAGGCCTGCCTAGAGGTCGAGTCTTGAGGGTTCTTCCTTTGGGGGTCACCACATGTTTTTTCCAACTGCGGAGTCCGCTGGCTTGAGTTTTTGTTCTTCATCATTCTAGTTCTTAGTTCTTAGTGTAGTGTCCAACGGATGGCGCCACTTGTTGATACAAAAGTTGGGCGTTCCTAGTTTGGGCTCCTGCTCTTATACCAATTAATTCTTAATGCTTGAAATATGCGCACTGAGAAAGTAAACAAACACCGTTAGGCTTATCGTTGGATTGTTTCCCACGATTATCCTCCAGCGTGAGAGTAAGTAATCGGTTTAGGGTTATATTGAAGAGTTAGGGTTTTGTAAATCGTACCTTTAATGAGAATTATGTCATTCTATATATAGGCGCAGAATCCTTGTAGGTTTCGTGCTCCTTACTCTTCGCACACATGGTGCTTATCCGGTCCAAGGATCTTTATCCGTAAATAGAAGATCCTTATCTAGACCATAAATAGTTTTGTTGGGCTTGGGCCTACGTGAGTCCATCCCATTGGTAGTGCGGCCTAAATCATTGTTATGATAGCCCACTCATGGTGGGTTTGAGCTTTAGTAATGTTTATCATTTGGGCTCGCGGCCCAAATATAGACTATACGTCATCATTAATGTTAGAGCTTTAAACAATAATAGGTGTTATAGGCTCGTGTTATAGCAAACAGTACTGTCACGTCATATTTTCATAATATAACTCAAAACCTATAACTTAATCAAAATATACACCTTATTTCACTTTAGTTATAGGACATTCTATAACACATTAAAATAAAATAACACATTAATTTTTAATTTTTTCACCTATTAATAAAATAACACATTAAAATAAATACATTCGTAATTTAAATAAAAGAAACTAATACATTTTACGGACTAATAATAAAATAGTATAATTTATATGGTTAAAAATGAAAAAAAAAATATTATACCATCTTCATCTTCATCTTCATCTTTAGGCTTCTTCCTGACTTCCTCTCTTGAGCTCGCATGCAATAAAAAAATAATAATAATAACACGAAACACAAAACATGCACACAAACACTACACACTCACAAACACTACACACACAAAATCAATAATCCAACACAAATATACGATAAATTTAAAAAAAGAAGAAAGACAAAGAAAAGAAAAGTGCTATAACTTGGCCGGTGGGGGTGGTGCCGGACCCTATAACGCGGCCACTTGTATGGTGGTTCGTACGGTTGTAAACGAACTGCACGTTCAATGAACATTTCATGAATTTTTCGGTAAGGGTTTATGTTCCTTTATTTATTAAATAAACGAAGACGAACAATATTTTACGTTCGTTTAGTTAAATGAACCAGTATGAAAAAAAGTCTCGTCCATTCATTTATGTTCATGAATATCTGATCATACATTTATTAACGTTCGTTTATGTTTATTTATTTGTTTATATTCATATATCATATATTTTAATTGTATAATTTTAAAAATGGTTTGTTTAAATAAAACAACACTTATAAAACAAAATTTATGCATAATTTAATAAAATTTATGTTTGTTTTTCTACGTTCATTAATGCTCGATCCTTCATATTTGTTTAGGATTTGTTTAGTGTCTTGATAAATGAACATAAATAAACATGAACAACTCATTTTCTTAATAAATGAATATGAACATGAAAATCCATCCGTTTAAGAGTTTATTTCCGTTTATTTGTCCCGTTAAAATTAAACGAACGAATATGAACAAGGTTCAATTCACTACAACAAATCAGGCTTTATAGGACGTGTTCGTCCGATTTGTTTACAACCCTCGTCATAGGTGGGCATTATGCCCTATAACGCACCCTCACCGGGTGCTCTAATAAAGATATATTACGTCTTTGTAAAATAGCTATATGAAGTAATTTCATCGTTATGCCATAACAACACCGAAGTTACTAATAGGGTATGTTTGACGAAGATAACAGTAGCAAGAAGTAGTAGCAAAAAGCAGTAGCGGAAGCAATAAATGCTTGTTTTGATAAGTTGTATAGTCATATTAGTATGTGGAAACGCTAGTTGCTCGAAATGATACTAGAACCAGCATTTTGATTTGAAGCGTTGAGAAAAAGTATGAATGCTAGTTACTTGTTTTCAAACAAGCATTTTGTGCAAAACACGAAACTCTAGTTGCTAGTTAATTACTTCAAAACGCCCCTAAACGATTGCTACCAAACATACCTTATATACTGGTGGCTTTGGTTGCTCATGAAGATATTGGTCAAAGTTAGCTTGGTTATCGTCGTCTTATGTGTATGTATGTATGTATGTATTTTCGTGAATTAAGTCATGTTTTTTCTGGTAATTATGATTTTTGATTTTTTGCCAATTAATTCACATAATTTAAATTCATTATTATTCAGAATCAAATCGGATAAAGCCTTTCATTTTCAAAATGGCTGGCATAGCGGATCAGAGTTGTTTGTAGTTGAGTAACATAAATTGAGTTAATCTTTTGAATTTAGTCATGCACCCAACAATATCTTTTTTGGCAGCTTCTTGATTACCGCACACTGACTATGACTGTGTCTCCTACTACATAGTTACATACTATACCATCATCGTCAAGAAACGTAAATCACATATAAACACGTACATACATACATACAAACAAACACTAAAATTGAAGCAGTTAATTTTTATAAATTCCGTTTGTATTTTTTTTTTTTTTTTTTTTTTTAAATGCTTCAAGTTGTACAACTTGATGAAGGTCCAATGGCCTCACACCCTCAAGCTATAAATTTTACATATTATAAACATAAAGATTGTTATTTAAAAATTTTAAGTTTGTGGGGAATAAGCCATAGCAACTTGATGGAGGTTGTAAAATAACAGTACGTACTTTTCTAGATGATGAAACATATGAGTCATATTACATTATAACATTGTGTGTGTAGGCTCTATTTGATATTGCAATAGACTTAATTCAAAAATAAAAATAATATTAATAAAGTTTGATCTTTTTTTTTTTTTTTTTTGAGACCAGTGAAAATTACGTCATAGCTAGAAGTGCAAATTAAGCAAAGATCTCAAATTTAAAGGACTCCATAATCAAAATTAATTGTAATATGAACAATAATACTTTCCTTCTTGAAGTCAGTTTAATTATCGTCTTCAACCTACATTATTTGTTTCAACATGTTTATAGAATAAGTAATGTAAAATCAATCAACAAACCGCTTGCCAATCCATGAATCCAATTAACAAAATTCAGCAACACACGTTTTAAAGAAATATATGTTTTGCTTAGTTACTCACTTAAAGTAACCAAATTCATATACATCATGTAGATAAATCAATTACTTTCTCTACACAACTTATATCATATAATTGGAGTTAAGATATATAGAATTTATATAAATTTTTTAAGATATGCTTTCTAATCCAGAGTAGAATAAAACATATGCTTGAAGAAAATACATGTGCTTCTCAATTTGTTACTCATTTAAAGAATCCAATACCGTACATATATTGTAAATAACTCAATTTTTTTTTTGTACACAACAAATCTCACATAAATTGGAGTTATTGTTGATTTTATATGAACTTACAGAATCAATTTCTGAAGGGAATTGATACTTACACAACTTTTTTTATGCACACACCATAATGTTACATCATTAATGCACATGTTACAACATGCTATATGCATAATTGTGGTGTGTGCATCAAAAAAGTTGTGTAAGTATCACTTCCCATTTCTAAAGTGTAGACACAGTCTGTGTGAGGAAATTATAGTCTACGTAAACATTGCGTTTGCACTTTTAGAAGTTTTATATGTTCTTATGCCAAAGATGGTAATTGCGTACTAAATTTTCCTTATAAGAATAATGCCTACACTATAAATTTATAGAGATTGAGCCTGCAATTTGGTCAAATCATAACTACAAATTTGCATTTTACTCTAAGCTAAATATACATAGATATGCTATCCATAATAGTAGGGTATCTGATCAAGGCTTTGCTCTTATACAAGAACGAATGGGCTCGCACATTGCTTTGAGTTTTTCTGTCTATACCTAGTTGTAATAGATACTTCAAAGTGAATGCAATAATGATAACATATTGTTGATTTAATACATTAGTATCTCTATAATTTAGGTTTGATATTGTAGGCTTATTCCAGGGATGAGCACGGTACCGGTACCGTACCGATTTTGTACCGAATTAGTGGTACCGATTTTTTCCCGAGCATAAATAGTGGTACTGGTACCGTACCGAACGGGATTCGGATACCGGTACCGGTACCGGTTTCGGTACCGGTACGGGGAAATCGGGTTTTTCCCGTTTTTATTCGGGAATTTCCCGATTTGGTACCGGTCCCGTACCGAATTAGTGGTCCCGATTTTTTTTCACCTTATTTCGTAGTCCCGGTACCGTACCGTATATCGGGAACGGTACCGTTTCGGTACGGTACCGGTACGGTTCCGGTTCGGTTTCGGGATTCGGGTCGAAATGCTCATCCCTAGCTTATTCTGTTTTTGTTGGAGAATGAGCCGAGTCCGTTGTTTTTTCCGATTTACAATCTAGTCCAAAATTATAGAGAAAAAGCTGGTAAGTACATGTGTATTTTTGATATTTTTCAGCATGTAAATAAAACAACAAATTTTCTTTTAATTTAGGCAAATTAGGTTATAAGTAGGATTAATTATTTTTTTTTAAATCCAAAAACAAAATCAAATTAAAAAAAAATAATAAATAAGGAATGAATTGATTTTTTTGAAATGCAAAAGTCACCACTTAAAGTTTTATTTTATTATATAAAAGATATGAAGTTACAAAATCAATTTCTAAAGTGTACACATGTGGGGAAATTATCGTATGTGAAAATTGAGTTTGCACTTTAAAAGTTTTATATGTTCTCATGCCAAAGATGGTAACTATGTCCTAAAATTTTCTTATAAAAATAGTGCTTACGCTATCGAAGGTATAAAGATTTGAGCCTCAATTTGGCCAAATCATAAATACGATTTTGCATTTTACTCTAAGCTATACATAGTATAGATATGCTATCCATAATAATAGGGTAGCTGATCAAGGCTTTGCTGTGAGTTTTTCTTTCTGTACGTAGTTGTAATAGATACTTCAAAATGAATGCATTTGTTTGTTATTTGCATGCATGTACACACTTCTACAAAATATCTCGGTTTATTTCATCTTACCTATTATTTGAATGCAATAATGATAACATATTTTGAGCTTTCTGGAATCCATTTGACTTATAAATATCGGATTAATTTCATTATGTTAGTCTCGAATAATCCTTTTAACTAATTAAGATGTTTGTTTGTTCTCATACTAAGTAGTAATTTTATTTAGAAATCTAGCATCATGTCTCTAAAGAAATGAGTGGTTTATGTGTGGGTTTATCTATACTACATATAATGCATGAAGAATTATCTCTCTAAAAATTTTAGATTTACAAAAAAATAATGCATTGTTTACAATACTTTAATGCATCAAATTTTCAAATTTACAACAAAGTAAGCATATTGTACAACAAAAAACAGCGTAATGTCATTTTAAGATCAAAATTCTACCAAGCTACATTAATGCTATTAAAAACACCATTCATCAAAAATTACAACCATTTATGCACAATGTACAATAGCTTTTAAGTAAATACAAGTTATAAAACACAAAGCACAAGTATGTAAAGCACAATAATTTTAAGGTCAACAATCTATTCAACACATATAATTAATACACTAATTAATTCACCCCTTCACCAAAATATACAATCATTTAACCATAATGTATAAGCTAATCAAGCTACTAAGCCAAATACTTAAAAATAAAGCCATTAGGCTGGGCACAGTGGTCGGTCGACCGAACCGGTCGCTCTTGCGCTGACCGAGTCGCCGCCACTGCAACCACAAGATCGATGAAGTTGGATGGCTCCAAAATTCACAAACCAGTCACCCCCTTGACCGATTAATGCGTTCCACAAAAGAAGAAAAAAAACGTACCGTTACATATCAAAACAAAAATGAAGATGAAACGAAAGAAAAAAAGAACAATCATCAATCAAGCCAAAACAAACATCAAACTTATTACATCTATGGTCCACGAACAGAAAGTATACAACAAAAATAAAACCCAACATCTACATCTACCTCAGTTCTAACCCCATCTCAAAATCACCATCATGGTCAACACAACATAAAACCTTAAAGAGGGTTTTCGTTTGATATTCAAGAAAAGGGTATGATTTTTTTGCAAACATAGATTGTTGGTTATGTTCAGTTATCAAGATAAGAAAAAAAATGAAGAGTATGTGATGTTTGTGTGGCTGAAAAGCATGGCTCGTATTTTTGTAAGGGAAATTAGGGCAGGAATGAGTTAATTTAGGTTATGTAAACGTATTTATAAGTCCTAACATTTGGGTTATATACCAGTTTTGTTGTTAATTGGGCTGACTAAATGATATCATAAATTGTTTGGTAGTTTTATTTTGGGCATTAATAGATATTGATGATTAAAGTTTGTTTAGGCTGAAAATGGTTTTAGACTAATTACTAATTGAGCCGTATATTATTTGTATGGTATAGTTGATTTTGGACTAATTTTGATATTTGGTTCATGTGAATAGTGTATATTAAAAATGAAAATGTATGGGATATATATAGTGTAAAAAAGATAGATTTTTTTGAAATAAAAATAAAAATATAAATGTTGGTCGCATGTAGGTCAGAAAATTTAAAGGTGATTGTGCTGAAGGAAAGAATCAAGATTTTTGTTTGTGGTAGCTTCGGTTAACAGTAAATGAACTACTATTTTTTTATGGGTCCCAATACCGTCTTCAACGATGTATGGGGAGGTTCAGATGTAGACAGCTTTAAGGTAGAGAGACTGCTTTTAGTTCTATCTAAGATAGGAAATGACCTCCGGCCTTTTGTAGGAAGTGAGGATCGAACCATTTACCTCTAGGTTAAGATGCAAGGGGTTTTCCAGTTCTAAAATTATTGTTATTTGTAAATTAATCGTTAAAAAAATATGGCCGCATAACATCACATTACCAGAAAATATAGTCACAGGGTACCTGCCGCCGCATCGCGCGAGTACCCTGCTAGTAAATAATAAGTAGCGTATGTTTGTTTGTTTCCATACCAATTAGTATTTTTACTTACCAATCTAGTATTACTTTCTAAAACAATTGAGTGGCTTATAAATGGTTTATAACATAATAAGCGGCTTATAATGCATCACGGAACCGTTTTTTCTTTGATTTTCCGTTCTAGTATAATACGACGAGTATTGGGTCCTGAGCTAAGCTTTGGCTAAACCTTGGAAATCTAATGCCATAATGCTTTCAATTTGTTATTATTCTTTACATGTACATAATCTGTACTACATAAAAAGAGAAAACTATTTTCCTTAAAACCTTACAAAATGAGTAAGTAATTTTAGACCAACTGGGGCTTGCTTCAGTCGTATCATTCCTCCTTCGCAAATGCTCAGTTGACCGGTCAATGAGGGCCTTTGCGAAATAGACCAGGGTTCGAATCCAACTCATGGCTAATTAGGTCACTGGGACATGAGTTCATCGCTTAAAGTCGGGTCCCTGGGGAAAGGTCTGGTTGGCATCCAAAAATGCCTGGGATCGGGGTATTCCCACCTATATACATCTTTTGCGAAACATTTTTAGTATAATAGATGGGTACCCGTGCGTTACGGCAGCGGGTACCCTGCAATTTAATTATTTACATTCAAAGTTATGCGAGAAATAGCTACGACATCAAACAACAAAATAAGTATCATCTTACAAACATATATTAAAATAAAAACGTCATTATGAATGTGATATAGTATAGCATACACACAAATTTGCGAAAAATGATTATGCATAATTGATTTGCTCAGTAAAATATTGTTCTAACTGTTCCATTCTGTAATGTGAAATTATGATTCTATAATTCTGGAAGTTTTGTGCTTTTTGTTATTGTGTTGCTCTAATAATGATTTTGTAATTATGAAAACTATATGAAAACGTTAAAGAAATTTTTTTCTCTATAATTTCCAAAGTATCCAAGAGGTAGTTTAGTAATTCGATGTGTTGAATTTTTAAAAATTTAATGTTTTATAGTATGTAGTATCGTCAAAACTTTTAATCAGGTTTATGCTTTATATGTAGCACCGTCAAAACTTTTAAATGATTAAAACTAGTATTATTGTTTTTCAACTTTCCTTTTTCATTTTCTTAAAATTAGTATTTTCTTATACAAACTAAAATTAATATAATATGTTTTTTTTTTTTTTTTTTTTTTTTTGAACGGCGAATTTTATTAAACAACTAGCAAGGAGCTAGAAATTACAAAGAAACTAGATGAGGATTTTTGATCCAATCAGTCCAACTAAAAGACGCTTTACATCTATATCGACACCAATAAAACGACCTTGACACCACATCTTCAAAGATATTCGCCTTATGAGAATTCTTCACTCCAAAAATCTTCTTATTGCGATAAGACCAAATGTGCCACCACAAAACATAAAAAACTCCTTCAAAAACACTTTTAAGCTTACTTGAAAGCCGGATAGTAGAAAACCAAGATATCAATTCGTCATATGATGAGATATCCACATAGCTAATGTCCCACCAACGGACAATCTTACGAACAATATTTCTAATAAATTGGCAAGAAAAGAAGAGATGACTAGTTGACTCCACTCCATTATTGCACAGAGAACACGCTAAAGAATTAATGTCCATCCCTCGACGCGAAATATTAAGTCTAGATGGAAGATAATCATGCCTCACTTTCCACGCCAACACATTAACCTTAATAGGAATTGCTTAGAGTTAGGATCAAATGAGAAGAAAAATTAAAATGAGAATAATGAGAAGAAACTACAACCATACATTTCAGATGCAACTCTTTAATGGTAATAGTGTTTAATTACTATGATTTTATTTCAATTAAAGTTGTTCCTCTTTTTATCCACTTCTCTTTTTCGCTTGTTTGTTATCTCATATTCTATTCATCCACCAAAAAGTTAATGATGGATTTGATATGTGGAAATATACATCACACATTTACATTTCATTTCTCATATTCACATATGTAATTATTATAAATTAAGTCAACTATAAGGAAGTGATGGAAGGCATTCATCTATAACAACTTTTTAAAATATATACTGTAACATCAAATAAATTATGTCACTGTTCAGTATATTTTACACTCACAATTCGACATTTGACAAAGACTATTGGAATTAAAGATTATCAATGACATATGTCTAAGCACTTATATCATGACATGTAGCATATCTAAAGGAATTTTCGGAGAAATCACACTAAACAATTTATAGGAAATTTCAAATGATTAAGTATCAAGTATGTGCACCTTTGTTATATATAAAAAATAGAGTATGTGCACTTTGTAAAACATATAGTGTCATTTCAGTGTTGGAAAACCTTTAATTTCATAGATTGTTCAATAGTGTAAGAAATTGGTTATTGATAGACACTTGAATAACTAATCAGTCTTGCTTTGTGCTTGTAGAATGGTACTTATAAGTGATATATGGATGATAGCGATTAATCGTTGTGTATTAAACACTTATACAAATATAATTTAGATTTCTATCATTTCAGAAAGAAAAAAATAACTAAAATATACTAGTACTAAATAGATGAAAATATATACGCGTGCCAATTCTAATAAGGTTGGTGGTGAGAATAACCCAACACAAACACGACTTGTTTAAGTAATTTGAGTTATCTAATTAGTTATGCCAACCTCGACCTGTTTACATATAACTCGAACGCAACTCATGTAACCTCTATCACAACGGGGTGACAAGTAAAACATGTTATACGGATTAAATATGTTTATCAACTCATAGGTCATGTTTTGTGTCGGGTCCATAATTGGCCCATAGCAATATACATAAACAAAATAACTAAAATGGTTACTTGGGCTTAAATTATACGAGTAGCAAAAAATAAAAGGTACCCATAATATTAAAGGAGGGAGACAATTTAAAACTTTGGACTTTGGAGCAATAGTAATGATCACTTAAATTGATGAAATAAAAGAAGAACAATGGCATGATCATAAAAAGAACCTATAGCATCTCTTTTTCCCTCGCTAGTCAGTTCTATTACCACCCAAATTCACCTTTTCTTGAACCAACACTATCATAAAAGTATTATAAAGCATTACTAACCCATGCTCACCATGACTTTGTTATGCAGATTTTAGAAAATTTGACTCAAATACTTTTATTGGTTTCATAATCTTGAATATCAGCTTTAGTACATATAGATTCATCCTTTTTATATACCATCTTTTTCATCATTCCAATAGAACATTTCATTCTTCATTCTCTTTGTTCTTTAAGGTAAATACAAAAAGTGCTCCTTTCTCTATTCTTTCTCAAAATTTGATTTATTTGTTTTGCGATAAAATTTTAAGCTTTATGATAAACCCATGTTGTATTTTGTTTGAACTTAAAATCCCATGTTAATCATGCAAAAACTTTGATCATAAATTTCAGTTTGTTTGTTAAATTGTTAAATTCAGAAGGTTGTGAGTTATGAAAACTTTCCTTTTTTAGAAACTTTTTATTCAGAAGCTTTATATAAAAAAATTTGAATATCCATTTCAGTTTCTTGGCTAAATTATCGAGAAAGATGGTTGGAAGTAGTAGAATGGAGGTGATCACTAGCAAAGGTTGTTCAAAGATGTATGCAGATATGGCTTGCACATTGGATGCAGATTCTTTGAAAGATCTTCAACCACCACGCCATTCAACGTCAAATGGTCCATTTTCTGGTTAATGGTGCATACACCAAAGTCAATTCTGCAGTCAAAAGTTCAAGCCACAAGCCAAGTAGCAGCAGTGATGAAGTTCAAGACAAAACCATTGGAAATTATACTTCACCTTACTGTACAAGACATCAAGCTCATTTGGAAAAGATGCATCCATTCTAATATGTCTGTACTAGTTAACTTGTATATAACATAGCTTGTAACAGTTAGTTAGATTAGATCAATGTAACAGTAACTGTATATATACTCTTGTACTCTTTCATTCACAGTTAATGGAATCATTTTACAAGTTCATTTTCATCTAAATTCTCTCATTTGTTTTATGGTATCAGAGCCGACCACAATGGTCCTCTGTCATGACCATCACTAACCACCACAACAAACTACCCGTTGACTGCCATAACAAACTTTGACCATCATCAATAACTGCTTTCAACAAACTTTCCCTCCATAATTCCGCCATTAACAAACATCAAAAACCTTCATAATCACCATCAAAATCACTCTAATTTTCATCAAATTACATCAAAATCATCACAGAATTCATCTTAATTCATCATCATCATTCAATTTTACTTACAATCATCTAAAAACCAGCAAAAATGGCTGAAACAAACACTGAGGATACTACATCAGTTAACCATCCACTCTTTCTACACCAAAATGATCATCCAGGTCTCATTCTTATCTCCAAGAAACTCACTGGATCTGAAAATTACAGCTCATGGAGAAGATCCATGATGATTGCTCTCAATGCTAAGAACAAGTTGAAAATCATCACCAAAGAATATCAAGAACCTGACAATGAATCACCACTCAGAGCATTATGGGAGAGAAATAATGATATGATTATCTCATGGATTCTAAACACTGTCAGTGATCAAATTAGCAACAATCTCAGTTTTGTTCATTCTGCATCAGCCTTATGGTTAGAACTTCAAGAACATTACTCACAACTTGATGGCCATAGAATCTATCAGCTTTCCAATGACATCACACAACTGAAGCAAGTGAATGCATCTGTTGAAGTGTACTACCAAAAGTTGAAGGGTTTATGGGATGAAATTGATGCATTGGAGGCTCCATACATCTGTACTTGCAACTGTGTTTGTGAAAATGGGAGATTAAATGGTGAAAGAGAAGGTAGAAAGAGGTTGTTACAGTTCTTGATGGGGCTTGATGAATGTTATTCAAACATCAGAGGGCAGATACTCCTTATGCAGCCATTACCAAATGCAACCAAAGCATATGCTATGTTGAGACAAGAAGAGAAGCAAAGAGAATCCAATAATCCATCTCATATCTCACCCACAGTGATGAACACTTTCACCAATCCAAGATCATACAATAACACCAACACATCATCAACCAACAGACAACAGTCAAATCCAAGATCAAACACTGTCCCAAACAATAGAAAAAGTGCATTCAAACCAGGCATTATCTGTGGTAATTGCCAAAAAGAAGGACATTATCAACATGAGTGTTATCAGCTTGTAGGATATCCCATTGGTCACCCCTTCCATGGTAAATTCAAACCAGGCAACAATGGAAATGGAAATGGGTCAAACAGAGCATCTGGTTTTGGTAATGGGTCAAACAGAAACAACAACTACAAGCCAAGGAATGTTAATATGGTTACAGGGCAAACAGTGGGACAAGATGAAGCAAATGTCAATGAAGCTAGCACAAGTGGAACCCAAAGTGATGTTGCAGTCTATGCTAAATTGGATGCTTTGCAAAATCAGTTCAATCAAGTCATGCTAATGCTTCAGAACAACCAAGGTCAGTGTGATCATAAACTTTTAGCTGCAGGGAGATATTTGTTCATAGCCTCTTGTGTTTCATTGTTTAAAGATGCTTGGGTAGTAGATAGTGGTGCAACTGATCACATTTGCATAGCCTTATCTCTCATGTTTAACATCATCAAATGCACAATTCCTATCATTGTTTCACTACCAAATGGACACACTGTTACAGTCACAACCATAGGTTCTGTGAGGATTAAACCAAACCTAGTTCTTCACAATGTATTATACATACCCTCCTTTGCCTACAACCTACTATCTGTGAGCCAAATAAGCAAAACAACCAATGTTTCAGTGATCTTTAATCACTCTACATGCATTTTTCAGGGCAACAATCATAGGATTGCCCATGGAATCCAATCTGATGGACTCTACATCATCAAACCAGAGAACAACACCAGCTCATTCTCTTCTCCATCATCTCAGCTACCTCCCACCACAGTTTTATCTCATTCAAGCACTTTACATCTCTGGCATGCTAGATTAGGACACCCATCTGCTCATGTATTAAAACAAATAAAGCAGTTACCCTCATTCACTTCTGATGTATCAAATTTACATTGTACCATTTGTCCTCTTTCTAAGCAAACAGCATTACCATTTCCATCAAGTACTTCTCATGCTTCTAAACCTTTTGAACTAATTCATGCTGATACATGGGGGCCTTACAAACACAGTACACTTAATAAGTGCAAATACTTTCTTACTCTTGTTGATGATTGTTCAAGATACACATGGACTTTTCTAATGCCATCCAAACAACATGTAACTTCAACATTCAAAAACTTCTGTTATCATGTCAAAACTCAATTCAACACTCACATTAAAACACTGAGAAGTGATAATGGCACAGAATTTGTCAATCATTCATTATCCAGTTTCTTACAAACCAAAGGCATAATACACCAAACTTCTTGTCCTAACACACCTCAACAAAATGGAAGGGCAGAGAGGAAACACAAACATCTACTGGAAGTAGCAAGATCCATTCATTTTCAAGCAAAATTTCCAATATATCTATGGGGATATTGTCTCATGGCAGCCACTCACTTAATCAATAGACTTCCCTCAAAGGTTTTAAACAACAAATCACCCTATGAAACTCTTCACAACACTGTTCCAGATCTTCAAAATTTTAAAATTATAGGATGTCAAGCCTATGCTTCCATACACACACCAGATAAGTTTGAAAAGAGAGCTATTCCATCCATTTTTCTTGGTTATCCAGAACATCAAAAAGGCTATTTATTATTATCTCAGAACACCAAAAAGATTTTTGTCAGCAGAAATGTAACCTTTCATGAGCATATTTTTCCATTTCATACTGCCACACCTTATTCCACACCTCCACCAAACATCTTTGCTTCCAACAACACATTTTATCCATCACCTCCAATATCAACAACTACAACACCAACTCCTTCACCCTCATCTTCATCTGATAATCATAATCACTCTACTCCTTCCCCAGAACACTCATCAAGTACATCAACAACATCTGCTTCCAACACCCCCACACCTACATCCTCACAGGATACATCCTCACAGGACCATTCCCAATCAACTTCATCACCTCCCACATCATCAGAATCTTCATCTCACTCAGAACCTCACACCACACCTTCTTCATCTACCACATCAACCACAACCCCACCACCACCAACACCACCACCACCTCCAAGAAGATCCACTAGAATCAAACTCACCCCTTCAAGACTCAGAGACTTCACTCACTATAAACCTTCAACCAATTCTTTTCAATCAAAACATCACACCTCTCATTTCATCAACTACAAAAACATTCACAACACTCACATGCTCCATCTCATCAACTCAATCACTCATGAAACTGAACCAACCAGTTACACTCAAGCATCTAAGCATCCTAGGTGGGTAGAGGCTATGGACAATGAAATAACTGCACTAGAAGATAATGACACATGGGAATTCACTATACTTCCTGCACACAAAGAAGCCATTGGGTACAAATGGGTTTATAGGATTAAGTATAATGCTGATGGCTCTATTGCTAAGTTCAAAGCTAGGTTGGTTGCAAAAGGTTACAACCAAAAAGAAGGCATTGATTATACAGAAACCTTTGCCCCAGTTGCAAAGATGGTAACTGTTAGAACATTATTGGCTCTCTCTTCCATCAACAATTGGTTCATTCAACAACTTGATATCAACAATGCATTTCTGCATGGAGACCTAGCTGAGGAAGTATACATGAAGGTGCCAAGTGGATACAAAAAGAACTTACCTCCCAACACAGTTTGCAGGTTGAAGAAGTCACTATATGGCCTTAAACAAGCTAACAGACAGTGGTTCATCAAACTCACTACCTTTCTACTCAACCTGGGCTTCACACAAAGTCACTCAGACAACTCTCTCTTCACCTACTACAGAGGTACAGATACTTTGATCCTTTTGATCTATGTTGATGACATTTTGTTAGCAGGAAACAACAATACATTGATCTCAGAAGTCAAGGCTCAACTTCATGAAGCTTTTAGCATCAAAGATCTTGGACCATTGCATTATTATCTTGGCATAGAGTTTCTGAGAAATTCAACTGGTCTTGTCATGACTCAAAGAAAGTATGCACTTGATCTTATTGAGTATGCTAATCTACAAGATGCCAAACCTGCCAAAACTCCACTTGACTCAAGAAAGAAGCTTACTTATGAAGAAGGTGACCAACTTTCAGATCCATCACTCTACAGAACTCTTGTTGGCAAGCTGATTTATCTTACAATCAGCAGGCCAGACATAGCTTTTGCAGCACAACTACTCAGTCAATTCTCTCAAAAGCCTCACACCTCTCATATGGAAGCTCTACACAGGGTTATCAAATACATCAAAATGAGTCCAGGTCAAGGTTTATATTTCCCCAGGTCTAATCCTCTTACACTTCATGCTTACTGTGACAGTGATTGGGCCAATTGTCCATCCTCAAGAAGATCAATTTCAGGTTTTGGAATCTTCTTAGGAAATAGTCTTATATCTTGGCACTCTAAAAAGCAACCAGTAGTATCAAGATCCTCAACTGAGGCAGAGTATAGAGCATTGGCAGATTGTTCTTGTGAGATTACATGGTTATGTTCTCTTCTCAATGATCTCAGAGTTCAAATTCCAACTCCAGTGAAGATTTTCTGTGATAACATCTCAACCATTTCTCTTGCTTCAAATCCAGTACAACATGCTAGGACTAAGCACATTGAGATTGATTGTCACTTTGTAAGAGACAAAATCAAAGCAGGGCAAATTTCAATATCCTACATTCCAACACATCAACAAGCTGCAGACATCCTAACAAAAGGTCTTCCTACTTATCCTTTTCATCAATGTCTATCCAAGTTAGGCATGTGTGATCCCTACACACTGCCAACTTGTGGGGGGGATAATGGTGCATACACCAAAGTCAATTCTGCAGTCAAAAGTTCAAGCCACAAGCCAAGTAGCAGCAGTGATGAAGTTCAAGACAAAACCATTGGAAATTATACTTCACCTTACTGTACAAGACATCAAGCTCATTTGGAAAAGATGCATCCATTCTAATATGTCTGTACTAGTTAACTTGTATATAACATAGCTTGTAACAGTTAGTTAGATTAGATCAATGTAACAGTAACTGTATATATACTCTTGTACTCTTTCATTCACAGTTAATGGAATCATTTTACAAGTTCATTTTCATCTAAATTCTCTCATTTGTTATACTGGTCTTGTTATTTGTGTTACTGGTTTATCCAAAGGTGATTCAATCTTTTTTTAATCATGTGTTGATCAAATCTTAATTTCTTTTAGCTTAATGTATATGATTTGTTCACTCATGTTTGAACATTTTGACTCATAGTCAAACAATTTATGAGCTTTAAAGTTGGAATTTTTGGCTCATAGTCAAACAATTTTAAGGCTTTAAATCATTACGTTTCCTTTGTTTCATGGTGTAGAATATCTATGAGTAAGGCATGCATATTTGGATCTTACTTTGTTCCATCAGCATTCACCTTTGCAATCATAAAAGTCATATTTCGAACTCACTTTAACATGATTCTGTTCATACTCTATTTTTAGAACTTTAGAATTTGCAAAATTTCATATAATCCAGCATCATCCCTTTTCCACGCTAAGTATGTATGAAAATGCTTAATCTAAACCATAAAGCAGATTTGTTTTTTCTACAAAATCCAAAATGAACTAGATTTAGACATGTTGGTTTTGGACTTATTTTTATTTTTCATTCTTGTGTCATGAAGTGGATTCAATGTTAATTTAATTGCATCAACCAAACTCTTGTGGTTGGTTTCATCTACTTGTTTTACATGTCATTAAGAAAAAGTCTTGCTGGCCAAGTCTTTGACTATTTATATATAATTTCTATCTTGATGTTGACTCGCAGAAGCAAGAAAACAAGTAATGGATGCAACTGAGAGATTGGGTGGTCAATTCAGTCCCCATTTGCATCCTCAGTGTACACATTTGGTTGTTCAGATATCCTTTTCCATGTTTTACGCCGTATTTGATATTCATGTTGTATTCCCAGATAGATTTTGCATAGACAGTTGCCATCAAGATTACTCAAATTACTATTTGTCGAATATTTATTAGTATAACATTAGCAAAACGAAAATCTTGTGGACCCGAATTAATTTATATGAACCTTAACACATATCTACAGCTTCCATGAACGTAAATCTGATTATATATCGAAGCACAAAGCCAACGACTGTCTCTTTATCGTTACACTAGGATGGTTTGTCGATAGTGTAAGAAGAAATGGTAAAAAAGAAACCACTTTAATACTTCTTTATCTCCTACTCAAAATTTTCTGTGTTGTTTGAACTAATAATGTTCTTTTGGCATGTATTTAGTGAGACTGGACGAATCATTATACGAAGTTAAGAGTATAGAAGAAAATTATATGACGAAGGATGCTGTAAACAGGATCAGTGACAGGAATTCCTGTATTCCTGTAGCTATGCTTGAAAATGTTAAACAAACGCACTTGATCCCAAGATCAAGATTACATTTATTAGAGGGCCAAAAAAGAAAAAAAGGGATTTTTTTGGGTCAAACTTTTTACGTTGACCAAGATGTCTCCGCTGAGATGCGGAACAAGGTATTTATCGTAGTAGTAATTTTTTTTCATTCGTTTTGAATATATGTTGATTGTTTTTGTACTATATTACAAATTGGTTCAACTGCTAATAATCCATGCATACATAGGTTGTTGAGGCTGTTTTAGAAGAACGTGCTATGCTAGTGAACCGATGGTTAGTTGGTCATGACGCAACCCATGTGGTGTGTGAAGGTTCTTCGATGCAAAAGTATCTTGGTCACTCCAATAATCTTGTTACAGTAAGTTTAGTGTAACTCAATGCAGGATCCTTGGTGATTGTTGTTGCAAGTTTATGTTTGTCTTATGTTTACTAATTAGTAACTGATGATATACCTCAGCCTGAATGGGTTCTGAAGACTGTGAAGGAGATAAGGTCGCAAAGGCTTGTCCATTTGTCTGCTGACTTGGCACGCCACGTAGGAAAGGTGCTCCACAATGTACCATGTGACAATGACCAAAAGGTATGTTCCTTTGTTTTACAGTCTTGATATTTTTACACACACCATGTTCATTTAGTCCAGCCACATCATTACTCGAGAGTGCAGTTTACCAGATTAAATCGTGTAAATGATCCTATTCGGACAATGATCTAAAGTTCTAAACTTCCAGTCAGATATCTAAAAGGATATGTTCAATTTCTATTGTTAACTTTCTTGGTGATATTTTCCTTTCTTGACATCTAGGTTAGTGACATGGTCAATGTTTCTCGGGATAAACAAAATTATAGCATAACATCAAACCACAAAGATAACCAAAGCATTGTGATCCTTGCAAAGAAAGGGGTCAGGAATCGACGAGTTCATAATATGGAGGTAATAACAATTTACCTTTACCTTATTGCTTTGTGGCGAATTATTCATTAGACTCGAGCATAATGAAACTTGAGGTTTGGATTGTGGTTATAGGCGTCTCAAACACCGATAAAACCATTAGCTCGAAGCATTCTTCTTGATTCAATCAACTGGAATATGTCCGAGCCACCATCAACCGCGTCTATATGTATGGACTCCTTTAGTTTAAATGATGCAAATGAAAGTATGAAGGAACCAGATGCTTGTTTTGTGAATTTCTTGAGGCCACTCTCTGAAAGGTTACTTTTTACATTATGTTATCTTCCACCTAGTGTTCATTTACATATTAGTGCTTTTGAGTCGGATTGCTCCCTAGCCCGTCCCGACCCATAGGTCCACGCCTATGCCCATCTTGACTCTGGAATTATGTTTTGATTTTTCTTGTACATTTTCATGTAGGGAAAGGAGCGAATTGGTTTTCGGGAACCACTTCATTACGATACTATTTCCAGTAGACCGTTTCGGTGAAATGGGCCCTTCCTCAAGGACATTTTTCAGCAATACAGGGTTCACTTGTTCACAGTTGTTAAATCACATCTACGCATTTTATCAGGTAAAAACAAATTTTCTTGGTCGTGTGTACATACATTAACGATAAATCACGTAAAGACAGCTATTCGAGTATCTTTTGACATTTTTTGGTTTATTCCGTGTTCAGGAAAACATGTCAACATCCGAGATAGAGTTAGCAATCCATACTGATTCAAGGCATGCAGACAGACTTCGGTCAATGTACTCAAGCAAAGAAGCTGCAGAGTGTGGTTTTGTAGAAGTCAAGCGCATTGACTTCTTAGGGAGTCGAAGACTCTTTAAAATGCTCAAGCAGGTACCTAGTAACAACCTTAAGAACGTGTACGAATTGTTGACTCGAGCATAGTCAATGAACAATATAACACCATTGACCAAAAATCCTATAGATTATACAGCTTTTTAATATATATTATAATGAGCTTTTCTACAATAGCATAATGTTTGCAGCGAAATAAAAGCCCATTCGACATAGAGGATAATAATGTTTTTGGAATTATATTCACTTTAACATACTGATAAATTAGATCACTACTCCTCCCCGATTTTGAGCTTTCCGAGTCTTTGAAGCTCGTAAAGCATGAGAAGTGCAGCAGAGTCATAAGAACCCTTTTTATCTGCTCGCTGATCACCCCTGAGTTCAATATCACCATAACCGGGAATAGTCAAACTAATTTGAGCCTCAAAGCTATTGAAGGCTTCTCTTTGGTCCTCGCCTTCACCAATGATCATAAGAGTTCTGTAAAATCATGATTAACTTTAGGGACGGAAATAATTGGCACTGCAAATAGTTTATAAGATGAGTGCGGCTAGGGGTGTTATGGTAATATTATAGCCTCTTTGTTTCATTCCTTAATTCAACTTTACGTACTTTTTCACGATGCCAAAATCTTTGCTAATCCCCTAATTTTCTAGTCCTTCCCCTTTTTAGAATCATACCGTCCAAGAACACAAACACAAGCAACGCCAGCTATAAATTAAACAATGATCCAAATAAAATCTAATTTTAAAAGAGGATCCAAATAAAACAACTTAAATAACCGAGACCAAAAACGTATTAAAACTGAAAAATCAAACCTGTTATAACAAATTAAATAGTGTAATAACTAGTAATGCCGATGTTATGGAGCAACTGGCTTATTTGGAAAAGTTTGTTATATGAATTGGAAGAATAACCAGGGGGCTTGAGAAACACATGAAAAAGGGACGGCCTATAAAAGTTAGGAGGAAAGGCAAATTTTATTGAAGGAAGTTGTAATTATAATAAAACAGCACGGATGATTATCCCTTAACATTACGTATCCTAAACTCAAACAACAAAATATTTCAACTCATAATAAGATATTTGCTTACCTTGATTTGTGCTCTGATGGAGTAAACGTAGGCATTGGCCATTGCATTTTCTTGCACAAGTCATAAAGTGAAGATCTTGGTCCTCCTTTTTTCATGTTGATCGACTTTAGGACTGCCATTTAAACAAATAAAGAAATTTTAAAAGATGCTGTGAAGTATCGTATTAATAATAAATAGATTTCTATGATGATTACCTGGTATTTCGATCTCAGATTTAGATTCTTCCTCCATTAGACATTCATTAAGAATAGAGGTCACTGCAGCTGGCTCAGGATGGAAGAGAGTTATCTTTGCATTCCTACTGAGATTGGGATTTGATAAGGTTGTTCCACATTTGTTATCGCTTTTATTGTCAATCTGCCCATCTCCATCTTGGCCTTGGTTCTTCCTTTTAATTCCTCTTTTCTGTCAAATGAAAAGACATCAACATATCAAATACAAACATTAGACATTAATAAATGATGCTTATGACTTAGGTGGCAAATCTAGCTCATTTACTTATGAGTCGATTCAGAATTATCTTTTATCCCTAATGGGTCAAAAAGGTAAAGAAGTCATCAAAAAATCAGTCGAAAACCACCTAAAGTGTATTTTTAATTCATAAAACATCCTAAATCATTTTTATTAAACAAGTTAAACTCTTTATTGACAAAATAACTTTTTTTTGTAATCATGTTTGAAACACCATTAATTCATTAAAAATTTGACAAGGGTGTTTTTAGCCAAACCTAAAGCATACAAAAAAGACTCCGCTTGACCGGAGCCCATTTTGATCCGTTATGACTAACAAGAACGAGCAATGCGCAATATATACTAGAAATTAACCCAAACCTCAAGGTCTTTTAACAACCGAAGAGCTGCTTCACCTCTTGCAATCTTCCTGGTTGCACCCGTGCCCTCACCAACCAATAACACATCTTTGAGCTGCAACCTTAACTCAATTACAACTTTATCACCCTTGTTTCTACATACGTCTTTGATGAAATAACCCAACGAGTCGCACAATTCCATCAACTCACGTAAAGGTGGAAGCTCCAGCTTATCGGGTGTTACTATTGGTGATAATAACGGCTCAAATACCCGCCAAACTTCATCAAGATTGAGTTTTGTATCCACTAAAATTGCACCAGCGATACTTTCAACTAGGTCACCAAGTGCCTACAACAGACAGAATATAAATAAATAAAGCTGCACAAATCAGATAATGATATTGTTCTATGATTCATCCTTGTAGAAATAATTCTTCTTTTAAAATTGGGAGATTATTAGTTCTTAAACAGTAACTTTGACCCAGTTATATTAGAGATCGATTTGGGTTAGCATATTAAAAAAACAATAAGCCAAAAACTGAAAGTTGCCCAAGCAGTAATTTGATGCATACAGCCTTCAAAATCGTTTTAATGACATATTAGAACTTTTGCAATGATACAGTTTCAATGACCATACTTAATACATTAAATATATGTAACATAAAAGATATGAAAATGGAATTTTAATCAGTACAAAAACTACCCGTTTGGACCCAGTATGCAACTTGTCTGACCCAACCATTTTTCCTATAATAGTGTGTCCGATTTATGCAAGATATAATATATAAAACATCAATAAACGCCAACGTACCTTTGGGCTTTTCTTGGTAGCCAGCGAGTTTGTATCTGTGGATGAGGTGGCTACAAACTTCACGTACTCTTCAATTTGAGTTTCAAGAAGCCCCGAGCGATGCTGGAGGTGGTGATGAAGTTCCCGTCTCACAGCAGCATATGCAAAATTTTCATTGTTAACTGATGCTGAACGTAAGTCCGTCAATTCCCCGGGATCAATATCATTGTGCTTTTGGTATAAATACCAAGTAATCAGTAGGTCCAATACTGAGTCTCCAAGAAATTCTAATCTCTGTAAGAAGAAAAAACGTGTACGAAAAATGATTAAGATACATGAGTCATATAACATTTGTAATTTTATTTTACATACTAATTGTTATGAAAAAGATATAGAGCAGTTTGGGCAAAAATAGTTCATGGTCAACCTAACCCGACCCATATAAAATGAGCCCATTTGACGTGCCCTGCATAAAAAGTATACATTTTGACCTGACCCGAATAAAAGTAACCCATTTTAACCAAACTGGTACAAAAAAAATTACCCACTTGGCCTGTTACCTAACCCACTCATTTTGCAACTTCATACATGATGTATTATTAAGAATTAACTAATAAAATACCTGATAACAGAATCCAGCTCCTTGGTCTTGACCAGATGCATGGGTGATAGCTTCCAACAGTAAACCCTTCACACCAAATTCGTACCCAAGCTTTTTCTCTATAGTCTGAATGACATCTATTTTTGGAGTATATGTATGAAGTGAAGCAATTTCAATGGCTTCAGTGATACGAGATGGATTAAGCTCACAACTTATACCTAACCAATTCATACAGTGAATAGCCCCAGTCAACCCACCGTCCACATAATAAGCACCGACAAGGGCCTCGACACAGTCTGAAATTGTCTTAGAACCCAACCATCTGTGGCCCAAATCGCAGCACTTCCCAACCGTGATTGTTGGGTCTTCAGTTTGATATTTGTTGTCAATGGGGACTTGTAGAGTTTCAATTTCATGCTCACAAGGGCTCGGTTTCAATGGAAGCTGACCTGGCGCCGTCCATCTTGTTGGATCAAACGCACAGTCTCTTATGTAACCCTGTAGAAATAATTCCATTAAATTACTTAAAGGTTCATCAGTGGCAATCCTGATCCGTCTACTTATAAAATGGGTCGAAACAGGTTATATTTTTTTTAGAAGATGAAAAGTTGCCTGTGTATGATTCTAACATACAAGAATTCATTTATCATTTATTCAATATATTGAAAATATATTTTTGGCACATTAACCTATATAGAAAATGTATTTTTTGGATAAAAAGTGCTACCGGTCAACCGAACCTAGAAATACTTGCTTTGACCCAACACCAGCCCATTCTGCCACACTTGTATCAAATCCATTAAATGTACAGCTAAAGAAGCATAAAATACAACGTTCACAACATACCTGTACCCTGCATTTGATTCCCAAGTCGTATAAGGTGGAGTTACAAACTTGCCATGCTCGGCGAGAAGACAGCTGTCCTTCATGTTTCTTTGAATATTCAAGAAAAAGACAACAACTCACTACATACTTCAGCACAGAATCACCAAGCAACTCCAATCGTTCCATTGAAAAACTTTCGTTGCATCGCAGACTTGTGATAGCTTCCAAAACCTAAGAAATACAACATATCACAATATTTTAATAAGTTGAGGTCTGAGGTGCAACTCACAAAGCAGGACTACTGGTCTAGAAAGAAAACTAATTACAAACCATTGAGCTCGAGATGTGCAAGTCAGTAGAGTGGCCACTGATTTCCGCGCGAAGCTGGCTAGCCGACATTAAGGACTCCATTCGGTGCATTAATGACGGTAGCAAATACAACGATTTCATAACATCTATTCGTGCATCGATAACAACTAAAAGTTCCGGTGGTATGCGAGCATAATATCTCTGTCTATCCGTATTCACCTTACAACTCTCAGCCTTTATCTTCTTTCCATGTAAAATACCGTCTACATTCAAATAAATAAATAAATAAATAAAATAGACAATCAGCAATCAAGAAAATTCGGTTTAGTATAAATCACATAAATGGTCCACGTGCCAAAACTATATACAGACCATACATGTAATATACTCTTCGATTTGTTATAGAGTAATAGAAAAAAGCAAAAAAAGAACAAGTTATAACGAACCTTCACCATTGAAGTCCACAAGAAGGTTATGTGCCCTATGGCTTTGCTTTAATAGCACCAAATTTTTTCCACGGTACTTTAGATTAATATCATACTTCTTTTTAAAATAATCAGTGAACGATGAATATTGTTTAGCATCTCCGTCAAAAGGGCTATCAGCAGTTTCATCTTTTAGAAGCTTAAGAACCGAGTATAGTTTCCCAGTATGAATTGCCAAAACTACAACTTCCTTAACCTCATCTTCATGAAGTGATCTGTCTGCAAAGTGAACGATATTTGTGCTATCAGAATCAGTCATGACTGTATCCGTACTTTGTTTCTCGTCCGTTAAAAGAGGGTTTTTCTTGTCTGCAGAGTGAACGATATCTGTGCTATCAGAATCAGTCATGATTGAATCCGTACTTTGCGCCACGCCTGTTAAAAGAGGATTTTTCTTGATGAACTCAAAAGCAGATGCACAAGAATCGATCCCTTTCCAACAGATTTGAAATGGCTCGAGTGATTCCAGTGGCAAGAGCAAGAACATGTATGACGGGTTCCACAATTTTTGGTCAGCTTCTGGTAAAAATTGTCGTGGCTCTTCTAATTGTTTAGAACCGATATATAACTTTCCAAATATTGCATTAAAGAACAACTCTTGGAAACATTTGGCTTTTGCTACCTATTTTAGTATAAAACACATGTTAAAACAACTTGGACGTGAATATTAAACAGCAGATAGTTGACAAAGTTTTGGTCAAACCTGTTCTGCATTGAGATGTAATTCTGCGCATGAAGAAACCTTGCATTTTACAGACTTTGACACCAAATATAAATCCAGTTCGAAATTTGCCACGTCGTCATCAAGCTTTGATTCAAGCAAAAGAACAAAACTTGAATATGTGACATCAGCAATGCTACATTTGAAGCTCATTTTATATGCATAAAATTTGACGCCATCATCCAGTTTTTCGTCCCAAGTACCCGATATTGCACGAATTGGTGTGGTCCCATGTAATTCCTTCCTCTTTGTAGTGCCTATAATAACAAACAACATAATGAGTAACTTATTGTTTATACGACCCTGATGATTAAGATATTTTCTTATTATTATTATTTAGAATTTCCTTATTATTAATTAGTTTACTTTTTAGTAATTTCGTTTTATTGTATTATCTTGGTAACCAAGATAGAGTATTTTGGTAAGTTTAGGATTTCTCTAGTATTTAAAGTATCATTAGGTCTGTAATTCGGAGGATTTGCTTCATTATCAATGGATTAGTGATGTGATACCATTATTGGGAGAGAGATCGGCCTCTAGAAAGTTGATCATCTATCTTTGTTTTCTTGTCTTTGTTCTTATTTACGTTTTATACCTCAAGATCGTAACCGGTTCGTATCAATTTTTTTGAAAAAGAAAACATTGTGATTTCAGTTAGCGTGCCCTACCTGCACCGGATGGTGCTACTTTAATTTTAGAAGATTTAACCTCTGAAGGATCTTCGTTATGAGGGAGTAGATGATCAGTGAGTGCACCCATTTGGTGCAACTTTTTACAAGCAACCAAACATACAAGCTGCTTTGAAAGATGCGATGACTTACACAGTGGACCAGATATACTTTGAAACTCAGCATTTGGAGGTAAAGTCATGTCACACTGGAATTCATCTTCCACCATTGAAACTTTAAAATCTGGCTTTGTTGTGTAGAACCTATGGAGCAAGTAAGTTATGTTAGATTTTGAACGAAAATAGTGAAAAGCATCTGAGTTCAAGCCATTTACTTACAAATGGGTTAACTCGGTAAATTTCTGTCTAACGGGTGAAATGGGTATAATCAATATAATAGCTAAAACAGAAACAGGTCAAGCTGTTCTAATTGATTGAAAAAGTAGCCCGCAGTGTATAACTTTGTAATATTATTTAACACACAAACTGTTTATAAAAAAGTATACAAATTGGATAAAAGTGCTTCGGGTTAAGCCAACACAAAATTAACAGCTTTGACCTGTTACCCAACCAGCCCATTTCGCTAACATATATGGGAACAAGGTTAGATTAATAATTGGGGGGGGGGGGGGGACATACTTTTCAGCTGGGAGTTTTGAGCAGTATCGATGTATGAGACTAACACTAGAATCATGAGTGACAGAAGCTCCTGTTGACTCAACACGATAAGTTTCTGGTTCTTTAATTTTAGCAGGTTTTACAACACATGAGTTAGGGTCTAGTTTTTTAGCAGTTTGCATCATAAACTTCTCACTCCGAAGGATGTCACAAACATGTTCTCGTTGTTTTGCATTCCCCCTGTTGATAGATTTTGTAATTAATAAGCATATACAAGAAACTTACGTTTTGAAGAAAAAAAGAGTTTACTGATTTTTACTACCTCTCGAGCATTATGATAAACTGGGACCCACTTTGACGAGCCCGTCCCCGTGATTGGACATTGCTACGAACTGTTTTTGGGATATCGAAACGAATCACAGTTGAACAGTTTGGAACGTCAATCCCCTCCTCAACAACGTCAGTAGCAAATAACAGAATTACCTAGTGTGAGACACATTAGAAAAAAACATCAAGATAGATGATCATTTGCGTAAAAGGACATGGATTTAAAATAAAAGAACTGGTTTAATGCATCAAAATTTGTTGCGGCACTTGATACTACATAGAACTGAACTCTGAAGAAAATTTAGGAATTTTTTTAGTTTTTTGTATACCCTTGTACCGGTTTTGGAAACTGGAAACAATAAGTTTGACCAGAAAAGTCAGTCTGACTCTGACTAAGGACATAAGAGAGCCTACCCAAGCTTAGAGGTGGAAAACTTCAAGGAATTCAGGTAAGAAAATGTTTTAAGTATACAGTCAAGCGGGTTGAACATCACCCAAAGGGTATATATAACTATATAAGGCATTAAACTACCCAAATCATCCTATTCGAAAGTTACATCCTTTATGAATTAATAAAGTTTTCTGCAATCATTTTTTGACACTGATTATTTAAAAATAAAAATAAAACAAAATAAGTTGGAAAATAAGTGTTCCGACTTTTCGGGTCAACTCTACCTGTACCAAAAAATACTTAATTTGACCCGTGACAAGACCTGCCCAATTTCCACCTCTAAGCCATACTCAAGCTCACACAGGAAGAGGATATATATACCTTTCCAGAGCGAAAAGATTCAAGTGTCTCCTTTTGCAGTTTTGATGACATGGCATCAACCGAAGTTGAATTACCAGTCATATACGAAACTTCCAGATGTGACAAGTCTGCAACTCTCTTCACGATTATATCAACAACTTTAGCTGTTATGATTCTCTCTACAAAAATGAGGCACGACACTTTTGTAGCTTCCCTGAAAGAAGAAATACAGGAAATAATTAGTAAAAGGGTTAAATTTCGTTTATTTTACTATTAATATATAGAATATATTAATTACCCAAATGTCTTGAAAAGAAGAAAGAGATGATATAGTTTTGATGAGATATAGCCCGCTGCTACTAAGTTTTCGTAATCAAATCCAGCATCGAAAATAATCTCATGGCCTGAGAAAATGACCAGAAACATAAATTAAAAGAACTCAAAAACTAATCATTCCACAAATTCATTAAATAAGTAAAGAACGATGATAATCAGGTATGGAGCGATAATAAATACTAAAGTTCAAAAAGAAAAAACAAACAAACAAACTAGAAATAATATACCATTAGGCAAAGAATTTCCAATTAGAGATAATGCTTCCTCCAGAAAATAAGAACACTTTAAGCAACTTTCCTTAAAGATATCACACTCTTCAGCGGCTTTTGGGGTGTTTGCTAGACAAATTTTAACAGCCTAAAAAAACAGCAAAATATGTATATGATATAAATATTCAACTCAATATATAGGCACGATGCGATGCATAATTCACTCAACTGCAAAGTATACCTCATAAGCACACAATAAGCCTAATTCATCAATGCAATAAATAATTTTAGCATGATCATTAGATAGCCTCTTCCGTAGAATCTCGAGCTTTTCCTTTGTATCTTGAAAATTTCCTTTCACTGACGATTGCATATCGAGCAGTTCTACTTCTAGCTGTGAGGATAACAGTGAGACAAAAGAAACAAAATGATTTAATTTTCAGAGTTCATTATGTTTATTACTAAAGAACATTTGGAATTTTCAGATATTGACCTTTGATCGTGAGGACTCCAGTTTAAGTTTCAACTCCTGATGGTCAAACTTTGCTGGATGATAGTAACAATATTTTAGTGTGGCAGATGGAGTGACCTTTTCCAGCTCTTCCCTGTCCTGTACTGTGTAAAGCTGCATATTCATCATTTTTACCATCAAATTTCATACAACATAAATTTTGAATCAAGAGTTAGACTTATAAAACTGCACGTTACTACCTGTGAATCCAAGATGCTTTCAAGGATTCTTAACTTTGTTTCACAATCTTGAGCCGAAGAGACACCTGATAAAGAAATGAGAAATCATATTCAGGTTATGTTTTATCTTTAACGGGTCAAAGGGTAAAATCAAACAGATTAAATATGAACAAAGTAAAATTTTAGTTACATAAAACTACCTACATCATTTGATTTAAAAATTTATTTTTATTGAACAATACAAATTTTATAATCATATTTAAAACTATTCTTATAAGAAATGAAAACTGAAGTTGTTGGACAAAAGGTATTTCAGATTGAATCGACCCATACTAAAAAGTGCCCACTTTGACTGAACCCTTTTTGACATGTTGACTGACTCGCTCATTCTACCACCCATGTTGTGCCAGCTACTCACGGTCTCAGCCTACATTACTAAATATGATCACACAGAGCGAGATGCAAGTGCTGAACCAATCATGGATGATAGAGCCTGCCTATCACACATACCTTGTTAAAAGTACAAAAATATTCATAACCGAACCTTTTTTTGTTAAGGGGGATGCGGTCATTCCAAAAACCTTTGGCTTCTTGATGGCTTTATGATAAAATTCCTTCACAAAAAAAGATAAACCTCAGTAACATATTTTCATTTACAGTCAAATATATCCAACGTTTGGATAGCAATAGATAAATAGTTCTTACCTTCATTATGCTTGCATAAGGATGATTACCACCAGCACGGTGACACTCATCAATAATCAATAAACATATCATTTCAAAGTTTACAAACGCATTCCTCAATGCATCTAGCAAAATCTGAGGTGTCATAACCATTACCTGTGAAAACCATCAAAAAAGAAATAAAATGTGAACACTGGACTTTTACAACCGCTTTTAAATACTAAAATGTACTTGTAATCATTCACAAGATTTAAAGAAACTCACTTGATTTTTGTTAGTTTCATGTTCCCAAACGGCAGCATCCCATTCATCAACCTTCTGTCCGTCAATATTTCCCACTTTACTCCCATGGTAATAATCAACCATCAAGTCTGTGCTTTCCTTAAGAACATTGTATTGCTGCAATCGGAAAATTTATATGACTTACTTTCATTAACAAACAAATTATAATAAAACAAGAAGCATGTGGAAGGAGCATCGTAACATCACATGTATAGAAAATATCAAAAACACATAAAAAAAAAAAAAAAAAAAAAAAAAAAAAAAAAAAAAAAAAAATTGACAGTGTCGTCTAAAAAGCTCACTTTCCAGTTTGCTTGCTTTAGGGGCCGTTTGGTTTGAAGGTATGGGAATGAAGGAATGCTTTCATTCCTAACATAGTTGTTTGGTTTTTGAAAATGGGTATGAAACCCATGAAAACGGGCATTTCCCATACCCATCTACGGTGGTGGGTTTACAAATCCATTCCATACCCATAACCATAGTCATTCGCACATACATACCAAACGCCCCCTTAGTAAATCAAACAATACCATACTGACCCATTTACTCATCCAAATACTGAAGGTCTAAAATAAGACAGATATTTGACTCTGGAGTCAACCCTAGTACTTAACAGAGTCGAATTTAAAATTTAAATGGAATGTCATTACAAAATAATTACTGTATTAGTTTATATCTAGTGATAGTATCCATAGCAAAACCTTGTTAATCCTATTAATGATCTCCTCAAACATCAAAATATCCACAATATATATTCTCAAAGTCTATTAATGATCTCCTCAACCTCAAACCACCCAATAGATTTACAACATAATATAAATCTCCTAAAAAACACATATAATCCACCCAACAAACTCAAAGTCAAATAGTCAACAGTTGACCACAAATAAACTCAGATAACCAAACAACCATAAAAAACACTAAACCACCAAATTATTGAGACAAAGATAGTATATATACCTGTTCGACAAGGTTTCGAGTAGGGGCCAAGAACACAATAAGTTCATTAGGAGGTGGTTTTTGTTTTTTAAGGTTTTTCGCAAATTCGTTGATCATCATAACAGCTATCATAGTCTTTCCAGCACCAGTGTCTAAATGCGCTATTGTGTTCCTCTTCATTGCTACCTTAAACACATCATTCTGGTACCTATATTCCACCAAAAACACAACAGTTTATCAAAAACTAACATTTATTAAACTAACAAAATTCAAAAACTTGAAAAAAAAAATTAAAAATAAAAAATTAAAAATAATAATAAAAAAATTAAAAAAAAAAAGCACAACATTTTATCAAAAACCAACATTTATAAACTAAAAAAATTCAAAAAATTAAAAAAAAATAATAATAATAATAAAAAATAAACCAACAACATTTTATCAAAAACCCAACATTTTATAAACTAAAAAAAATAAAAAATAAAAAATAGGAAAAAAAAATAAATAAATAAATAACAACATTTTATCAAAAACCCAACATTTTATATACAAAAAAAAAATAAAAAATAGGAGAAAAAAATAATAAAAAATAAATAAATAAATAAATAAAATAAAAAAAAAAACAACAACATTTTATCAAAAACCCAACAATTTATAAACTAAAAAAATTCAAAAAATAAATAAATAAAACAGTAAAACTTACTCTCTTGGCGTCACACCCATTTGGGGGTTTATTTTACCATCAAAACTTGATCATAAAAAACAAAAAAGAAAAAGTCAGTCACATTTTCCGCGAAAGCGCAAATGAGTAGTAGGATGTAGACAGTCACACCCCTACTCCACAATATTTAAAAAGAAAAAGTAAAAAAACTTACCACGGATTAATCATGGTTTGAAAATTTCTTTTCAAAGGGTTTTCAGTTGTTGTAGAAGACTGCATGTTTACCGATGAAATTTTTTTATCAAGAAACAATATGTGTGTGTGTTTTTAATGAGACAAAAGAGGTAGTGGGAGTGTGTTATAAGTTGTCGAGAAAATTTTGAAAAATGTTGTAGATGTTTTTTGTACTAGTACTATTTTTGGGATGATCAGAGAGAAAATAAGGAAATGGGTTTCATGGTGCTGATGGTGGTGTTGATAGTGGTAATTTTAATGGAGGGAATCAAAATGCTCCGTACGCTACAGGCCTACGCAGCTACTCTGCTTGCTGTTTTTTTTTTTTTTTATTTGCATCAACATTGGGATTTTAAGAGGGGTTTTGTTAACTATTTTTAGTACTAACGAGTGGGGAAACCCGCGCGTTGCGGCGGGAGTGTTTAGATATGTTTTTTTAATGTTGTATGTTTTGTGTTTTGCGAATAATAGGTTTTACGGTTTTAAAAGCTCGTTGATTTTCTAATATTGGCTTGTCATAGTATTAGAAAGAAAGGATCTATTGCAAGATAGACTATTCATTCTTATGCTTGGTGAGCAAAATTTTCCCTTGATTGACCCAGCACAACCTATAAAACTCGTATCGTATTGCACTTACCAAATTATTTGAACTATTTTGAGTTTGATAAAAATTATGAAGTTTATGATTGATTTTATTGGAAAAATTATTTCGTGAACAATGGCGCAAGTTTCGTAATTTTTCGAGTCCGTTTCCTATGTCGTTTGGGCCCCGGAGCTTATATCGTTAGAAGTTTAATACGTTGGCAACATTAGTCCCTAGATTATTTCTTTACACCTTCCTTACACTTTCATTTAATACAAAAAGTACCCTATACTTTCTTACCCATATATATATCCCCTACACCCCCCACTTTTATCATTTTTATTATTAAAAACACACATATACTCACACCAAAAACTCTCTCTCTCTCTTTGAAGAATCAGGCCGCCGCCCCACCGGAGCAGCAGCAGTTTCCGGCGAGTCGCCGGAATATTTTTCCGGCAACCTCATTTTCTTGTACAATCTTATAGATCGGGATATCCTCGTCACACCCATAGCACTCACGCGATCCCAAACACCTCGTATCACCCCTCACGCGCCTCCACCGCCGCGGTACCACCAACATACGCCACCACCGGCGTTTTCCATCACTCTCCGATGGTAAAACGCGTGCCACGCACCCTCTCTTTTTATTTTCTTAAGTTATTTTCAAAACCCTAATTTTATTTTTATTTTAAATCCGGTTTTAATATAAAATCTTTTATAAAAATGTTTTAATATAAAATCTTTGATATTTATGGCTTGTTTGGTGTTTTGATAACGAAGGGGAATATATTTGTGTGTTGGATTGGATTTCGAAGGTCCGTTTGGTTGTTGTGGCTAGACAGCCGAGAACCACCACCACCGAGGCATGGGTGGTGGTGGGAAGGGTTATATTATTGTTGTTGTGGTGGGGGAGTTGTTTCTTAAAGTTGTGTGTGGGTGGGGGGGGGGGGGGGGATAACCACTGTGTGGTACAACTTTTTGAAAAAAAAAAAAAAAAAAAAAAAAAAAAAAAAAAAAAAAAAAAAATACTGTAGAAACCACTGTAGCGTACAACATGCTACAGCGGCCCGGTTACTGTAGAAACAACTGTGCCGTACAACCCTTTGAAGCACGAAACTGCACCATCTTACTCCCCATCTTTAGTATATATATATAATACTACACTAATTAGATTATTTTAGATAGATAGTGAAAGGATCTCATACGAAAAAAAATTAAAAAGAAAAGAATAAGAAAGGATTTTTAGCCTTATATTTCAAATAGAAACGAGAAATTTAAATGAAGATGCATCTATTTTTGTAAATGCATCTGAAATAAGTGGTTCTGATTTCTTTTCAGCATTTTTATTTTAATTTTTCTTCTCATTTTATCATATTTGTTTGAAAAATGATATATCTTTTTACATTTTGTTTATTACATATCATCCTACATCCTACTCATTTATTAATTGATAAAAGACTTATTTGTGGTATAATTGATAAAAGACTTATTTGTGGTAAGATAATATAAGTAGGAAAAAAATTGTAGAAGAATGTATTATGCTCTATTTGTTTCCCTAGGTTTGTTAAAACCAAGTATTATATGTATGTTACTTGATGTTTTGAAGTTTCTTGTGAGACTTAACTACGATATTTAATTTTTGGTTTATCTTTGTGAAATGTTACGGATCCCGTCAAAGAATGAAACACCCATTATTAGTGTTGGTCCCTTTTACTTGGTTATCAGTAACTAAAAAGCTAAAGTAACCAAGTTATATGACTTGAACACAAATGTATGAAAATGATTAACAATAAAGTAACGTAAAAATAAGAGACAATATTTTCCAACGTTTAATTCTTTAATAGAAGTTAATCACAAAGAATCGTACCCAAGTGTTTGCGGAATAACACTTGGGATTGAAAATGACAAGTATTGTATGGACTCCTCACTAAACTCAAACTATGTTGAGTGACAACTTAAATTACCCACTGAGCTATCTCAGGGGCTTGTGTTGTTCTTTGGAGGAGTAAAGTGGTTTGTGAATTCTTTGCATTAATTGCACAAAACTTGTCAACTTTTACTCCTCACATTTGCTTCCTATTTATACACAAGTATAGAACAACTAAATATACATTGGACCTAAAGCTTTCTTAACAATATCTTGAAATATATTATTCTTCTGGCAAGGAACCTTCATTGAGTTAGGTCCAAAAGGCACTTTCTGATGACAGACTGGTTTTAACCATTTTGGGAAAGTTTGACATTAAAGTGATAAAGCACTTTAATAAAGCAGCTCAGACTTTCCCGCCCAGTCCCGCCAAAACTTCAGTCTTCTTATCATCAGTCTTCAGTACAATTAAGTTGTTGAGGAGTCATGGGGTTCAGTGAGTTATTGTCATCCTCACTGAACCCATCACCTTCTTCTTGGCTTAGATCACACTTCACTGAGTTCCGCCTCACTGAACGGAGAACCTTTCTTCTTAGGTTCGGTCTTAGCATCCTGAAGGTGACTCACTGAGTTACTGTTCACTCAGTGACTTGTTTACACTTAGGGAATTTTACGTTCAAATCCTTGTTAGAAGATTTGGGGAATTCAGTGACCCAACAATCTCCCCCTATTTGAACATACAAATAGCCTAAGTGATACTTGATTCAGCATGAGTTGTCAGGGTACATCTTCTCTTGCTGAATGTTTGTTGTAATTGTAAGTAGGACATGACTATTTAAACAAAAACATCATTTTATTTATAGCTATTACATGTTCCTACAAATTACAAACAAAATAAAGATAGTTGTTGCAGATCAGATGTTCAGATGATAGCCAAGACCCTCAATCTTAGCTTTCTTTGATCTCAGCAGGTGCTTCTCAGGATGCTTCTCAATCTTGGCCCTAAGATCCTTACAGAACCTTTGGTTTTCCCCACTTTGTATAGGAGAAGCTAACATCAGGTACGTTACCATTTCCTTGACCCCTGCCTTGTCTATATCAGACCATCTTTGGAAAGCAAGGTCTCCATATTCATCCGTAAAGCATAGACCTCGTTCAGGGTGTTCAAGCACAGTGTTGTTCACGAAGGTGATTCCTTCAGGAACGGACCTATCACAATCCAATCCTGGGACCTTGAAGGGAGGGAATGTTGAGGGCTTCAGGCATTGCTCTCAGTCTTTCATACCTTTCACTCAGTGACTTGAGAAGATGATGTACAACGACATTGTTTTTCTTGGCAATGATGGGACGGAGTTCATCAAGTTCAGTAATCCCAAAGTCAGCGAATCTGAATGGGTTATGAGTGTCCATGATTCTTTTATCAGCCCCCCTAAAGACAGTGACCATTGCGGGTTTGGTGTTCCTGTGGATTTTAATGTCAGTGATGGTTTCAGGCTTCAACCTTTCCTTCATCACCCAATGATATCTTTCAACCCTGGTCTTTCTGATTTGAGCTTGCCTTTTCAGCTTTTCTTCCCTTTCCCTTTTCAGAGCATTCATCTGTTCTTCCTGAGCCTTTTTAAAGGCTGCACCAGCTTGCTCAGTAGCTAGTGCCTCAGCATCCAGACCAATCTTTTCAGCTTCCTCATGAACAACTTGTATCAGTTCAGACTTGCTCAATCTCTCTTCTTCAGCTACCTTTGCCACTTTCTCAGTTCTTTCCATGTAGTCTTGTATTTGGTCATGGGTGAGTTGATAGATTTTTCCATTGATTGCAAACGGGACCCTGATAGGTTCATCAGGGTCAACTCTGACCATTGTGGAGGCAGGCTGGAGTCTTACTTCAGGTTCTGAGGTGGTGGCTATACTTTTTCCTCTGTCCTGAAAGAGAGTGGAGGAGACTGGTTCCTCTTGTGGTGGAACTTCAGTGATCGGTGTGGCTTCAGTGACATACTCCCCCTCAGTGTGAGAGGGCTGTCCAGCTTCTTGTTCATCAGTAATAGGGGTTTCAGGAACATTCTCCCCCTCAACAATTGTCGGAGCTGCAGTGATGGCAAGTGTTGGAGTTACTGAAGATGAAGTAGAGGTGCCCTTGAAGGCTTGAAACATTTCCGTCATCATTGACTTGATCTCCGCAGTATCCTGATGAATGAGAGATACCTTGGAGTCAAGTGTAGCCTGAGAATTTTCAAGGGCAGTCATCCTAGATCCCATTGTCCATGCCAGAGATGTGGACTTCAGGGATTGAGCTGTCACTGATGCTTCCAACTGAGTGAAGGAAGACTTGAGGGACTCCACCGTGGAGCTGAGATTCTGAACATTTGAATCCCTTATCAAACCAAGTAACTCAGTAAGAGCCGCCGAGTTGACCTGGTACGTCTCAGATGCCTGAAGAATTTTCTTGTTGAGCTCAGGATCATCCTTGACTGATTCTTGAACTGACTTAACCCCTGTAGCCAGCTCCTTTAGGGATTCCAAAAACTGATTGATGTGCGAAGCCATTTGTGTCAGGGAGTGAGAGACAGTGGAATTTTGCTCCCTGACATCATCATTGTAGTCTTCAACATCATCTTTGAGGAGGTGATAGTGGACTGCTTGCTCAGCATGCATGTCAAACACCTCTTCAGTGACCCCCCTGTACAAAACATTGGTCATTTTCTTGATGAACTTTTTGAAGGCTCTTTCAGTGAGAGGAGTTGAAGCGTCTTCTGAGGTTTCCGGCTCGGAATGTTGTTCATCTTCATCATGGTTAGAGGTTTGAGGAGACTGAGTAACAGGTTCAGGGACTGTCTCCTCAACCTCCATTTCATCTCCGGCCGTGAAGACTTCCTCGTCACTATTAAATTCATCATCAGAATATAAGAACGCCTGAGCATCTGCCAGGGAGGTAATCTGCAACAAATGGAGGTTATCCGGCTCCTCTTCATAAGAAGATTTGCCTTCGTTTTGGCCAGGTCCTGACCCCTCAAATCCGGTAGGTTGGGTTTTACCTACCTGGTCTTTAAGGCCAGTTCCCAAGTAATGCGCACCTCCGGGAGTGGTTTTGGGTTCCATATCAGCGGGTGGTTTATATCCCTCTGAATCTTTGTCCCCCGTGACCCCTTCAGACACTGATGGGTTTTTCTCAATGTCATCCTGAGGAGTCGTGAATGTTGTGTCCCTATCAGCGGGTTGTATGTTTCCCTCTGAGTCTTTGGGATGAGTAGGGGTGCCCTCAGACAAAAGCTTTGATTGGCGAATGTCCTCATCAGGCAGTTGAGTGGTTGTGTCTCTCTTTCCAACAGGCTTGTTGTACTCCCTGATGCTTGGGTTTTGATTTACCCGAGCCTTTAGCAGGATGTGATTATTTGTGGACCCCCTTCTCAGTGGAGTAGTGCTGCCCCACTGAGGATTTAGGATCCCTTACTCCCTGAGACTCTGGTTGTGATTTGCCAGAGCCTTTAGTAGGATGTGAAGATTTGGTTTGTTTCGGCTCAACTGTCTTGTTTATGACAGTAGAGTCTTTGGAAACGGGTATGCCCGAGGACACTGAGTGTGATGTCTTAGTGCCCTCCGATGGCCTTTGTTGCGGGCCAAGTGACTGGGTAATTATTCTCAGGGTGTCCGCAGTCAAGGGCGGTAATTCATGCCCCTTTTTGGCAGCCTTAAGGTCAGAGGTCTCAGTGTCGAGTGACTTGGGTTGAGCCACCTTCCTGGACCCCTGTCCCTTCTTCCTCTTCACCTTTTTGGTGGGAGAGGGAACTGGTGATATAATATTGTCACCCTAGATAGCAGTACGCATATATTGGGTCAGGGTGACTGGTGTAACCTCTAGAGGGTCACGAGAGTAATTAGCCTTGTGTAATACTTCAGGCTCAAAACCTATTGCATCAGGCTTTACATACTCAGACCCAAGCAAATCTTGTAGGGCACAGGAAATGAATCTAGGGTATGACATACGTTTTTGCCTAGACTTCCCCCCTAATTTTGCTATGAGGTCCTTGAAGATCAATTCTCCAAGGTCAATAAATCTACCCTCAATGAGACTGAACAATATCATTGCTTGAGTATTGTTCAATTGCTCAGTAGAGGATTTATTTCCCCCGAGGACCTGAATGACAAAGGTCATTATTATCCTCCAGGGAGCTGGGAACCAGGTCTTGATGATTGGGGCTTTGGATAGTAGGGCCCCAGGTGACACTTCAGGGTGAAGTTTGTCATAAGGCCCTAGCATCAGTAAGACCTCCTTCACATCTTTATCGGATGGTGGGACAACGAAGGTCTGTGTGTAATCAAGCCCAGTGGCTTTGACAAAAGTTTTATAGTCAAGAGTTAGGGACTTAGTTCCATTCTTGACCGTAAACTTTATTTTGGCCTCTTTGGGCACATCAGGGCTTTCAACCACTGCTGTGCACCAAAATTCCCTCAAATATTCAGGGTAGATGACTGAGGGGGTTTTTGTGAATGCGGTGGTCAGAAAGCAGTTCTGAAGGAACTTCACCACATCCCTGTATTCAGGGAACCCAGCAGGGTAGGCAAAGTTCCCCACCACATTGTTCTTGGTAAGGTCTACACTTTCCATTTGGAAATCCACATTGGGTGCGTATTTTACGATCTTTGAAGAAGCCATTAAGTTTGGATAAAAAAGCCTGGTTTTTTGAAAAAAATGGTATTGGTGAGGGAAACACACGCAGTTTTGAAAACAATTTGCAAGAGTTTAGTTATGATTTTAAAAGCGTGTGTGTGTTTCCCTTTTTGTGGGGGTATTTATAGGGTGAGAATTAGGGTGGTGATGTTTGGTGAGAGGGATGTAGGGGCCCAAGGAGTGGATGCCAGTTGTGTAAGTGACATATATTCCTATATTTAATAGGATTCAGTTACCTACCTGGGACATTAACTGACTAAATACTTAGAGCATTTAGTTAGGGTATTCAATGCCATTTTTCATCCTGAGCCCCCCGAATGAAAAAAAATTCAGGAAGGGTGTGATCAGGGACCTAGAGAATTTACATCAGGTTGGAACACTCTTTGATCAGTTTCCTGATTCTATGTCCAACATGCCCAATTCAGCTTTCAATCTTGTGAAAGTGGGTTCATCCAAAGGTTTTGTGAAGATATCAGCTAGCTGATACTCAGTGGGGATGAAATGTAGTTCAATTTCTCCATTAGATATATGGTCCCTGATGAAGTGGTATCTGATGTCGATGTGTTTGGTTCTTTGATGAAGTACTGGATTGTTTGAGATGGCTATGGCACTTGTATTATCACAAAAGATAGGTACCATTTTATACTGAATGCCATAGTCACTCAGTTGACTTTTCATCCATAGTACATTTGCACAACATCCTGCAGCAGCCATATATTCAGCTTCAGCTGGGGATATGGCCACTAACTGTTGTTTCTTTGTACTCCAACACACAAGTTTACCACCAAGAAATTGGCAGGATCCTGAAGTACTTTTCCTATCCATGTTACATCCTGCATAGTCAGAGTCAGTGTACCCTTTGAGATCAAATCCTGAACATTTTGGGTAATACAAACCAAGGTTTGGAGTACCCTTCAGGTACCTGATGATTCTCTTGACAGGAGTAAGATGTGATTCTTTAGGGTCAGCCTGGTATCTTGCACACAGGCAGACTGAGAATTGGATATCAGGCCTTGAGGCAAGTAAGTACATCAGGGAGCCAATCATTCCTCTGTATTGGGTTTGATTCACTGATTTTCCAGTGAGATCAGGACCAAGGTTGTTTGGAGGAACCATAGGAGTTTTTACTGAAGAGCAGTCAGTGAGCTCATACTTCTTCAGTAGGTTCCTGAGGTATTTCTCTTGGCAAATGGATATTCCTTTTTCAGTTTGTTTAATTTGTAGTCCAAGAAAGTATGTGAGTTCACCCATCATGCTCATTTCAAACTTTGTGGTCATAAGTTTTTCAAATTGTTTGCAAAGTTTGTAACTTGTTGAGCCAAAGATGATGTCATCAACATATACTTGGACAAGAATGACATCATCCTTTGTTCTATAGATGAATAGTGTGTTGTCAATTCTTCCTCTGACAAACTTGTTTTGGATCAGGAAGGCTGAAAGAGTTTCATACCATGCCCTGGGTGCTTGTTTCAGTCCATAGAGGGCTTTGTTCAGCTTGTAGACATGGTTAGGGTATTCACTACTTTCGAAACCAGGAGGCTGTTGCACATAAACATCTTCTTTGATGTTACCATTCAGGAATGCACTTTTAACATCCATTTAGTAAACTTTAAAGTTCATGTAAGTTGCATAGGCAAGGAAGATCCTGATGGCTTCCATTCTAGCAACAGGTGCAAAGGTTTCCTCATAGTCTATACCTTCCTGTTGATTATATCCTTTGTCAACCAGTCTTGCTTTGTTTTTGATGACTGTGACATTCTCATCAGTCTTGTTCTTAAAGACCCATTTCATACCAATGATTAAAACACCCTGTGGGCATTCAACAAGGGTCATGACATCATTTCTGTCAAATTGTTCCAATTCATCTCTCATGGCCTGAACCCAGCTTTCATACGTCAGGGCTTCTTTAACATTTTTAGGCTCAATCTCTGAGAGATAGTCAGCATAAAGACATATATTGGCAGTGGCAGCCTTAAGTTTAGCAGCCTTGCTTCTTGTGAGCATGCTTCAGTGGGTTCACCTATGATGTTCACAAGCTCAATGATTTTGGATCTAGTCCAGCTATCCTGAGGTTTGGGATAAGGATTTGAGCTTGAAGGAGCCTGATTAGGTTTAGACTCAGGAACATGAGGTAACTCATCAATATGTGCTTCAGTGACAACTGTAGGAACAATTTGTTCTGTGGGTTCCTGAACATTTTGTTCAGTGGTGTCACTCTCATTTGAGACAGGCCGAGTTTCTATGAACTCACTGATAGGTGGTTGGGGTAGGTTGTGAGGGATGATGTAATAGGAGACATCAGCAGCTTGGTATTGAGTTGAGGGATTGTTCTCAGGATGATACTCATCAGGAGGATATCTTGATGAGTCATCAATACCAATCTCTTCTACTGAGGAATTAGAGAACCTGATGGATTCAGTGCTCTCATCAACAGTAATGTGATAAGTTTCCTCAGTTTGCTGTCTCCTTGTGTTGAACACCCTGAAGGCTTTAGAAACCAGGGAATATCCCAGGAAGTATCCATCATCAGCTTTGGCATCAAATTTACCTAAGTGATCCTTGTGGTTATGTATAAACACAGGACACCCAAATACATGAAAGTAGCTATGAACCAGGTCAGTCCATATCTGTTGGGCAGTGGGACAGTTGATCACTAATTCCATTATATCATCAGGAAGGCATGATATAATGATGCTTTTCAGGCGCTGGTCTTGATTGACCACCCTCCTTTCATCTGGGGTCCACTGAGCTTCAGGTTTGATTAAACCTTGGGCAGTTGTTGGGACATATGGACCCTCATTAATCAATTTGATGTAATAAGGTTCCATCCCAGTTAAGTAGCAAAGCATTCGCTTTTTCCACTTATTAAATTTTCCAGCTTCAAGTCGAGGGGCAGTTGCTGAATAACTTCCACCCTTTTTATCAACAAGCTGGGGAACATCTATGTCAGTCATAGTGGGATCTTGATTTAAAAAACTTGAGCACTCTTAAGTTTTGAAAACAGGTTTAAGTTTTACAAATCAGGAGGCTCTGATACCACTTGTTGGTCCCTTTTACTTGGTTATCAGTAACTAAAAAGCTAAAGTAACCAAGTTATATGACTTGAACACAAATGTATGAAAATGATTAACAATAAAGTAACGTAAAAATAAGAGACAATATTTTCCAACGTTTAATTCTTTAATAGAAGTTAATCACAAAGAATCGTACCCAAGTGTTTGTGGAATAACACTTGGGATTGAAAATGACAAGTATTGTATGGACTCCTCACAAAACTCAAACTATGTTGAGTGACAACTTCTAAATCGAAGAAGTATATAAAGGAGAAGAAAATTGTGTTTAGTTAAATGTCGGGTCTACTAATTGATTGGAGCGGGTTTATGATTCGGACTTGGGTCATTGGACCTGATTTTTTATTATACGAGTTATAATTTATACTCTTGAATATACTAATTATTTTAATGTTTTATGTTTTTATAGTTTTGTTAAAAAGGAAATTTGTTTTATAGTTCGCTTTTAATAATGTCATTTATTTGAACAACGAAATCCGTCTTTCCCAAAAAATGAGAGTTTCAAACATGAACCGAAAATTAGTCCTGAACATTACGAAAAAAATAATTAGATCCAACATGTGTGCATTGCATAGGTCCTGAGCCATTCCAAACCTGTGTGCATCGCACAAGGATGAATATAAAAGGTTTCCAACATTAATGTCATCGTTTCATATTTAAAATAATTTATGTAACTTATACATATTAAAAAATTACATGTGAAGAGACTATTTTCAATGTAACATCTTGAAAAAAGTCTCTTCACATATACTCTTTTAATGTCAATAAACTATTGTTGTATATTTGGGCCTCACCATCATACTAACAACCCGACAATTTACACAATCATTTTCGCACGGGTCCTGAGGCAGCCCAAGTTATTTATGACGAAAATTAGTGGCAAACATAGCTTTTGACTCGACATCAATAAAAACTGACAGAAATAAAGGCACCAACATTTTTCATGCCATGCTAACAAAAGTTGTGGTAACATAACAACTTAGGACTTGTTGACCAACAAAAGTTGTGGTAACATCACAACTTAGGAACTTATTGTCAATAAACTATTTTAAATGTGTGCTATGCTTAGAAAATGTGTGATACCATCACAATTTAGATATATAATGATGAAAATAGGGTAAAATGCAAAAATAGTTCCTAAAGTATCACGAAATCGCAAAAATGGGACCGAGACAAAAAGTCACGCAAAAAAGCCACTAACGTTACGTAAATTTGCAAAAAAACCACCGAGAGGCATTTTCTGTTAGTTTCCTCGTTAACTGCCTAGTCATCAAGGGTAGTTTCGTCTTTTTATCCCTTTCCCGCCAATAACTTCAATTGCCAGTGTTTTGTTTTACAAATTTAGTCCTTTAGAACCATACTTTATATACGTGGCTCAATTTCTTCCAAGGAGAACATTAATTTCACAAGTAAAGATCTTGAGAATGGTTAAGCTTTCGCAAAATCGTGCACGCAGTACCCCGATACCTGATTTAGGAATCCTTTATAGTAAGAATACTCTGTTCCATTTTAATGTTTTCCATTTAAACTTGTTATTGTTGTCAGAAGTAATTGATGTTTTATGTGTTCCACATATTTGAATGAAAAGGTGTTTTCTTTGCAAATCTATCACAATGGTGAATTTACCTCAAAACCAGGAAGAATGTATCTCTTTGGAGATACAGATTGGTTTGACGGAATTCACTCTGACGTTTTCTCCATGGAATTATTGGGTGAAATGTTAGAGGATTTAGGTTACTCGGATAGTACCCTTATGTTTACTCACTTTAGGATACCTGGGGAGTCACTAGATGATGGTTTGCTACCACTAAAGTCTGACGAAGATGTGAAGACACTTGTGGAGTATGTTCCTATATTTACACAATTGGAGTTGTATATTGAAACCGGTGTTTCAATTGTTGAGTGTGAGATGATGGATCGAATGATGACTAAGGGCAAGGGTGTGGTGATAGAAGAAATAGTGGATGATGATATGAATGAGGCTGCTGGAAAGGGTGTTGATGGTGAGACTGGAAACAGTGGGAAATTACTATTGTTAGAGTGGCATAAGACAAGACAACCTGAGAAGGCTGGACCTGTTTTTGATACTGATTCTGATAGTGACTTCCCACCAACATTTTGTGCCGAAAAAATGATTGCAGATCATACAAAAAGGATGAGTGATGAGTTTCAATTCAGAAGGTTATTGGAAGAGATTGACCAAGACTTTACTGTGGAGGATTCAAGTGAGGAGTCTACAGGTTTGCTCGATTTTTATGATCTCGATTTTGATGATGCGTATTATGATGACACAAGTGATGAAGAGGTTGCTCAAGAATGGCATGGTGATCCATACCATTTAGTTGATGTACCTGAACCTGAAGAGATGCATCCGATTGAAGAGCCTCAAGAGATTAGTGACATGTTTGCTGAAATAGATCAAGCATTGGATGAACTTGATGACGTTGTTGCAGCTGGAGAAGGAACAGAGGTGTATGCTCTTTATGCTGAACCAATTAGTTTCAGTTTGCTTCCACATGTGGATGTTGATGGTGTTGATGGTGATGATGGTGAACAAAGAGTTTGTGATGTGGTTGTGATACCAGATGATCAGTGTGTTGTAGTAGATGGAAATGGTGAACAAAGAGTTAGTAATGTGGCTGTGATACCAGATGATCAGTGTGCTGTAGTAGTTGGAAATGAGGGATGTATATCAGTTGTTGAAGAAGATGTGATTAAGGACAAAGTGGTTGCTAAACAAGGAGATGAGCCACTTCAAGTGCTTGAAAAAAATGGAGTTGGGCAAGATGGAGTGCTTGCAGAGGACAAGTTTGAAGACAAAGGAAGATCAATCAAGAGGCGAAGACTGATGGCTGACAAGAAACCCAAGGATGATGCTGACAAGGAACCGAAGGATGATGCTAAATAATGGTTATGCTTTTATGTTTAGCTCAATAATCTGTAGAAGATTATAACAATATTTACTTTCTTAAAGTTTATCTATCGGTTATGTAATATTAACTAGGGTTAATGGTTGCATAACATTTTTTCGAATCTAATGGAAGCAAAAAAACTAGGCAATTTTGGGATGTGTATGTTGGTAACCCAAACGCTTAGCATTTATTACCCAAACACGCCTAAAACACATTTTCACATGTAATTACCACGCCTATTTATATGCTATAACCTAAGTAACTTCCTCATTCATCCACTAAACAAACACAGTAAAACATAAACAAAGGAACAAAAGAATGTCTCAATTTGTGCTTCTTCAGGAACTTGCAGCGGCTGCTAACTCAAGTGAGTTACCATACCAGATGACGGTATATTTTGATAGGGAGACACAGCGTGATGTCAAGTATGCGAAAGATCTGTTTAAGGCATATCAAGAGTTGCTTGATATTGTTATTCAAAGGAACAAGTACATAGCTAAAATGGAACTTGTGCGTCCCTCGGTGCAGATGTTCAAGTGCTTGGAGTACTTTAAGAAGCTTCAAAAGTCCGACGTTATCGAGCTTTTGGAATTGAAGAAGAAGATTGCCGAAGCGAAGCTCAAGCTTTTCAACCAGCACACATTTTTCAAGGGACTTTAGAGTTTCTTTCAATGTTTTTTATCAACCATGTTATGTTCCTTTGAATTTTAATGTTACCCGTAATGTTTTATCAATGTTATGTTTTGAATTTTAATGGAATGTTATGTTTTTTTTTTTTATCAATTTTAGGGGGTGTTTCTTTTTATTGTTAATGTGTCTTAATGAGGAGATAGTGATGGGGGCCACACATATAATATGTTTCTTTTTCTGTTAAATGGTCTATATGGGTAGAGGAAGCAAAGGGTGCTCCTCACCAACCCACTTAATCCAGAAGAAAAAAGAAACAAGCCCTTAATGTTATATTATCAATTATGTTATCTGTTTGTTGATTTATTATGTTATTTTGCTTTGTTACTTATGTTATGATGCTATGTTATAAGGTCAAAACAAAGATTGTCAACGTTGATTGTCATTTACAAAAGTCAAACTTGATTGTCAATTTGGGTAATTTTTGTGCCTGCACATTCATTTGAATAAGGGTACACGGATAGTCAATGGTTACACGGATTTGTAATGAGGATGCTACTCAACATGGGTTAAAACAGTCAAGTCAACCTAATAACTGCAGAAACAAACACTCCTTTGTACAGACCTTCCAAACTGGTTCAAGCATATAGAAATTGCTTGCCACTTTGTGAGAGACAAGATTAGAGGTGATCAAATTCTACCCACTTTCATACCAACCAAGTTACAATTGGCTGATATTCTCACAAAGGGCCTAAGTAAACCTCTGCACTACAATTGTTTATCCAAATTGGCTTTGTGTAACCCTTTACACACTGCCAATTTGCGCGGGGAATAATGGGATGCTACTCAACATGGGTCAAAACAGTCAAGTCAAGCTAATAACTGCAGAACCAAACACTCCATTGTAGCTAAGTAGTTCTAGAAGGCTTAGTTAGTTATTAGTTAGTTAGTTTTAGTTTCCCGCCAATATTGTACAAACCAGACTTTACCATTCATTCACCAAAAGATCAGATCGGTTGCATCAACAACTACCAACAAAAGACAAACATTACACAAAGAAACTAGCTTAAGTGCCACAAAATGGCCAGACACCATCCTCAAACCTAACACCCTCAAACAGCGATGATACAAACACATTGGGTTCAAATGGAACCATCACATTTCCGGCGGCATCTACAGGTGGAGGCGTCAGATGGCACTGGTACGCCTGGTACTCCTGGTTCTCTGGCGGAGCAAAGGTGGTATCACAATAACCCAAAGTGGTTGTGGGGTTCTTGGGTTTTTTTCCTTTTGTTGTTTTTTTGAGTACCACCTCCAACGGGGATGTCCCGGAGAACGCCACCACGAGTCCAGTGTCTACGGCAGCTACGGCAAAAGTGACGAGGCTATGAAGTGCTGTAGTTGTTGTAGTAGCAGAACTTAGTGTCTTCTGAGAAACAACGTGGACATGGCCTTTGATGTGGGAGTTGTGTCAGAGTTGTTGTGGTCACCAACGTTGAAGTTTCTTGGTGTGTGTTGGTGGTGATTATTGCGGTGTTTGGTGATGCTTCCATTTTCTGCAAATCGTGATTTTTTTTTTTACCTCGAGTCGTGATTTGCAAGTGTGGGTTGTGGGGGGTTTATGGGGTGAAAACATTTTAGTTACTTTGCAAATTTAGCCATTGAAGTCATGTCAAATCGATGCCCAGGCACAGAGCTGATTATGGCGGCAAATTTAACAAGTATGTAGAGTAAAAAGACGAAACTACCCTTGATGACTAGGCAATTAACGAGGAAACTAACGGAAAATGCCTCTCGGTGGCTTTTTTGTAAATTTACGTAACGTTAGTGGCTTTTTTGCGTGACTTTTTGTCTCAGTCCCATTTTTGCGATTTCGTGATACTTTAGGGACTATTTTTGCATTTTACCCATGAAAATAAGTGCCGAAGCTTACATGTCAATAAACTATTTTAAATGTGTGTCATGCTTAGAAAAGGTGTGATACAATCACAACTTAAATATATAATGACGAAAATATGTGCCGAATATTACATATTAGTTTTATATCAAAATATAGAGATGTTACAATTTTGAGAATAAATACAAAATCTAAACTTTATAAATAACTACTAATATGTCATAAAAAATTTAAATATAATGTTACAATCTTGAGAATAAATACAAAATATAACTTTATAAATAAATACTAATATGTCATAAAAAGTTTAAATATAAAATTTACCGATAAATTAAGGTTTACACTATGACCAATTAGATAGAGCCCCGTGTGCAACGTACGGGTCTGAATTACTCGTGTGATTAAAAGTTGTAACTCTTAATTGATGACCATTAACTAATCAAACATTTAACAAAAGTCCACAGTCAAATAAAGCATGAATGTGTTAATAACCGAAGATTATTGTGTTATATTTGTTTTCTTAGCATTGATAATATAGATGGATAATTATGATGCTACAAACTCAAGTGACTTACTGTAAAAAGCATGAAGAAAAAAAGAAGGTTGAATTACGAGCATATCATGTAGCCTTCACATGCCCAATTACACCGTGTGTTTATTCGAGCTATTTTTATCTACTGCACTATAAAATTGTTATAACAATTTTCTAAAACACTTAGCCTAGTGAAGCTTGAATGCCAGAAAAAGTTAATTTTTACCAAACATTTGTTCGATATGTTTACAATGGGTTCATTTGGATTAATTTTTTCATTTTTTTCACATTTGTAAAACACTTTAGCCTAGTAAAAGTTCAGCCTGGAAAAAGTTCTTCATATGTTTACAATTCTCTAAAACATTTTAGCCTAGTAAAAGGTTTAGCTAAAAGAGAGTAGGTTCTTGGAATGCCATCTTTTAATACATACAAGTATACAACACACTAGATGACTTTATTTAACAACTTACGTTATTGTTATCATCGTCGTAACCATATTAATTTTAAGAGTAGTGCTAATTAGATCTACAACACATGCTTAAATACATGCTTAATACATCAATCACTTGTACAACAAAATCTTCTCTTAGAAAATGCTAACTCCTCACTTGTTCTCAAAACTACTTTTAATCAATGCACAAGCTTCATGTTTCGTCACGAAACTAAATTTGTATAATCCATATATGTTATATAAAGTGGTCATGTTAACCTTTTGAAAACGAAGCTTTTTACTGATATGATTATATAACGGTGAATTAAAACCCGTGAATTATTCGGTTAAAAAAATTGGATATGCTATGGTTACTCCACAAAAGTGGCATACCTATGCACATAACAAATTTAGTAATAACGTTAGCATTAATATGTAAATTAATCTTTGCAGGGTTAAGAAAAGACTTGGGGACAAATATTCCAAGTTTGTGTGTGCTCCAAGTTTTATATGGCTTGTTACTTTGTGAGTATATATAAAAGGAAACATTAAATTTGTAAGAAGGACTGGCAAAAGCTGGTCTAGCTCAAAATCAAGCATGTAACACAGGACATTAATGGTGGACAAGCTGACGTCAGGTTTGTCATTTGTACCTTTGTACAAATATGATACAATAGCGACTGGTACTGGGATTAAGACGAAAACAAATAAACTAATTTTTTAAAGAATCACTCGAGTTTTTATTAGGACAGTCTATTCTGTATTTACATAATTGTACAATATTTATCTATACTACATATAATAGACAAAGGACTCTCTCTCCAAAAAAATTCAAATGTATAAAAAATTATGCAATGTTTACAACACTTTAAAGCAAGGATTTTTCAGAATTACAATAAACAAAGCATTGTGTACAATGAAAACAAGCATAACTTGAAATTCAGACCAAAATCTTACAATTATACATTAAATAGCATTTAAAACACCCTGGACCCATTATTACAATTACTTAAACATAATATACAACCCTCCATAATCAACAACATCCATATCTTATCCTAAAACCCATCAATCAACGTCTTCTACAACATCATTGCTATCCCATCTCCTTACTACAACAAGACTCGAAACGTAATTAAAAGTCTTACGATCTCAACTTTATTTTTTCGTGGTATTCACAAGTTATATCAAACCATTGAAGGTCCAAAACCACGAAAAGATTTACATCATGGATCTATTTTTTTTAAAGCTTATGCTTCAATTAATATCCGAACATAAAATAAGAAAGATAACAAGTATGTTATTTTCATTTCTTGATTCGTTCGAAGCACACAAATTTAGCGACAAATCAAAACGAAAAACAAAATGGCAATCACCTACCCGCGACCCATAGGATCTTGAAGCCAAAAAATAATTAAGAATATAATTGAAGGTTCGACTTTATTGGTGTTCGTGTGGTGGTGATGTTCGTATGATGTTGGAGGAGATCATTTTGATGTTCTTGTGGTGGTGATGGTTAACTGCTAAAGAGAGAAGATTGAGATGGGGGCGGAGCTTATTATGCAAGATGTATTAGGTTTAATCAAATGACTGGGCCACCAGGTTTGTGTGGGTTTAGAACTTGAGTTGGATTTCAGTGATGGGCCAAAAGTTATATCCAAAGTTAGTTTGATGGGCTGGATGGCTAATGATGATTAAATAATTGCTAGCTGACTTTTTTGTTTATAGATATCGGTTATGGATGAAATTTTTTGGGGTTGGCATTTGTTCAACTTATTTTTTCATGGTATTCACAAATCACAAGTTATATCAAACCATTGAAGGTCCAAAACCACGAAAATCGAAATTTATTGACGAAGGATGATTATGATGAATGAAAGAATCAAGATTTTTTTGTAGTAACTTCTGTTAATAGGAGATAAAATTATATCACTGTCTTAACTAAAGTTATTGTTATTTATAAATTAATTGTTAACCAAAAGTATGGCCGCATAACATCACGTTGTCAGAAAATATAGTCACAGGATACCCGCCGCCGCATCGCGCGGGTACCCTGCTAGTAGTTTGTTATGACTGTTTGTATAGTTGAGTGTTTTAATCAAAATAAAGGTTGTGTAATTCACTTTCCAATTTTTAAAGTACACATTATATAGCTTCAAGCCTTCAAACAAAATATATTAAAGAAATTGCCATACTCTACTAAACCCTACTGAGTTTATCCGGATCAAATATCATCATATAACCAAAATGAACTTGACCCAACACCTTTGAATGCTTTCGTCTTTTTGTGTGTAAATTACTTCCATGAATCATAAACACAAATGTCCTTGTAATGATAAATATTGCGCATGTCTTTACTTCGAATTAGAATTACCAATGAATCACAAGCTTTAAGTGTTCATATATAAAGTTTTGGAAATGAAACTAAGGTAGCGGGAAAATGCGCCTAGAATGCATCGCATGGTAAAAATGCCCTTGTGGTTTTCTTTTTTTAGTCTTAAGTGTTAATAAATCAAGAATGCGCCATAAATATGTGCCGCATGAGAAAAATGCGCTTGTGTTTGTCTTTTTTGGTCTTTAAGTGTTAATAAATCAAGAATGCGCCAAGGATATGCGCCACATGTTTGTCTTTTTCTCCCATAATGCGCTTGTGTTTGTCTTTTTTAGTTATGTTATATGTTAACAAATATGGCGCATTTTCATGTTTCTTGAATGCGCCTAGAATGCATTTTGTTTTATCTCTTTGTATTGGAATGTGCCCATAATGCTCTTTGTTTTGTTTTTTAGTGTTTGAATGCGTTTGTGACATGTATAAACTAGGTTCGTTGATTAATAACTTGTCTTCCATCCAACGGAAACGTATGTGTATGTTCATTTCGTAAATAATATACGCGTCGTCCATTTTCGTAAAACCGTACTTTAAGTTTAAAGTGTTCGTTTAAGAAATTTTCTCAAATATATTTTAAACTTTGAGTATTTGTAGCTTTCAAAATTACATTTAACATACTACATTTTTTATCACATAATGGACAAAAGTGATTTTGTCAACCAAGCATGAATAACTCTGAAGAGAGCACGGTGCAAACCGTGGTGGCGTGGTTCATTCGCCATCCGCCAAAAGACGAACCAATGGCGCCGCCGTTCTGCATTGCAATGGCGCTGTTGGTGTACCATTGGTTCATCCGTCAACCCACTCGTTGCTGCCATATATATATATATATATATATATATATATATATATATATATATATATATATATATATATATATATATAAGTTATTGGTGTGTTAGTGGGGTGATTAGGTGGCAAACGAAGAACATTTTATTCGCCACCACTATACTGAGCACTCTAAAAAAAATGGTTCGTGTGGAACCCATTTTGACTTATGGCTAAAATGTTTGACCAACTAAAACCCGCCGTAAGAAGCACCACCACCACCACATGTCAACCCTTTGCTTTACGCACTAACCACCACTACGCAACTCTTGCTCCGTGTATAGTCACCAAAAGTTTTGGGACATAACGAAATTTTTATTTGTATTTTGGGACATAACGAAATTTCTTATTTGTATGAGAATGAGCATGTTTAATGAGGTATGTACCTCTAACCGCCATGATGTTACTTCTTCGATTCACGCGTGGTTACCAAAATCATGGATGGTTTAGTTGTAATCACCACGAAAGTTTGATGTGGCAATAACGTAACACACCACCACCACACTACCACCGCAACAAATCATTATTTCCCGGTCTAATATTGGTACTTGTTAATTTTTTGATATGTACTTATTAAATATCTTAAATGGTATCTTTTCAACCTATCAGTCCAAAAAAATAGAAAAAAAAATGGTTTTCACAAATTGGTCACGTCAGCTTTAAAACATCACCAGACCTTAGTACATGATGGAATTGTATTTGTACGGGACCAAATATATATCTTCACTTGACCAAACCTATACTTTTGTTCGACCAAATATTAGAGTTGTCATATTGCCATGTGTCGGTTTATGATTAGGTCACATGGTTCGTATGTGATATGTGTAAAAACCTTCACAATCTTGACCAATACCAGTTTGATAATTTTCTTGTATCTTTAACTTAGGTCTATTAGTTTTGTTACCATTTTACTTGAGTCTCTTTTCAAAATGAGGAATGCTAGATCCACATAAAAAATCCAACACGTAAGAAATCCACACGCAAACGTGTTAGGCGGTGATTGGTGGATTTTACTATAGTTTCTCTCTCTTTTTTATGATTAAGCCAATAACTGCATGATACTTCAGCGTGCGAATTTTTTTTGTGGATTTCTTATGTGGGTCTAGCATCCCTCATTTTTAAAATCGGATACCTTTTTGAATTTAAACCAAATTACCTTTTTGAATTTAAACCAAATTAAAAAAGGTATCCGATTTTAAAAATATCTTTTATTGTTCTGACCTTACTATTTTGTTAGTTTCTAGTTCACCACTTCACCATATACTCTTTTTAACAAGCAATTAATTTTGACATTATGCATACTATCATGTCTAGAAAAAATGTCTCTACTCTCTACCTTTTATTGCCTTCGCATTCTTTGGCTGTTTTTAGATGCTTAAGACATTTGGTGCTCATGGGTTTTTTAGGAGAACATGTCAGGCATTTGAACAAGATGTCACCATTGTTAAAGTTCAAATCAGTTATAAGTTACTAACATATATAAGTAATATCTAATACCTTGATTTTCAGATAAGCCATTTTTACAGTAGCATAACCTTTGCCAACTAAGCCCATTCGGCATCATACGATAATGGGTCGACTATCTACCCGATTTTGATCATTTGGAGTCGTTGGAGCTCATATAGCATAAGTAGAGCAGCAGAGTCAAGAGAATTCTTTTTATCGGCTCGTGAATCTCCCATGAGTTCAACATCACTATAAGCAGGAATACTCAAGCTGATACGAGACTCAAACCTATTCTCAACTGTTCTTTTGTCAACACCTTGACCAACTTCCATCGCAGATCTGCAAAATCATGCATTAGTTGTAAATGAACAGCCTGAAAAAAAAATTACATGAAGCAAATGTTTACTAACTTTGATTTTGGCGGATATGGCGTAAAAGTAGGCTTCGACCACTGCTGTTTCACGCAAAACTCGTTTTTGCATGCTAATTGACTTTATAACTGTCGTTAAATTGATCATAAATTTGATATTGTCAAGTACTTGAGTTTTGGCATAATAAATCATAATAATGAAGATTTTTCTACCATGTAATAATACGTGGGTACTTATTGGTTAGCATAAAATTCTTTCTTCATTAAGCAGTCATGGACGTATTTACTATCTGCCAATGGCTGAGAGCTGAAAACAGTTGTCTTTGTATCCTCATTGCTATCTTTTTCATTATCCATTTCCGCATATTTGCAGTCATGAATTTGGTCTGGCTTTGTAATTCCTCTTTTCTGTCATATAAATAACAACACCGTGTTAATGATGCTTATGATACATTCTAATGATCAAGGGATAATGTATAACAAACCTCAAGTTCTTTTAACAACTGAAGTGAAGCTTGACCCCTTGCAACTTACCTAGTGGATCCGGATCCTGATCCTGTTCCAACCAATAGGTCATCCTTGAGCTGCAAATGCAGCTCCACTATGACCGTATCACCCTTGGTCCTACACGTGTCTTTGACTAAATAACCCAACAGGTCAAACATGTCCATCGAGTCACTCATAGGAGGAAGCTCAAGTATATCAGGTGTTACTATTAGAGATAATAACGGTTCAATGATTCTCCAAACATCATCAAGGTTAAGATTTATATCAACTAATAACGCTCCGGCGATACTCTCTACCAAGTCACCAAGTGCCTATAACACACAGATAATAAATCAATAAATATAGGCAAAAAAAAATAAAAATGTTTACTGGTAAACCCAACTCGCCCCATACAAAATTTACCCGTTTTGACCCAACGCACCTTCAAGCCTTTCTTAGTATCAGCTGAAGAGGTGGTTACAGACTTTACATAGTCTGCAATCTGAGTTTGGAGATAATCCAAGCGATATTGGAGGTGAGGATAAAGATTGCCTCTAACAGTAGCAGATGCAAAGTTTTCATTATTAACGGATGTTGAACGTAAGTCTGTTAGTTCTCCAGGTTCAATATCTTTGTGCTGTGAGTAAAGGTACCAAGTAATAAGGACGTCCAATACACCAAGAAATTCTAGCCTCTGTAAGAAAATGAGTACAAAATGACAAAAAAATGTAAGATTTAGTATAACAAATCTATGCAATCTGATGATTTGAAAAAACCAATAGAGGAAAACAGCTTCGCAACCAGATAATCAGTTCCAAAACGCAAATGCAAACACCCCAATAACTAAGACTGTTATGTGTACCTGGTAACAGCTTCTCAATCAGATAATCAGTTCCAACAAGTGACTCGACACAGTCTGATACTGTCTTTGAGCATAAGCACCTATGACCCATATCACAACACTTTCCAGTGCAAGCTGACATGGCGCTGTCCATCGAGTTGGAACAAATGTGGCATCTCTTTTATAGCCCTGCAGAATAACTCCATAAGAATTTCTGCAATATTGGGATGTACTAATGTACAGCTAGATAAATGTAGATTTACAACTTTGACTGCATACCTGTAATCGACATGCGATTCCTAAATTGTATAAAGTGGAATTACAAACATGCAATGATCGCCGAGATGACAGCTGTCCTTCTTGTGTTGTCGCATATTCAAGATAAAGATCACAACTAGCTGCAAATTTTAGCACTGAATCACCAAGCAACTCTCATCGCTCCACAGAGAAACTTTTGTTGCATCTGAGAGTTGTGATGGCTTCCAAAACCTAAAGCAGAAAAAATCTTAACATTAATAAGTCAGTTGACTGGCCTTCAATTTCTTCATGAAGCTGGCAAGCCAACATTAAGGAGTCGAGTTGGTGCATTAATGATGGCAGTAGATAGGACAGTTTCAGAGCTTCTATTCGTGCATCGATGACTACTAGAAGTTCGGGTGGTATACGAGCATATCTCTGCCTATCAGTTTCCACGTTTCCGTGCAGAACATCTTCAGGCTCAAGATTAAATCATCAATAATAAGAACTGATCTATTACATATGAAAAAAAACAGAATAAGTTTTAACGGCCTTCATCATGGAAGTCCAGAAGAACGTTATGTGCCCGTCGGCTTTGTTTTAGCAGCAATAGGTGTTGTCCTGGGTACTTTAAATCAATTTCACATAAAGACAAATCTTTTGACTTTTTTTGGGTTTATTGTATGTTCAGTAGAATATGTCAACATCCGAGATAAGAGTTAATCCGAGATAGAGTTAACAATTCATACTGATTCAAGGCATGCAGACAGACTACGGTCAATGTATTCAAGCATTGTGAATGAACAGTATAAGACCATTGACCAAAAATCCTATAGATTTTACAGCTTTTATATATATAATATAACGAGCACTTTTACAGTAGCATAATGTTTGCCAGAAAAATAAAAGCCCATTCGACATGAAGGATAATAATGTTTTTGGATTTATACTCACTTTAACATACCGATAAATTAGATGACTACTAGTTAATCCCCTAATTTTCTAGTCCTTCCCCTTTATAAAATCATACGGTCCAAGAATACAAACATAAGCAAAGGCAGCTATAAATGAAACAATGATACAAATAAAAATCTAACTAAACGAGGGTACAAATAAAAACTCTAAATAACTGAAACCAAAATCGTATTAAACTGAAAAATCAAACCTTTTATAGGAAATCAAACAGTGTAACAACTAGTAATGCCGATGTTATGGAGCAGCTGGATTATTTGCAAAAGTGTCATAAGTGAATTTGGAAGAATAACCAAGCTTGAGAAACACATGCGAATGGGATGGCCTATAAAAGTTAGGATGGAAAGGTAAAGTTTGACTCAATAGTTTTACAAAAACTGATTAACATTTAGTTACTAATATGATCATCAACTAATTACACCCCAATAACCTCAGACTACCCATGCTTACCAAAAAAATGAACATATAAGTAAGATAGTCATAGTTTTGAGGAAGCCACTAAAAGCTCATTTGTTGGCGTAACTTAACGCATCAAAGGCAAATTAAGTATAGCCCAAATCGACCTGTTTACCCTAATACAATCAAGGTCCAACACAAGAGCTACATCTTTGAACTTTTAGTCAAACATAGTACTTCACTAGATCGAAACTGAATGAAATTTCACAACAAAATTAGCACCTTTTGCTGTCAGATAATACTATTAATAACAAAATCTTATGAATATATTAATAATCTCCTCAAAAACTCAAAGGGTCGACACATTAGATTCAAAGTCAGTATTATACAGTTGACCACCAAAAAACTCACAGTACCAAGTAAAGATAGACAGCAATAAACAGTATGCTAAAACGCACAAACGACAAAGACGATAGTGATCATCCAAACAGCCTCATTTTCTGGTTTGCCAAACTTAACACTTTAAAGAGAGACAATGTATAACCAAAACCAACATTTTACCCTTAAACGATCAATATCCAAAAAAAAAGGAGTAACATATTTGACTTTTTAGTCAGACCTACTACTTTATCACTTCAAAAATAGCACCAAGTTCTGTCACATAACACTATTTTTAACCAAATCAATCAAACCTTTAAATAACCATCTCAAACATTAAGGAATCTAACCAACATATTCGAATTCAAGATTTATCTGTTGACAACAAATAAACTCATAATACCAAACAATCATACAAAAACCTTAAGCTACCCAAAAATAATAAAATGAACATATTAATAAAATCATCATAGTTTTGAGGATACCATTAAAAGCTCATTTTAAGTATACCCAAACTGGCCTGTTTAGTGTTTACCTTTAAACAATCAATGTCCAAAACAAGAGCAACACGCTTGACCTTTTAGTCAAACTCAGTACTTTTCATAGTCAGAATTAATAATAATTTCACAACACAACTAGCACTAATTTATGTCACATAATACTATTTATAACAGAATCTTGCAAACCTATAAATAACTTCCTAAGACATCCAAAAATCCACAAAAAAAGTTTAAAAGTCAATATCCATTACTAGACTACAAATAAAATCACATTACTAAACAACCATAAAAAACCCTTAAGCTACCCAAATAAATAAATAAATAAATAAAAATGAACAAATTAGCAAGATAATCTTAGTTTTAAGTAAACCATTAAAAGCTCATTTTCGATTTGCTTAACTTAACACATCAAAAGAGAGACCAAGTATAACCAAAACCGACCCGTTTACCCCTTAAACAATAAATATTCAAAACAAGAGCCACAGATTTGACTTAGGAGTCAAACATACTACTGGTAGTTTACAAAGTAAAAATTAAAATAATAATAATAATAATAAAATAAAATAAAATAAAAATACTACAATAAACTAGCACCAAATAATGTCACATAAATGGCCCTAACAAAGGGGAAATTACATATACAGCAAAATCTTGCAAACCAATTACAGTAATAAACAACAAAAAATCCTGTCACATTTACAACAAAAATACTGTCACATTTATATCTCTAAAATAAGCATACATTCAATAAACTTATTTCCTGATTATTGGTATGAAATTCGATGGGCGCACAGTTTGGAACTCAAATTCCAAACTGTACGGCCATGGAATTTCATACCAATTGCGAGGATAATCTACTGTCATGGTCTGCTAAACGACAGGTTACTTTATCTCGTTCTAGTGCAGAGGCCGAATATCGGGGTGTTGCTAATGTTGTTGCTGAGACTGCGTGGATACGAAATCTTTTACGTGAACTTCATGCTCCACTTTTTACTGCTACACTGGTATACTGTGATAATGTGAGTGCTGTTTATCTTTCTACTAACCCGGTTCAACATCAGCGTACTAAACACATCGAGATTGATATTCATTTTGTCCGAGATTATGTTGCTTCTGGTCAGGTTCGTGTGCTTCATGTTCCGTCCAGGTTCCAGTATGCGGATATATTTACCAAGGGCCTTCCGAGTGCATTGTTTCTTGAGTTTCGCTCCAGTTTGAACGTTCGAAGACCTCCCGTTTCAACTGTGGGGGAGTATTAGCATGGAATTATATTGATGGCCCACTCGTTTATGCTTTGTTTAGTATTTGGGCTTAGCCCATATTTTATCCTAGTACAATTCTTATGTCTGCATGTATATATACATTACAGTGGATTAATAATATGATGGAGAATAACCTAATTCCAATAAGATCCGGGTTGGTTGGTTGGTTGTTTGGGTTCTCTATTGAATGATAATGTATGCTCATTTTAGAGATCCAAATGTGATAGTATTTGGTGATATTTTCTGAGTTCTTGCTGTTCCATTCCTTCTATAAAGTTTCCTTTCCTTGTTGTTGTTCCATTTCTGTTTCATAAAGCTTTCGGGTGTGTTTGTTTTAAAAAAAAAAATCTTACTACTCCACTTACTTCCTCTTACTCTTACTAGTAAGAGGTGGGCAGACGTTTTGCTTGTTTGTTTTTTTCTTTTGAGTAAGACCCAGTTAGACATATAACATCTTACTCAGTAAGAGGTGGAGAACTTGTCTTACTGCCTCTTACTCGATAAGAGAGATTGAAGACTCGTGTTAATATAATATATTTGATTGTAACTATGTTATATTTATGATAAAAAGTCTTGTTTCATATTTACACAGGTTACTTAAATAAATTGCAGAAACGAGCACTTAAAATTATTCGGACAATTATACAAAAACAAACAACATAATTTCGTTTAGATTTAGACGTTCTAGCCACATCTTACTAGTAAGATGTGTTAGTCAGATTCAGACCTAAAACATCTAAATGAAACAAACACACCCTTCCTCTCCTCTTAAAGCTATAAACATGTGAATGTTTTTCTTGGCCTACTTCTCTTGTTAAGCCAACAAATTTTGGTCGACTATATTAGCCCAATGCATAGCCCATTACTATATATATTAAACGAGAACTAAAACGACGTCGCTTTATCTACAGTGATTCGAGGCCCATTTTCCACAGCCCATAGTGTCCACTAATTTCCTAGCCCATTTGTTCCCTAGGCCCAGTTTTGTTTATCTAAAAAGGTCGGTTACTCTAATTTAACACAGATTTCTCTGGAACCTCTCTCGAAGCTCCAAGCTTATCAAAACGCAAAAATCAAAAAACACATTCGCAGAGAAAATTAACACATCGAGTCACTATTTTTCCATGATCAATATTGTTCCTTTTATGGTGTCAATGTGGTTGTTTTCCAACCGAATGACAAGACGGCTAAGGAGCGGCGGAAGCCGTTGGAAAAGTTAACTTGGGTAAATAAAATGTAAATCAATACTTTCGGTTCATCTTTAATCAATTATTTTTATAGTTTTCTCCCAATTCAGTTTTATGTTTTTACATATCTTTTTGCAGGTTTATGTTTTTAATTTTTACATAACTGATTTTCTTTTGTAGGTTTGTCTTTGATTGTTGCTTATTAAAGCGCAAACCAGACATCAACACGGTGTATCGATTGTGAGGCAACTTTGATTTAATAAATATTTGGCTTTCATCTTTGTGATCATGAATAATTATGACTGTGTATCAATGATTTTTTCGCATACAGGAAAACGAACAGTGGCAAGAGATTCACAATGACCGGAATCACCGGATATACTTTAGCACATATATATGACGATGTACTAAAGGTAGTTACACGATCTTACAGTTTTCGCGTATTTATATTTTCACCATTCATTTGAAATACTCAGACAATCAGATGTAATAAATAACTACCTGATTCTTCATGTGTGACTAGAAGCAGGGTTAGGTTAACCATGTTATGTTTTCTTCCATACCACCGACTAAATTACTAAAACCGTATTCTTAATTTGTCAAGGTATTTGTTAGCGTTGCGTTATCTTTTTCCGGCGCGGCCTCCATTCCAAACCAAACAATCAAATGGGTAAGTTTTTGTCATGTCAATGTTTGATCCAACATATTATTTTTTATTCTGTTATTGATTTTTGAAATGTACAACGCTACGTATTAAGGTTCATGAATTGAGAGGCAAATCAAAGGCTGATTTGTTCCGTCAGTTGAAGGTTTTGAAAGCTGAACTTGCTCTTCTTCGTGTTGGTAAAGTTACTGGTGGTACACCCAACAAGCTCTCCAAAATGTATTTCTTATTTTTATTCTTTTTATATATACTTTGTGTTGTTTTAATTTTGCATGTGTAACTTTTTTTTGAGGGTTGGAGCTACGAGGGTGAATAAGTTTCATGTGGAGGATAAGCTTCAGACGATTCAACCTGTGGGTTTGGGTAAGAAAAGTGTAATATTGTTTTAGTTTATATTATATGGCGTAAAAGGTGAGGTAATATCCAGATTTTCTTAGAGTCTTGAGAATTTGAAGTAATTTTTTAAGTTGAATCATAGAAAAGATATTTACGAAAGTGTTAGAATATGAATGTTCAAGGTTATTTTTTTAATCAGAATAAAATACTCATTTGGTTAAAGTTGGGGATACTTAATGACTTTATATTTATTTCAGTTTGATTTGCTACATTTTTTCATTCGTATACCATTATGATTACTGAAACTGGGTTATATTTGTGCAGGAGGGCCTGTCATTATATGGTTGCTAGAAATGGCTCTACCACCAGTAAGTTCTTTGTTGCTCACGATTCTGCCTATACACATTAGTTTGGTTTGACTTACGAAATTGTAATAATCTAATATATTTGTCATTTCATTGAGCAGAAGAGCAGCCCTGAGATTACGGTAGAGTCATTGACATCTGATTTTTGTGGGGATTTAGGAATTGTGTCAATGTTATGATCAAAATTGTAGGAGACCCTCAAACTGGGTGAGTAGGTAAATTTCTTGCTTTTTTGTTCATTTTTTTGGATGTTAGTAGTAGTAAGTTACCCAAACTGGCCCGTTCTTGATTAAATGGATCAACCTTAGTACATGACTGTAACATATTGCTAAAACTTGGTCATTGAATGATTTATATGTGAAGTGACCATTTTACCTATTAGATAGACTAATTTATTGTTTAAAGTCATAAAAAGAAAAAGAAAAAGATGTGTTTGTATGGGTCAAGGTGTTGTTACATATTATCAGGATCTTTTTGTATGCTAATGAACATATGCAGCAAATCAGGTAACAAATCGTGGACCTAATATTATACATACATAAGAGTAGGGACAAATATGGTGATAATCTACCAGGTAATTGCCTCTACATGCTCTTAACTCTCCAAATGATTGATGGGTTGCTTATTTAGTTTTTAATATAGTCGAATTGACTACATTCGGGGTTTTTTCATGGCATTACTGATTATTAATGGTATAGCATGATGGGTGATATCGATTATGTGAAAATAATTTAGGTAACCATGATTTAATGTTATGACACAGGAAGGATAAACATACAGATGAAAGTTGAAATCCCTGAGGATACTGAACTTGTGGAACCACTAGATGAAGGTTGAATATGGCGCCAGACAAGAGGCACTGCTACTGAAGTTTTAGGAATATCGAACAAAGCTAAATCAACCGAAAAGGTTGAACTTTGGACGCCCTTTTTAGCTTCTTATCGTTTGTTTCTTTTTTTTTCTTCTTTCCCTTTAATCGAAAAATATATTAGGTGGTTGTTTTATTAATTATATATTGGTCGATTTGGAGTGTTTTTTGTTTCAGGTGAGTGGAACAGGTTAGAAATCACTAGAAGTCTACTTTTTATTAGTCATGGTGTTTTTAATCATGACTAATAGGCGACATATTTATGCAGGTTGGTGTTGCCCAACAGTGGTACGATTAGTTGGATGAGCTTGCGTCTTTGACAGAACAAGAACTTAAAGCTGAAGAGGATAAAATTTCTGATGCTAAAGTGCAAGATGGAAAAAGATGCATTGATTGTGCTGCCGATACTAGCCCGGGAACAAGTGAGGTATGTGCATTCAGGTTCTTATGCTAAAATTGCTTTATTTTATACATAGTTAGAATGTTGAATATGATACAAAAACTATATTAGAACAATACTATTTCAATCTTTTGAACAAAATGGTTTTCTGTTAAGTGATGAGGCTGAGGCTGATATTTTAATTGTAACTGTTTTCTGTTAGTTAAGTGATGAGGCTAATATTTTGTTATCCTTAATCTGAACATATTCACATAGTAGTTATGTACTGTCACTTATATGAGTGTTATAATAATCTTTTTTTGTTGGCTATTTTGTCAAACTGAAATAATTTTTAAAAGTGCATATCCAATTGCGACATGTAGACGCTACCGTAGTTTGTTTAAATGCAAATTGGTGAGATACGACAAAGGTGGTCTAAATGTATGTCATTAGTGCAGAACATTAATAAGAAATAATGAAATGTGAGTTGTTAGTGCAGACGGAATCCTATTTTCATCGAGCCATTCTGAATGCAAAATGCGAAGAATAATGCAGACATCATATCCGGGTGGTGTTTGGTATTAGTGCAATGCAAGTCCTTAGTGAACCTATTTATGCACTTGCATTGGAAAAAGCTTCTCCTTTCAACAATATCATCTGATACTGAATGAAACAGGTGAACAAGTTATACCAGTCAAGAAAGAGCTAAAGAGTAATCACTGCACAAGTTTTATGAATCTAAGAGTCCCTATTAATTTGACATTCCTGATGAGGTCGCAAGCCAATACCAAATGCAGACAAGCTTTATGAATGTAACAACACCTATTTATGAATGCAAATTAGAACATTTTTTATATGTGTACTACTCTATTTACTTTCCGTTTAATATACACACCTTCTATATGGTCAAACATGCTTTTCCCTTTTTCTACTTAAAAAGAAAATACCGTGCAATAGTCAACGACGTGAAACAAAGACCCGCCGCAACGCGGCGGACCGGGGCCATACTCATATAATAGTAAAATACAAAGTACAACCTAGGGTGTTATTGATCTTTTTATATATATAAATATATAAAAAATATATATCCAAACCGAGAACCGAATTAAAAGTTCGGTTCGGTTTTAGTAAACTCGGTTCAGTTATTAGTTTGGTTCAGTTATTTTCGATTCGGTTCGGTTTCGGTTTATTCGGATTTTTCGGTTTTTCTGCTTACCCCTAGTACAACCTATTTTATAAGGGTGTTCATCGGTTTGGTTTTTGGGTTATTTGGTTTTTTCGGTTCGGATTATTCAGTTAATTCTTTTGGGTCAGAACCAAAACCGAATTCTAGTTCGGTTTAGTTTTGGGTCGTAACCAAGGGGAATGGATCCGGTGAAAAGAATAAGAAGGATTTATAGCCACACATTTCAAATAAGAAAGAGAATTTTAAGAGGAAATAAGAGGAAATTCATTTATTTTTGTAAGTGCATCTAAAATATAAAGTTATAGTTTTTTCTCACCAATCTCATTTTAGTTTTTCTTATCATTTGATTCTAGTTTCATGATAACTGAATTCAGTTTTGAAATTTGAAAAATTGAAATTGAAACCAAAGTCTAAAGATACTCGTCTATATATGGGCCTTAGATATGTGGGCCTTCAATACTTTTTAGCACAAGTCGTTCAAAGTTATGGCCTTACGGGGTATTATTGAGCAAAAAGTCAAAAACTTAAGAACTTTACACTATAGTTTTACATGGGGACATAGGTATGACTAAATCTTTGCATCTTTCATATTCCATCCTTTGATTTTCCATTAACATGTTGCACCTGAGGCAGTCAAGTTCTTCAACAGAGTCCAACGAGTTATGCATAGTAATGTTATAACTAAGGTTTTTAAGATCGGGATCCTACCCAGGTTCGTTTTCGTCTTTGCAAGATCGTGATCGTAAGATCGGATCGGGATCTTAAAATCCTACTATAATGTCATTTTCTTAATAGTTTTGTAATATTATACAAATTTACAAATTATTATATATCATAAACACAAAATTATTATATATCATAGTTTTGTAATATCATTTTCTTAAGATCCTATGGTCAAGATCGAGATCCTATAAGATCTTAAGCTTTCAAAGATCCTATGTAAGATCCGGATCGTTTTTGCTTTGTAGTATCGTAAAATCGTAAGATCCTAAGATCAGGATCGGGATCCTGACAACCATGGTTATGACTCCTAGATCCACCGATGTAGTTTTCAAAAGAATAAGTTTTGCAATCCAAAAGGGGCTAGCGGCGCAGCTTATTGCCCGTTTACCTTCCACCTCTATGTAAATCTAATTGAAGAATACAAAAAATTAACATGTGAAAGGGTAAGGAGCGATTTGTAAAATTGATATTTTTTAACTAATATATAAAAAATATTAATTGTAATTTGGTTTTCGATTCGGTTATGTTTTTATTTTGCTAAACCCATAATCGAACCATAAACCGATTATGATATTCGGTTCGGTTTGGATCAGTTGTTATCCCAAAACCGATTTCAATGTATGGTTCGGTTTCAATTTGGGTTCAGCTTGGTTCGGTTTTCAGTTTTTGTGGGTGAAACCCAAATTCTGCACACCTCTCTATTTTCCAGTGTTGAAAAAAACCTACAAAGCTAATTAATTGCCGCCTAGACGCTAATCGGCCACCAATTTTTTGATTTATGCAAATCGGTCAATTATGGTCGATTGTGGTCAACGGTGGTCAAATTTATTGAAAACCTGCAATCTTGCCGGAAATAATATAGAAACGCGAAAAACTTGTTTTAATCACTTATGATCGCTATCTATATTTATTACAAGTTGTTCATGTGCATTTTAAGAAAGGAAATTTTAATGTGTCTTCAACTTTTATAGAATAATCTCTTTGGTCTTTAAAACATTTATTATTTTCAAAAGGTAATGGGTCATGCTATACAGTTATTTGTTACCAAAATTAAGTATATAAATTTCTAAACGTAATATTTTAAGAGAATATAATGTTTTTGTTAAAGGTGTTAAACTAAAATTGTACTCCTGAATCCTGATATAACTAAGATTGGGGTTAGATTCAAGATCTAAAGATGTCAAAGGGTCAAAAATGAAATTTCATATATTTGTAGGGTCATAAAGAAAACAATTTTGGTGGTCCAAGAAATGCAAACTCCATTAAAAACACTTTTCAGTCATCTTCTTCCCAACCACAAAACAAAACAAACTCCATTAAAACACAGTCCAAACTCTGTTTTTTCAGTTTATTAAAACACCTGTTAGACATAAATGATGTGCTCCAAGTTTGTTACTTTGAGAGTATATATAAAAGGAAAGATGAAATGAGTAAAGAAGGTCTGGCAAGAGCTGGTGTTTAGCACAAAATCATGCAAGTAACCAGGACATTAATGGTGGAAAAGCTTCCTCGTCAGGTTTCACAATTATGTACACGATAGCGTCTGGCCGGGACTGAGATCAAAACAAAGAAAATTATTTTCAAAAGAAATACACGCTGTATAACTTTTAATGATTTTTCTTAAAAAAATAGAGTTTTACATTTAGCATACTACATTTTTATCACAAATATTGACAACCAAGCCTGGCTAACTCAAGAAATGGTTTGTGTGGAACCCATTTACTTATTAGCTAAAATGTTTTACCACGACCCGGCGTAGTGTCAACCTCTTGCTTCGCGCGCCAACCATCACTATCCTGCCGTTTCTTCATGCGCACCAGAAAGTTTGGGTGGCGGTTACTTCTTCGATTCACGCGTGGTCACCAAAAATCATGGGTGGTTCGGTGATGAGAGTAAATAATGATGTAATGTTGACGTAACACACCATGCCACAAATCATTGTTTCCGGTCTAATATTAATACCTCAACATTGTTACTTTTTGGATTTATATCATTCTTAAATCTATAAGACTATCTTTATTCGCAAACTGATCCAACCGATTGGAGTATTAAAAAAAAAAAAAAAAAAAAAAAACACTTAATATTATATTAAAATGGCACAAAAGAAAGAAAAAGAATGGAACAATCCGGTTGGTATGTGACCTATAAATCTTTGAGCCAATCTTGCCACATATCACTCTCGGAAAGAAAGAGAAAAAATTACATATTTTTGGTTTGATAAAATGTCGACTGAAAAATACTTGCCAGAGAAGAAGGAGAAGGAAAAAGAAAGCATGGTTATAGATAGAAGAAAAAAGAATGGCCACTTGCTTTTTAGTTTTTACTGTTGAAACTTTGGTTCCCAATTTTCTTTTTGTTTATTAGATCTTTTTTTGTTTATCTTTAATTTTGTTTATTAATTATATAAGTTTAAACATAAGCATAAATTTAAGCTTCAATGTTAAAGTAATTTTTTTGATATCTATAAAGTTTTGTGAGCTAATTTTAATATAATAATTGGTTAATGGTTATATTTTGAAGTTTAAGTAATTAAATTAAATACTCCGTAGATAATAAATAATATTATATTTTAGGTTGGGTTGTTGATAAATGATAATAAAAAGTTGAGATTGGTTGTATATATATGTTGTATAGGTGGAGGAGTAAGAAAATAATATTTTATAAAAGATTATGTTGGAGGAGGTTGTAAATAAAGATAGTCTAAATGATTTAGATCCTTTCAACTTATCGGTCTAAAGAAAAAAAAAAAAAAAAAAAAAAAAAAAAAAAAATTGGTTTTCACATATTGGTCAAAAATGTCATATTTAACACTTCACCACAACATAGTGCATAATGGAATTGTATTTTTACGCGACCCAAAATGTATTTTTACTTGACCAATCCTGTACTATTGTTCGACCAAATATAAGAGATGTCAAATTATTACCACATGTTGGTTTATATAGTGGTTGCGATGTGTGAAAGCTTGATAATCTTGACCGGTGCGAGAAAACTAATTTCTTTTGTATTTGTGAACCAATGGGTTTAAACCATTTCAATAATTTTCTTGCATCTTGAACTTAGGTCTATTAGTAGTCACTTTTTTTACTTGGGTCTATTTCTTAAATGCTAACTTTTGTTGTAGAATGGGTTTAAATGAAAAAAAAAATAAAAATAAATGATGAATATACTTTGTAGCTTTTTTAGGCGATTGATTAAAAAAAATGTATTATACTTGTCATCATTTGCTTTTGTGGGTAACAAACAATTTTTTTTTGCTTTTGTGGGTAGTTTTATTTCAAATTCATCTTTTTTAAGGTATTATGTGACATGTTTGCCTTTTGAGAAAAATTTTTTATTAACTAAGAGGGGCAAAAATATTTAAAAAATTCACAAAATACCCTAAAAAGATGAATTTTAAAGAAAAGTACTCACAAAAGTAAAAAAATTTGTTCGCTACCCATAAAAATAAATGGTGATAAGTATGATATTTTTTTTTAATCATTTGCCATTTTTTTAAATCTTGCTATCTTGTTCACAGTTGCTAGATCACACTCTCAATTTAACAAGCCACTATTATAATATATACTAAAAATGATTTGAGCGTGGGGTCCATAACAGGGTTATTAGGAAGCCATTAGCAGCCTAATTCGTGTCCCCATTGGTCTGTTGGGCTAAAAGGCACGAGCCTATTGGCTGAGGAAGTTAATTGGTCCATTTATCTACAGTACCTATGAATAGTAATCATATTTTGGGCACTGTATGCACTGTGCTGCACTGTTTATAACGTTAAAAAAAATCATTGTAAACCATTCTTCTCCCTCTCATTTGTTGCCACAAAATTCTTGAACCTTCCATCTCCCTTATCCAAAAATCCAAAACACACAAAACCTATAATCACTTCTAGACCTTTCTTTCATACCAGCTAATCCGTGTACGACACAATAATTATTATTAGGCCGGTGGTTCCAGAAACCCTCATCACCCATATGAAAACAAACACACACACACACACACACACACACACACACACACAGGGTAACCGCAATCAACAAACAGGGATTCAAACTAAAACGAAATCATCGGTTTCAGGAAGAAGAAGAAGCAAAAAGGGAATCTTGAAACTGCATGTCGCCATAACTCAATTGGGTAAGTTTATCAACCCTAATTGCACATGTTTAATTTATTTAAATTTGGGTGTTTTTTTATCTAGGTTATAATTATTTTGTATAATTAATGGTGAAGTTAATTCAACTATTTCTTTTCCTGACATTGATTTGTGGAAGATGAAAAAGCGAACCGAGACAACACAAATCGAAACTCCCGTCAATCAATTTAAAAAGATCATAGGTCATCATATTTTTGGTGGTTTTGTAATCATTCTTAATATTTTAGATAATTTCGTGTTGTAAGATAGTCAGTTATTGGAACTTAATCATGTTTCTGATTTCAGGATATGGTAGGCGAGAAGGGAGAAAATGAACAGGAAGACGCACTTCTCAGTGGCTGTAAAAAGGCAGCGTGCTACTCAAGTGGTATAAGGTTTATTGCGGCTTCGGATTGGTGGTAGTTTGCAAGTTGTTCACATGATGTGTGGACACTAATGCAAGCTTGGTAAGTTCCTTTACTTTATCTTGAAATGCTTTCAAAAAAAGTTTCATTTTATATAAACGAACCTCTGTAATTGAAGCAGATAAATGTTATTCAGGTGTCCTGACGCCATCAAGCTTAGCCCAAGCTGGAAAAGGCACTTCTCGAGTCGAACTTGAGTAGAAGGTATACAAATCAAAACATATTATAGATGGCTAAAGCATCTGAACAACTTGCTGTTATAAGCATGTGTAAAATGTTTGAGATCTGTTGAGTTCCTAGAATAGACTTGATATATCCAATGGCTTCCATTAGCAAAGACGCTATATCTGTTAATTTGAAAAGTATTGAACGGGCTCGAATTCCAGGTATAGACATATTTACATATATTCTTCAATTCATTGCTCAAATTATCCATATTAGGAGTATGGTATTCCTTGGATTAACAACTTACTGAATTACAACCATCATTAATGATCAAATATGGAATACAATTGCTTTAGAAGAATAGAAAAAGAGATGTTTCTTTATGATGGGGTGAGTTTTTATATTTTTATATTTTTTTTATAAGAAATCATGTTAATATTTTTGTATTATTTCCCTCATATATTTACCCCGTGTTACTTTTCTGTTCGCTATGAAACATAATCCTTAGGCACGGTTGGTGGCAGTTTTAGAGGAATATAAACTAAAGAGACTACAAAAAGAAGACGAAATTACCTACATATTCCTACATATTTAGGAATGCGAACATTGTACACTTTAGACTGATGTGCCAGCATTTCTATTTGAGTTTCCACATATATTTTTGCAGAACTTGGTAATCTGCATATTTTAATGTTGTTAATCAGGCTAGTTTGTTTTTTTTTTTTTTTTTTTTTTTTTTTTTTTTTTTTTTTTTTTTTTTTCTTTTGGGTTACGCAATAGAATAATGAATATAAAACTCTTTTGTTTATGGAAGTTATATATTTCAGCAAGTTGGTAATTACTATGCTTAGGAGTTTAACGCTTATGTGTCAAGGAGTTTTGGTATTCTTTGGGTTGCAACGCGTCAACACTTATGAACTTAAATAAGTCCATAAGGTTAAGCTGATAAGCGGTTTTAAATGAGCTTATAAGGTTTTTTGTTTTCAAATGTGCTCATAAGCCCAAAAATAAGCTAATCCAAACACCCCTGAAGTTGGTATTATTTGATTATTATTGTTAGTAGGTTTATTTGAATTGTTAAGGACTTATCAGTATCGCCAAAGCATTCAAAAAGTTCAAGATTTTCCAATAGGTGACACCGTGACAGTTTTTAGTCGCCACAATCCCGAGGGTATGTTTGATTCATTATATTCCCAACACTATGTTAGTCTTGCAAGGAGTAATTGATTGTTCTTACACTAGCAATACATTTCTGACAATATGTTTGATTCATTATACTTTAGTGCATTGGTTATGATCAGCTATAATGTATGTCTATTAGATTTTGATTTTTGTTTTCTGTTGTAGGATTATGTGACTATGATATTTGATAACTTTAGTGCTAATGTCGTCTTTAGAGAGAGTACTGTTGACCTCGGCCTTTGGGATGCTGCTGGTAAGCTCTCTTCGAAAATCATATAGTTGTACGTTTTCACGATTAATTGCCTCTGAATATAACACACATTTATTTTTGGCAATTTCTCATTTAGAAAGTGGACATGAGATCAAGCTTAATAAAACTTGAGTCCAATTACAGCTCAAATTTATTTCTTTTCATTCATATGCATGGGCAATGGGTTGTTGGCAAAAGTCACTACTCACTATTATTTTGAATAAATGAATTTGGTTTTATGTTCTTTGTCTAAAGGTTTGGTAAAAATTTCTAATTAGTTAGTAAAATACATTTGGATTGTTCAAAAAAGATATATTTTGATTTTTTTTATATAATTTTAAAATTTAGGACAGGATCACACCATCTCTTTGAATTCAACAAGATGCTTCGCTTTGATTCTTTAATATTGCTGCATAAAATTGCAATGAAACTTAAGCTAATGATGGTTACATTATGCTACATGACCAACCAAGTAAGCTTATGATAATGATGATGGTTTCATTGTGTTAAATATGAAGGAATGGATGACTAATGATGAGATTTATTACATAACAATGAATACAAACTGCTATATTGTGATGAAACAGGTCAAGAAGATTATAATAGGCTGAGACCATTGAGTTACAGAGGTGCAGTTTTTTTTATGTGCTTTCTCTCTTATACCCAGGTATGAAAACATCTCAAAAAAGGTTAGTTGCCAGTTTATTTTTTGTCCGCTCATGATTTTTGCATAAATATTTTATCAGAAGGTGTGTTTGCATACTTATCTAATAAATACTCCGTAAATCATTAAATATCAAATCACGGATCTCTAGACAATCTTTTTCGGTAAGCCTGTTGCCCGTGATCGCCTGATGTGAATGATGTAACAAGGCCACAAGTTTCTCTTGGCCATCTGCAAAAGAAACATTTTGATGTCCCTTTATTGACCCATGCTATGAGGACTAAACGTGTAGCATCAAACACTTCTGAGGTTCAAGGTGAACACTATTTTTTTTTGGGTGTCACGATGTATTTATTTCAATACATATTTCCTGAAATAGAGGATGTATATAGCAACAACGCGTAATACTATATGGTAATTAATTCAAAAACATTTGGTTATTGCCTTATTGTTGGCAAACAAAGACTTAATATTATTGTTATGTTCGACATTTGACAAATTAAATACAGTTAACCCAGTAAGTTGGGATTATAAGTGTGTGTATTTTATGTAATGTATTACATGTGTTAGGTTTAGGTTCAATAGTTTTAAATGTGAAGAAACTACTAATGTTAATAGATCAACTTATAATAATGTCTTTCTAAATCATTTGTTTCATACAAACGGGCTTCATAGGATGTCTTGATCATAGCGCCCCCGCAGCAACGCGCGGGTTAACCCACTCGTTTTATACATTATGGACAAGGGCGGAGCTATTAAGGGACCGAAAAGGGTCCCAGCCCCTAGGCCTAAGCTCGTTAGTGTATTTTTTTGCGATTTTATGTGCTATTTTTTCCCATCTTGGCCCTCCCATCTAATGTTCTTTCAAAAAAAAAAAAATGTTTCAGCCCTCCCAAGAAATTTTTTCTAGCTCCGCCACTGATTATGGATACATGCATGCATAGAAAAATGTTATTGTCTTTACATTTTTTTTCTATTTTCAGATGCTTAACTTAATACATATGTTGTTCATGGTTTTTTAGGAGAACATGTCAGACTTTTGAGCAATAAACACCATTACTAAAGTTCAGATAATTCATAAGGTCATCCTTGAGCTGCAAATGCAGCTCCGCTATAACCGTATCACCCTTGGTCCTACACGTGTCTTTGACTAAATAACCCAACAAGTCACACATGTCCATCAAGTCACTCATAGGAGGAAGCTCAAGTTTATCAGGTGTTACTATTGGAGATACTAACACTTCAATGATTCTACAAATTTCATCAAGGTTAAGATTTGTATCAACTAATAATGCTCCCGCGATACTCTCTACCAAGTCATCATGTGCTTATAACGCACAGATAAGAAATCAATAAATATAGGCAAAAAAATATGTTTCCTGGTAAACCCGACGCGACCCATACAAAATTTGCCCGTTTTGACCCAAACGCACCTTCGAGCCTTTTTTAGTATCAGTCGAAGAGGTGGTTACAAAATTTGTTGTGGACTGTGAGTCGTATGATGTTGATTGATTTTTGTGAATATTATTGACAAATGATAAGATACATATAGTGGATGTACATAGGCTATTTAGGGTAAATTGGTAATCATCCATAAATGCAAGCTTATCACTAACAAATCACATTAACTAATATGCAGGAAATCACTAGCTAATATACAACTAACACTCCTCTGCAGTTTGAGCGGGAGAACACCGAATGCTCAAGTTGGGTGATAGCGGGAAGGGAATAAAGAACCCGGACCTGACCAGCAGCTACCAAATCTCGAAAAAAAAATGAATGTCATTCTCAATATGCTTTGTCTGTTAATGTTGAACCTGATTAGAAGACAGATAAACAGCACTGACATTGTCACAGTAAACAAGTGTAGCAGATGACAAAGGAGTATGCAACTCACGCAGAAGATTTCGTAACCAACATGTCTCAGCAACTGCATTAGCAACACCCCGATACTCGGCCTCAGCATTAGAACGTGAAAGCGTCGGTTAACGCTTAAATGACCACGTGAGCAAATAACTGCCAAGAAACACATAATAGCCAGAAGTCGATCTCTGAGCAGTGGGGCAACCAGCCCAACCAGCATCTGAGGCAACCAATGTGGAGGTAGATGAGGAAAATAACTGTAACCCATAGTCTAAAGTACCACAAACATACAACAAAATCCGGTTAAGAGCCGAGAAGTGAGGCTTCCGTGGATCATGCATATGAAGGAAAACCTGCTGCACTGCATAGGAAATATCAAGTCTAGTGAAAGCTCATTTTGAGGAAACCGTTAAAAGCTCATTTGTTGGCGTAACTTAACGCATCAAAGGGAAAATAAGTATAACTCAAATCGACCTATTTACTCTAATACAATCAAGGTCCAAAACAAGAGCCACATATTTGACCTTTTATTCAAACATAGTACTTCACATGATCAATATTAAATGAAATTTCACAACAAAATTAGCACCATTTCTGTTAGATAATTCTATTAATAACAAAATCTTGTGAATCTATTAATAATCTCTTCAAAAACTCAACCACACATTAGATTCAAAGTCAATATTATACTGTTGACCACCAAACCAAAAAAAAAATAAAAAAATAAAATAATAATAATAATAATAATAATAATAATAATAATAATAATAATAATAATAATAATAATAATAATAATAATAATAATAATAATAATAATAATAATAATAAAACTTACATTACCAAATAAAGATAGACAGCGATGAACAGTAGAGGTGCACAGACCCCAAAAAGCCCGGTTTGGCCCAACATGCATAAATGGTCCTTATAATTTCCACCGAAGCCCGAATAAGCCCGAAAACCCGGGCTTTTTGAAAAGCCCGAAAGCCTGCGCTTTTTACAACATGATGAGGCAAAAAATGAACCATTTTTAGGGGGTCATTTAAGCCCGGAATTGAATTTATTTGATCAAATATTGCCATAAATCGTTCCTTTTGTGATTTTAGGTACTTTGGGAGTGAATTCTGGAAAAGGAAGCATTTTGGACGTTTTTGGACCATAAAAATGAAGAAAACGGCAAAGACTTAATTTTCCATGCTAAGAACAGTACCTGACGGCGTCAAGAAGGAAATTGTGACGGCGTTAGGAGTAAAATCCATGACGACCCAGTGAAAACCTGAAGGCGTCAAGAGAAGGGCGTCAAGAGTTAAATTGGTGACGGCCTGAAGATGGACTACACGTGACGGCGTCAAATCTAAATCTAGGCAGTCCGAAGAGTTTATTGGCGGCGAGATGACGGCGTCAGACATTTACTTTTGACGCCGTCACCTCACAAAATCTATATATACTTTTCTATTTTTCATTCATTAGAAGAGGAACTTGTGTGGAGAATACTAGGGTCGAACCTAATAAACCCTAGGTCATTTGTAACAGTATTTTCAAGGGTTTTTACCCCTTGAAACCTTTCATGTTCAATTAAGATAAGTCCTATTTCAATTCAATCAATATGTCTATGTGTTGTTTGAATATATCTTATGCTTGTCTTGATTTCAACATGCTAGGCTAGATCTTTCATGTGTTAGCTTAGATGTAATGAAACCTAGATGTTAATTATAGGTTGATTGCTTGTTTATAGTTGTATTGGATGAATGATTTCAATGTTAGGCTTAAGAAAACTGGCAGATCTCCATTGTGTAACTTGCTTGAACGTCTTAAGAAACATGAACCGATGTGTACTAGGTTTTTATGATTGTATTTAATGCATGAGCGAATTCTAGTGATCCCATGTTAGGAGCTTCTTAGCCGGCTCGACATAGGAGTGAAGTAGGAGCTTATAGGATTGGGGAAGTAAGTACGCCACCCCATTAATGGTATTAAGGAATACAATCCGTCATCCACGCAACTGTAACAAGTAATTAACCTGTAAAAGATATCTAGGGAGTAGTGAAACCTAAGTAAACACAATTCTCCCTTATATTGCTCACACTATTAGTTTAATTTAGTTTATTTTCATTTTCATTTTTAGTATTTTATTTTGATTGCATCTTAGTTATTGGGTTAGTTGATTAGCAATTAATTCCGCCCACTCCTTCAAAAACCGAGATTTTTAATTGCTTTTCATAAAATATAAAAATACAAAAAGAATCATCCCTCATCTCTAGACCTAGTCTTTTGGTTTTCTAATCCTAGCGACACTATTCCTAAGTTGAACGATCAATCCCCCGGTACTTGTCACTATACTATACTACAACGATCAGGTACACTGCCTGGTGGGGGTTGTAAGCTTCTCGAGATCACTCGAGAGGTAAAGCCTGGTGCAATTCCCACGCATCACAACAAAAAAAATAATAATAAATAAAGTATGATCTTTTTAAAAGAATGCTTAAATTATGTGTTAGTTCTTTCTTTTTAATAACATACAATAAATAATTACTTTGAATGATTTATCAAATTACAACAAAAATATAATCACTTTTTAATAAATACTCGTATGACTTGTTTGAATGGATAAAAATTAACGTTGTTGAGGTTTCTCATTAATGTCATAGTTATTGCAAACATTAATTGAAGTGTATCTCGATGAAAGAAACTGACAACTTTTATGTAGATTTAAATGGATATGTACTTTTAAAATTGAGTAAATTGAATTGAATGACTATAAATGTTTAGAAGTAGCCTTACTGACAACTTTTATGTTTTCATTAAACTAAGTACATTAATGACTTTAAAATGGGTAAATTTAATTGATGTGTCCTTTTTACAGGCAACTACTCAACTACATGTAAATTTTAATGTTGGCATTTATAACCAATAAATAGTTAGGCGTTTTTACTTACAATGCAACATTTAGATGTTATACTCTTTTCTTCTATAAATTCGTGATGAATGAACAATATCCAGATAAAAGAGTAACATACTTGACTTTTTAGTCAGACCTAACTTTATCACAACAAAATTAGCACCAAGTTTTGTTAGATAACACATTAGTATTTTTAACAAAATCTTTCAAACCTTTATATAACCATCTTAAACATTAAGTAATCCAACCAACAAACTCAAATTCAAGATTTATCAGTTGACCACAAATAAACTCACAATACCAAACAATCATACAAAAAGCTTAAGCTACCCAAAAATAATAAAATGAACATATTAGTAAGATCATCATAGTTTTGACTTTTGAGGATACCATTAAAAGCTCATTTTCTGGTTTCCTTAACTTAAGTATAACCCAAACCGGCCTGTTTACCCTTAAACAATCAAACTCAGTACTTTTCATAGTCAAAGTTAATAGTGAATTCACAACAAACACTAGCACTTATTTTTGTCACATAATACTATTTATAACAGAATCTTGCTAACCTATAAATAACTTCGTAAGACATCCAAAATCCACAAAAAAAAAAAAAAAAAAAAAAAAAAAAAAAAAAAAAAAAAAAAGTTTAGAAGTCAATATCTATTACTTGACTACAAATAAACTCACATTGCAAACAACAATAAAAAAAACCTTAAGCTACCCAAGAATTAAAAAAATGAACTAATTAGTAAGATAATATTAGTTTTAAGTAAACCATTAAGAGCTCATTTTCAATTTCTCTTGTCTTGGTTCTTCATAATCGGCAGGAGTTTTTGCATCCTTTTTATAGCCCTCGAAGTTAAAACCTCGGGAAGTATGTAGAATGTGTCGTTTGTTTTATTTCTAGATTTGTTTGTACTCTTTGGCTTCTAGTGCCTTACTAGTAGCTTTTACTTTTAATATTATCATGCCGTTAAAAAGAATAACCAAAACCGGCCCATTTACCCTTAAACAATAAATATCCAAAACAAGAGCCACATATTTGACTTAGGAATCAAACATACTACTTCACAAAGTCAAAATGTAATATATATAGGGAAGGGATCCAATAAGAATAATAATTAAAATGAGAAGAGTAAGAAGTAATTCTAACCACACATTTTAAATTGGGAGGGAAAATTTGAATGAAAATGCATCTATTTTTGTAGGTGCATCTAGAATGTGTGGTTGTAATTACTTCATATCCTTTTTATTTTTATTATTCTTCTTATTTTATCCTATATATATATATATATATATATTGTAGCGTTCAATGCAGAACCACATTTTTGTACAGAACTTTACAGAACCATATAAACCAATCTAAGCCATTGGATAAGTTGGATCAATGGTTAATATTTAAAGTGTCAAAATTGCAATTTAACTAAAGATGAGGTATTATTTTGTTAAAGCTGAAAATGTATTATTAATTATGCAAGGGTAATTCCGGGATATCACAATTTGATTTTTGATATTTTCTAAAAACTCTTCCTCAACCATAGCAGTAAAAATACGGATCTGGGATTGCATCATCTCTTTTTTTCCCTTCAATTTCTTCATCTTCATCTCTCTTTTTCTCTTTAACTCAAACACACATAACCCCCACCAAACCGACGAACCGCCATCACTACCCACTAACCAATAAAAATGAAACAAATCCGATTAAAAAAATGATTTTATGACGTTTATGGCGTCGGTTGTGATTTTGGTTTGTCATTCTGACTTGGTGGATCCGGATCAGAAAACAAAAGAGCATGTATGTTGTGTGTCGCAGCCTCCTTATCACTACCCCTACCCGTCGCAAATATGAGGAACCAACAACGAAACAACAGATCTTGGTGCAAACCGATTTTGTGGAACATAAAGAGGACAGATCTGTTGCATTCTTTCCAGCACTACCTCTTGCAACCACGGATTGGATCTTGCAACCCAACAGTAGTAAAGGTGCATAAATTTTATAAAGTTTTAACATTTCATAAGGTTTTTTTATATGGGTATGCCTTAACTTTTTTATTTTTTATTTTTTATTTTTTGAGATTAGTTGCATATATGTTTCGAGAAAGTGCATATGTGTTTTATCGATGGAATAAAATCAATATAAATATGAAAGTTTTGAAAATGAATGCTAGTTTCGAAAATGAATGTAAACATGAAAGTTTTGTTATGAAATTTTGCTTTTGTTGTACCATTTGTGACCGGTCAAGGTAGTTTTTAGGCCTAGTATTTTAGTCAATTCGTATGTGTGACTAGGATACTGGGAATATGTCAAGCTATGGTCATATCTTTCTCTTTTAGACTTTTAGTTTTAGTTATAATTATATATTTATATTGCTTTAATGGTGAATGTTTTGTATGGGACGATCTTTGGTCATGGTATAATTAGGATAAAGCCTTCAAAACATAATGGAGTTTGTATAATTTTTATTATGAATTGTATTATATTTAAGAGGCTTAGCTTGTCTTGCATTATGCCTTGGGTTTTACAGCTCCAACGAAGAACATGTATGCCATAATAATATTAGTCCCTTTTGCTGAAGTGGTTGATTAGTTGCATATATATTTCGAGAAAGTGCATATGTGTTTTATCGATGGAATAAAATCAATGAAAATAGTGTGTATATATGTGTTATCCTAGTTATTATAATTAAAAAATTCATTTACTAATTATTTTAGTTGAATATGTTTTTATCAGATATTTAAAGATGATGATAACCTTTAAGACTGACGACGTTGAACGGATGAAGACATGAATGCACACATACATGCAAGATACGACTTTTTGAAGAAATACAATTATTGCATATGTGTTTCTTTGTTAAAACATGTATAAACACATTTCATCTTGGATATGTGTTCTTTTATACTTGTATTAGAATGGCATGTAACATATAACTATATGAGTTTTTGATTTCATAAGATTTACTTTCTTTGATTTTGTTTATACATGTGCAAATATAATAATGGTAAAGTGTATGTCGTGAAAGATTAGTTATGATCGAAAAAGTTAAACATATGCTGACTATAAATGATAAATATTTAAGTCTTTTAAGAAAACACATATGCACATAAGTTAAAAATATACATTCTTTAATAAACACATATGCAGTTCTTTTAAAAATGAATGATAAAAGAAAAAAAAAATTACTTTATTCATTCCTAAAATTATGGAATTTAGAAAAAACGTTTTTTAATTGAAAATAATGAAAAAGAAAGTAAAAACATGTTTTACCAATTATACCCTTTTGAGTTAATTAAAAGAATTTAATATTACAAAATTCTGATTGGTCTAAAGTGGTTCTGTAAAGTTCTGTACAAAAATATGGTTCTGCATTGAACATGACCATATATATATATATATATATATATATATATATATATATATATATATATATATATATATATATATATATATATATATATATATATATATATATATTATACTAGCTTCATGACCCGTCCGATGGACGGGCTAGTTTTATAATTTTCATTTTGGAATATCAATCGTGTACATATCGACAAGATTTCAACTTAAAAGAGCATACATTTTATAACAGTAAAAGTTGAAGATTATTGTTGTAGGGAAGTGATTGGCACACTCACAAAAGTTATTGGCACACTCAACTGTATAAACTGTTAAAGTAGGATATACGTAAAGTACAACTATCTAATGCATTGAATGGAGTGTGCCAATAAATTTTAGGAGTGTGCAAATCATTTCCCATTGTTGTATGTGTGTAGTTATAAGTGAATTAAAAAATGTTAACCATTAGCTCCCTACCACTTTGAACTTTGATAAAAAAAACCCTTTGCTTACGTAGTTTTGATCACCTAAAGTCTTGCAAGTGCTCAAAACTTACTTTAAAATATTCCATACTAATTTACCCAACACAAAACACAAACGTAATTATAACTACTACAAAAAAGCTTTAAAACAGTTTGATTCATATGACAACTAATCTGATTGACCAACCGAGGATGACTTAGCCGTATTTTCGACTTCTTCAACAGTGTCTGTATCTTTGTGGTGAATTAGCCTCATGACCCGCCCAATAGGCGGGCTAGTTTCATAATTTTCATTTTTGAATATCTACTGTGTAAATATATGGAGAGGTTCAAGCTTTAAATTTGTACTTGTATATCTTAAGTGAATGTGAAAAACAATTTCAGTAACATAGAAAATGAGCACATGAGTTGGTTTAAAAATAACCAAAGTAAGACAATGCGCAAAAATTATACAAAAAGAAGTTGCGTTCGACATGAGTTTTGTTTCTTGCAAAGATTGGTAAATGCAAATATCTTCGGGCCGTGGTGTAGTTTGGTGGCATCTACACCATACATGACAATTACCCCGTACACCTCCTTCGGTTCTGTAACATGTGTTGTCCCGTACTTGTAGTTTGCCTTCAGCTCATCTATTTTGTCAAAATTGATGAGTGTGTAAATACTCATCATTTTTACCATTTCTGAGCTGCCAAACATCCAAAAACACTCAATAATGAATCAAAATAGTGAAAATATCCCAGGAAAGTGTTTTACATGTTTCAAATGCAAAAATGCCAAAAACAGATGAAAAACGCATAAAGTTTGCATAATTGGCAGTTTCAGTCCCCCAACTTTCAAAAGTTGTCAAATCTAGTCCCTGGTCATTCTAAAAACTTGAAAAAGTCACCAAAGGTCCTTATAAATCATAAAGTTACATAATTAGTCCTTTGGTGCAAAGTTTCACAAAATGTCAAGTTTAGTCCCTGAAGTTTGGAAAATTGTCAAAATTGGTCCCTGGGATATTAAAACTTTGAGAGAAACAAATTTTGTCCTTATACTAATCTTTTATGGCAGGTTTGGTCCTTGGTTAGTAAGTTTGGTGAATTTTCACATTTGGTCCCTGAAGTTTCAATAATGGCAGATTTAGTCCCTGGTAATGCAAAAATTGGAAATTACATTTACGATCCTTGGGGTACTCTAACATGGCAAAAATAGACCTTGGAATACTTTGCTAAAATTACATTTTAGGTCCCCCAATTTTCAGAAGTTACAATCTTGGTCCTTGTGATTTTTACAACACTTAACCAAACGGACCATTATTATTATATAAGCCCATGGCCAAAACCAAATAATAAATAAACACACTAGCCCACTTCCACACCCTCACCAAGCCCATTTTCCAGCCCACCCCTTCTAATAAAACACCCCGGTCAACCCAAAACCAGTCAAACCATCCCTTCCCCACCTTTCCCACCACAGCCAATACCACCCCCTCATCCCTGGTATTCCCCCCCCCCTTGCACCACTTGCACTCTGCACCACCACCCTTATCCTCTCCTCTCACACTTCCCAACATCCAATCACATCCATTCCCCCCCCCAATTGCACCTCAGACCCCCAATTGCTTAAAAAAGGCTTTCCCGCCAAATTGAGAGATGAGACAAGTCCATCCAATTGATGATATTTCTAGTGGGAAATGATCAGTGGGACCCACATGACACTCTGGGAGGCTATAAAGAGAAGAAGAAGCAGAAGTGGAAAAGTATTAGTGTAGTTTCAATTTAGTGTAATCGTAGGTAGTGTGTTTTCCTTATCAAATGTAATTTTTAGTTTCAAAGCTTGTATTCAGTCTTTTTAATGCAATTTAAGTTTGTTTAAACACTCAGTTCATTGTTCTTAGTTATTATTTCAGTATTTCACTCTTAAAAGCTCAAATTCCCATTTTACCCTAGAGTTGGTTGAGATTGTTGTTTAACTGTTTTTAAGGTTTATTTATGCCCATTGTTAAGGTTCCATAAGCTCATGAGAGCTCTTGAATTAGTTTCATAAAAAGAAAAAGAAAAACAGAAAAAAAAATATATGAAAAATAAAAAAATGGTGCACAAGCAAGAAGAAGCAAGGAGGATGGGTACTTATGGATTCTAATGGTTTAGTACCTTAGGGGAGGCAATAGGGATGTGAGTTGATTCCTGGTTCATCATTGGTCTCAGCCTGTAGAATTGTGAGATTTTTCTTAAATTATTGCATAACCTATGTCAACCTTTCTTAACTGTTAAATGTTGTTTATATTTGTTTATTTATGTTAGTTATAACTCAGTAGGGTGTTAATTGTTGGTTTCAAGGTGTAGTTTGGTCTCTAGCTTCAAAAATCAAAGCAGTTCATAATTAAGGTAGTGTTTGGATTTGCTGGTTACAGTATGAGATTGTTGGTTCTTGAGGGTAGCACTGGTTGAGATATGATTCAGTAAGTACAAGTAGTTCATATAGGTCAATGTTTACTTGGTTCTTTTGGTGAAAAGTCAAATTTGTGTTTAATCTCAACTTTACTGTTAACTGTTAGGATTTTAGGTACCACAACCATTCAAACTTGCTCAATAGTTGTCACTTTAGTTCTAGCAAGTCTCATTTTAGTCTAATATCACTTTCTCAGTTAACTAGAACCATTAGAATCTCAAGAAAGTCAACCTTTCAAGTTTTCTTAAAAAGTCAAAAGTTAGTTTTCAGAGAATACCAAAAATAGTAGGATTTTTGTAGAATTTTGTAATGAGTTTGAGACTTTGTGCTTTTTAGGACTTGTTATATCTCAGCCAAGCTTCATAGTCCCATAGTTATTATATTTTTAAGAATTTTATAGTGGGCCCCACAACCCTCCAAAGAGGGCTGCAGGGCTGTTGGATGCTCTGTGCAGCAGTTACACCAACCCACACCACCACCTTTGGTGGTGGTTTCTGACCACCACAATGGCCCCACAGACCCCAGCTTGGTTCCTTTCAAAACCCCCCCTGGTTAGCTTCTAGTGTTGACCAATAATTTGACCCCAAGACTTGTGGACCCCACCTGAATAAGCCACTCAGATCTGTCCCATTTCTGAGTGAAAGTTCAATTTGCAAAGTGCTTATTAGGTTTGATTTAGCTTATTTGTGTTCATTAATTGTTATTTCTGGCTTATTGGAGTTTATTTAGCTTATTTGTATCAAGTTTTGCCATTGTGGACCCCACATTCAGTCCTAAGTGCTTATTTGCCCATTTGGTCAACATAAGTCAACTGAATAAGCAAATGGGGTGCTTATAGCTTATAAATAAGCTATTTTTCAAAGTGTTTTCACAAAAGTCTTTCATTTTCAGTAGTAAAGTTAGCTTGTAAAAGAAAATCCAAGAAAAATCAAGTTTAAAATAAGTGATAGTTTCTATTTAACTCAATTTAATTTTAATTTTAATTTTTAGATTTTAATTAAGTAATTAGTGTTTTTATATTTTTATTAATTACCTTATATAGTAAAGTATTTTTAGTAAAATTTTCAGATTTTTATATTACCATTTAGTATTTATTAGATTTAATTTTAGTTTTCTTAATTATTAATTAATATTAAGTATTAAATATCATATTTAGTTTTTATAAAGTAAAACTTAGTTTTTATATTTTTCCTAGCTCTAATATAGTATAATAGACTTTTAGAAAATATAATTAGAGTTTCTACTGTTCATTTTCCATTTTTCTTATTTTATTTGTTTAAATTAGAATTAAAGTAATTAAAAGGTAAATAATTAGTGGATTAATCTTAAAACATAATTTTTAGAGTTTTTATAATTTTGTAGGATTCCTGTGATGGTTAAGTAATTTTATAAATTTTATCTTAATTTTCTAAGTTAATTTAGTATTAATATTAATTAAAAGTCGTGTAATTAGTTTAATTAAGTTAAATAGTTTTCAATTTATAAAAAAAACCATAGAAAGACAAAAATATTTATTTTTATTTTTTATACTTTCTTCAAGTTCTAATTTAAGTTTAGAAATTGTTTTTGCAACTTTTTAGTTTAATTTGTAATAGTTATAATTATTAGTTAATTTAAATTAGATTTTAATTTAGTTTTTAAATAGTTTTATTAAATAAATAATATTTAAATAGTATTTTAATCATTTTCATAATTTCATTTTCATTTTTAATTTTAAGTTTCAAAAAGTGTCAAAAGCACCCCCTGTAGTTTGTTAAACACCAAAATCCCACTTTTTCAGTCCGATTGCGTAAATCTGAATTATGAATACGTGCATATATCTGTTATCTGATTTTTGTGAATATTATATCTGTGTACAAATACCAAAATAAAAGTAGCAATATCAATTCCACATAATATGGCTACTGTCCTCAGTGCCACTTTCTCATAAACGATTCCCAAAGCACCATTTCAATCTCGCTGGGACATAACGACCTGGGGACACACTATACTATCCACGGAGCATTGGGATAAGCTGTCTTTGACTAGTTGACCTTGGTCAATTATATCTGACGGTTTAGACCCAATCAAAATTTGGCGCCGCTGCCGGGGAGGTTGTTGCGTGTTTTACAAAATCGTTTTAAGTTTAGTGGTTTTCAAAACCCTCCCTGTACAAATTTCACACAAATTTGTAAAAAGTTTTTGTAAAAACATAATCATATAAAAAAACGTTCATTAACACTTCTCCTGAAGTGTTGAAAACACCAAAACAAATTAAAAACAATAAAAAACAAACTGTGAAGTTAAATTACTTCGTGTTCTTTAAGATTACAACCTGAAACAGTTGGTTTAAGGTAAGTTCTGACATTAAATTGCGAACTGAAGAGGAATCCATTCTTTCCTCCCGCCAGCCTGCGAGTAATCTTAAAGGGACGATTTCGGTTAACGAATCAGTTCCAAAAATATTTCCCAAGTTTTCTGCACACACACCCATAAGCCTAAAGCATTTTTTCAAATTAATTAATTAATAAACCCATAATAAGTTCCCAAACTTAAGATTAAAACTTGCCTTTATATCCCTGTGAGTGGTGTACCTTTTTCAAAGAAGCCATTTACTTGTGATTATTGGTTTAAGTTCCCAGTGGTTTTGCCTCGAATTTGTTTTGAAAAAGTATTTTTAGTGCATGTGCACTAAGCATGTTTCTCAAAAATACCAAAAATATTCACCTTTACCCTCTCACCTTTTTGATTCTTCATCCCTTTACCCTCTATCCACTTGATTCTAACTTCGTTACCCTCCAAAATGTTTAATTCTTCTCTTATCACCCTCTCATTGTTTGATTCTCTACAATGATTGATTCTTCGCCATATAATCCCCATGATCCTCGGACCATGGATGATTTCTATCGTCCAACATTTGACGGTAGAGGAGGACCAATCATTCCACCATCAGTCTCTGGAACTAATTTCATATTGAAAAATCACATGGTTCGACTGATCCGGCAAAATTGCCAATTTCACGGATTTCAAGATGAGGATGCAAACGAGCACCTAAACAAATTCATATCTATCACTCAATCCATGAAACAAAAAGGAATTTCCCAGGATAGCATTTGTTTGAATCTGTTTCCATTCTCTTTATCCCACGACGCTGAGTCTTGGTTTTATGCTCTTAAAACCCACTCAATTCATAATTAGGAAGAGATGTTCCTCAAGTTTCTATCAAAATACTTTCCACGTTCTAAAACGGTGCAGTTTAGGAAAGACATTCTGAATTTCCAACAATTGCACATGGAATCCGTATTTGAAGCTTGGGAAAGATTCAAATCATTGTTACGGAAATGTCCTGATCACAAAATTTTGCTTCTTGATCAAATCCTAACCTTTTATCATGGTATAACTTCAATTGATCGAGACAAAATCATGTTGGCTGCCGGTGGTAATCTTATGCGGAAAACTCCACAAGAAGCTTATGATTTAATCGAGAATATGACAAATCATCACTATCAGTGGGATACTGAAGTTCATTATCACTCTACCACTGATTTGAGTGCTCATCATTCCGATTACATTCCCGCTGAGATTGCTCAAATTGAGGTCCTTGGCAATCACAAAAGTTATATAAACCAATATTGCCAAAAAGGACTAGATCATCCTAACACTATTCACTTTTCAGACACTGATGAAAGTGATGAGGATGAGCCCTTTGAAGAAGAAATCTCAAAGGAACCTTCAGATATCTTGATAATGGGGGACAAGGAAGTCAAAGTCAATCCTCTTGAGGAAATTGATGACCTTGTTCCAATCCCAAATGTATCTGAGAAACCTTTTTCAACTTCAGTTGAAACTGCTTCAGTAGAAATACAGGGAGAAAAGAATATGATTGAAACACTAGCAGTAGAAATCATGGAACTTGTAGAAACCATGACTGCTAGTCCTTCTCGACTCCCTCAGTCTGCTGTTATCACACCCGAAGTTCACATTCACTCTCTGATCATGGGGGATGAGCATCTTAGCACTGTTCTTAAAAAGGAATCGGACGAATTCATAAAGTCTAGTACTGAGAACCTTGTCCCAATCCCAGGAGAGTCACAGGGAACTTTTGATCATATGTGTGATGTCCCTCCTCCTCTTATCTTCCCGAATGATGATGTTGAGATGTTCTCCGATTCTAATGATGACGATTCGTTATCATGTGGAGACATCAGTTATGTGGAAGAATTACCTTCTCAGCTAGTTAGCTTAGAAGAAGAGAATGATGAGATTGACACTGAAATCAAAGATGAAGCACTTCGTGCAACATTATTGAAAGTCAATCTCCTCATTTCTAAAATCGAGGCTTTCAAAGAGAAACCTATTTCATCTCCTATCCCCATTAAGGATAGCGACATTCTCTCCGATGATCCTATTCCGGAGTTTGAAGCCTTTACCATTGATCCTATGGGAGAGAAGATTAGTGGCAGTACCACTTCTCATTCTCATAATTCTCTCCCCGATTATGAATCATTTACCTTCGATGAGTTCTCCTGTGAACTCACGCACATCAATCCAGAATATGATTCATTCACATTTGATGAGTTCTCCTGTGAACTCACTCATATCATGACTCCTCTGGAGTATGATGACCCGGGGGGAGATGCACTCGATCATGAGGATTTGCAAATTCCCACCCACCCTCCCGGGATATTTTCGAGCTTAACCTTTGAAATCCAAAATCAGGCTAATAAGCCTGCTTTCGAGGAAGAAGATCTTATCATGATTTTCATCATGGTTTTCTTCCTTTTCTTCACCTATAAGGTGACTTCTCCTGTTCTTCACTCCTTCGGGAATGAAGACACTATCTTTGACCCCGGCATTTTCATGTATCATTATCTTGAGCCGGGATTATATCTCATCGGTGTGGAACTTTCACGTGCTTCAAATGTTTGTCCAAATATCTTGAATGAAAGTCCGATGGAGATTGTCTTTTCCACATCATGCTTCCCCAAGGACTAATGAATTCGGGGTCGAGTCAAGCTAGCGACTCGGTAAACAAAAACAGTAGCATGCTTATAGGGTTTTCACCCTAAGTGTGGGGGAGTCCCCCATGCTTTGATTACAAAAGTGAAAAACAAAATTGTGTTTCTACGCTTAGCTTATAATGTTGCCCTTTTACGTTCTAAGAGTCGGCATAATAGCCAGGACTTTGAATATTGAGGATAATATTCATGCTAAGTGTGGGGGGGGGGGGGGGGGGGGGGGGGGGTATTCGCTATTCTAGCGAATTTTATCACATTTTACTATCGTATACTCCCGTTTTTGACCAAAAATTTTCAAAAATTTTTCACTAAAGCTCAAAATTTTTGTGGTAATCAGTCCGCCAAAGTCTTAATGACAAATGGATTGGCTAGTCCAGGAGCAAACGGCTCTTGGTAAAGACATCTCAAATCCGTTGATGGCTTGCAATTTGCCCAAAATTGTATGGTTCCTCAACTCCCCAAAAACAAATGAGTTGGCTAGCCCACAAGGTTATGGCTTGTGGTAAAGGCCGTGGAAAATCCATAATTGGTAATCAGCTCACCAAGATGTTGACTATTCCATCAAGATGCTGGCTAGTCCAGAAGCAAACGGCTTTTGGTAAAGACTAATCAAATCCGTTGACAGCTGGTGGTTTGCTCAAAATCACACGGTTATCAGGTGTGCCACAGTTCTTACACCTGGCTACTCCAGAAGTGATGGCTTTTGGTAAAGAGTTTTTTCAAATCCATCAAATTTTTCTCAAAAGATTGCTAGGGACTAGCAATGTTTTAGTGTGGGGGATTGATGAGTGTGTAAATACTCATCATTTTTACCATTTCTGAGCTGCCAAAACATCCAAAAATACTCAATAATGAATCAAAATAGTGAAAATATCCCAGGAAAGTATTTTACATGTTTCAAATGCAAAAATGCCAAAAACAGATGAAAAACGCACAAAGTTTGTATAATTGGCAGTTTCAGTCCCCCAACTTTCAAAAGTTGTCAAATCTAGTCCCTGGTCATTCTAAAAACTTGAAAAAGTCACCAAAGGTCCTTATAAATCATAAAGTTACATAATTAGTCCTTTGGTGCAAAGTTTCACAAAATGTCAAGTTTAGTCCCTGAAGTTTGGAAAATTGTCAAAATTGGTCCCTGGGATATTAAAACTTTGAGAAAAACAAATTTTGTCCTTATACTAATCTTTTATGGCAGGTTTGGTCCTTGGTTAGTAAGTTTGGTGAATTTTCACATTTGGTCCCTGAAGTTTCAATAATGGCAGATTTAGTCCCTGGGAATGCAAAAATTGGAAATTACATTTACGATCCTTGGGGTACTATAACATGGCAAAAATAGACCTTGGAATACTTTGCTAAAATTACATTTCAGGTCCCCCAATTTTCAGAAGTTACAATCTTGGTCCTTGTGATTTTTACAACACTTAACCAAACGGACCATTATTATTATATAAGCCCATGGCCAAAACCAAATAATAAATAAACACACTAGCCCACTTCCACACCCTCACCAAGCCCATTTTCCAGCCCACCCCTTCTAATAAAACACCCCGGTCAACCCAAAACCAGTCAAACCATCCCTACCCCACCTTTCCCACCACAGCCAATACCACCCCCCTCATCCCTGGTATTCCCCCCCCCCCCTTGCACCACTTGCACTCTACACCACCACCCTTATCCTCTCCCCTCACACTTCCCAACATCCAATCACATCCATTCCCCCCCCCCCCCCAATTGCACCTCAGACCCCCAATTGCTTAAAAAAGGCTTTCCCGCCAAATTGAGAGATGAGACAAGTCCATCCAATTGATGATATTTCTAGTGGGAAATGACCAGTGGGACCCACATGACACTCTGGGAGGCTATAAAGAGAAGAAGAAGCAGAAGTGGAAAAGTATTAGTGTAGTTTCAATTTAGTGTAATCGTAGGTAGTGTGTTTTCCTTATCAAATGTAATTTTTAGTTTCAAAGCTTGTATTCAGTCTTTTTAATGCAATTTAAGTTTGTTTAAACACTCAGTTCATTGTTCTTAATTATTATTTCAGTATTTCACTCTTAAAAGCTCAAATTCCCATTTTACCCTAGAGTTGGTTGAGATTGTTGTTTAACTATTTTTAAGGTTTATTTATGCCCATTGTTAAGGTTCCATAAGCTCATGAGAGCTCTTGAATTAGTTTCATAAAAAGAAAAAGAAAAACAGAAAAAAAAATATATGAAAAATAAAAAAATGGTGCACAAGCAAGAAGAAGCAAGGAGGATGGGTACTTATGGATTCTAATGGTTTAGTACCTCAGGGGAGGCAATAGGGATGTGAGTTAATTCCTGGTTCATCATTGGTCTCAGCCTGTGGAATTGTGAGATTTTTCTTAAATTATTGCATAACCTATGTCAACCTTTCTTAACTGTTAAATGTTGTTTATATTTGCTTATTTATGTTAGTTATAACTCAGTAGGGTGTTAATTGTTGGTTTCAAGGTGTAGTTTGGTCACTAGCTTAAAAAACAAAGCAGTTCATAATTAAGGTAGTGTTTGGATTTGCTGGTTACAGTATGAGATTGTTGGTTCTTGAGGGTAGCACTGGTTGAGACATGATTCAGTAAGTACAAGTAGTTCATATAGGTCAATGTTTACTTGGTTCTTTTGGTGAAAAGTCAAATTTGTGTTTAATCTCAACTTTACTGTTACCTGTTAGGATTTTAGGTACCACAACCATTCAAACTTTCTCAATAGTTGTCACTTTAGTTCTAGCAAGTCTCATTTTAGTCTAATATCACTTTCTCAGTTAACTAGAACCATTAGAATCTCAAGAAAGTCAACCTTTCAAGTTTTCTTAAAAAGTCAAAAGTTAGTTTTTTAGAAAATACCAAAAATAGTAGGATTTTTGTAGAATTTTGTAATGAGTTTGAGACTTTGTGCTTTTTAGGACTTGTTATATCTCAGCCAAGCTTCATAGTCCCATAGTTATTATATTTTTAAGAATTTTATAGTGGGCCCCACAACCCTCCAAAGAGGGCTGCAGGGCTGTTGGATGCTCTGTGCAGCAGTTACACCAACCCACACCACCACCTTTGGTGGTGGTTTCTGACCACCACAATGGCCTCACAGACCCCAGCTTGGTTCCTTTCAAACCCCTCTAGTTAGCTTCTAGAGTTGACCAATACTTTGACCCCAAGACTTGTGGACCCCACCTGAATAAGCCACTCAGATCTGTCCCATTTCTGAGTGAAAGTTCAATTTGCAAAGTGCTTATTAGGTTTGATTTAGCTTATTTGTGTTGATTAATTGTTGTTTCTGGCTTATTGGAGTTTATTTAGCTTATTTGTATCAAGTTTTGCCATTGTGGACCCCACATTCAGTCCTGAGTGCTTATTTGCCCATTTGGTCAACATAAGTCAACTGAATAAGCATAGGGGGTGCTTATAGCTTATAAATAAGCTATTTTTCAAAGTGTTTTCACAAAAGTCTTTCATTTTCAGTAGTAAAGTTAGCTTGTAAAAGAAAATCCAAGAAAAATCAAGTTTAAAATAAGTGATAGTTTCTATTTAACTCAATTTAATTTTAATTTTTAGATTTTAATTAAGTAATTAGTGTTTTTATATTTTTATTAATTACCTTATATAGTAAAGTATTTTTAGTAACATTTTCAGATTTTTATATTACCATTTAGTATTTATTAGATTTAATTTTAGTTTTCTTAATTATTAATTAATATTAAGTATTAAATATCATATTTAGTTTTTATAAAGTAAAACTTAGTTTTTATATTTTTCCTAGCTCTAATATAATATAATAGACTTTTAGAAAATATAATTAGAGTTTCTACTGTTCATTTTCCATTTTTCTTATTTTATTTGTTTAAATTAGAATTAAAGTAATTAAAAGGTAAATAATTAGTGGATTAATCTTAATACATAATTTTTAGAGTTTTTATAATTTTGTAGGATTCCTGTGATGGTTAAGTAATTTTATAAAATTTATCTTAATTTTCTAAGTTAATTTAGTATTAATATTAATTAAAAATAGTTTAATTAGTTTAATTAAGTTAAATAGTTTTCAATTTATAAAAAAAACCATAAAAAGACAAAAATATTTATTTTTATTTTTTATACTTTCTTCAAGTTCTAATTTAAGTTTAGAAATTGTTTTTGCAACTTTTTAGTTTAATTTGTAACAGTTATAATTATTAGTTAATTTAAATTAGATTTTAATTTAGTTTTTAAATAGTTTTATTAAATAAATAATATTTAAATAGTATTTTAATCATTTTCATAATTTCATTTTCATTTTTAATTTTAAGTTTCAAAAAGTGTCAAAAGCACCCCCTGTAGTTTGTTAAACACCAAAATTCCACTTTTTCAGTCCGATTGCGTAAATCTGAATTGTGAATACGTGCATATGTCTGTTATCTGATTTTTGTGAATATTATATCTGTGTACAAATACCAAAATAAAAGTAGCAATATCAATTCCACATAATCTGGCTACTGTCCTCAGTGCCACTTTCTCATAAACGATTCCCAAAGCACCATTTCAATCTCGCTGGGACATAACGACCCGGGGACACACTATACTATCCACGGAGCATTGGGATAAGCTGTCTTTGACTAGTTGACCTTGGTCAATTATATTTGACGGTTTAGACCCAATCAAAAATCAATCCCATGTCAATAAAACAAACATATTCTAAGAAACTAAAGGCCCCGTAGTTGTATTTCATTAAAATGATCATGTATTCATAATAGTCAAATCTGCAATTCATCTTCACTGCATATAAGTGATTTTGAAGAAGTTGTGCCATTAATCAACCGTTTAGTAATACCAATAATAGTGCTAGCTGGGTTTAAAAGAAGGGTACAAATACACAGGATAAATTAACAATCTGTAATTCATACTCCACATATTGATATGTCAAAAACTACTATAGGGAAACCGGTTTAGAGATATTGATGCTACCAAAACTATCCAATATGATTTGTGTATTTCAACATTATCCGGTTTGATACTAAAGACCTAACAGAAGCTACGGTCAATCACTTGTTTTCCTTATAGTGTAAAAACATAAATATTATTGGTTTAGATAATAAAAGGAAATCCCTACTATGAATAAGTTAGGTAGGATAGACATGTTCATAATTCCAATATTTCCCATCAATATGACATTTTATAGTATGAAGCTGGGACGTATTCGACAACCACCATTAGCACCTATTAATGTATATACCAAATATGATGGTGCTGACACAACCACAACAACATGTGCCTGCTGATTCACCTATATATATGTTACCTTAAATTAGGAATACTGTGACATGTGAGCAGCAGGCGATGGATTGCTTCAAAACCTACATGAATATATGCCTTTAAGGAAGAATGAGCTTTTGCCATCGCCTTCTGGTTACTTGAATCTATCATCTCTGTTGCTGCTTTCACCTGGGTATCAACATCCTCCATCATTATCACGGAGTTTCCCAATTTCGCCCATGGGTCGTCCCGGGCCTAAATCGCCACATTCTCCGGGGATTGGTTTTCCACGTCTCCTGAATTTACATGTTTCAAGACCAAGATGGAGAAATTAGATGGATAACATCAGATACAATGTGAACAACTTGTGGATTAGTGGTTGTCGGCTTTTTCTAGTGGGGGCTTGACATGTAAAAAGGAAAGGTACATTGATTGACTATATAATAGTCTCCTTTCTTTTTTTTTTTTTAATTATTATTATTATTTTTTCTTTCTGAAAATGCTTATGTTCTTATTTTTTTAGAAGATCTACAAAGAATCATTTGTTGACCGCATGCGAGCCACTCGATCAAACTCTAGATGATAGGTACATGATTCATATATTTAAGGTTCTATTGAATCAAGATCAGATTTAAAGGCTGCTTAAGGGAGCTGACGATGTGTGTCAGCCTAACATCAACCAATTACCAATCTAGAAGTCATATGAGTATTAACTTTTAAGTATTTAAGCAATGTTTATTACTTAATTAAATATAGTATATGTCACCTCTAATTAATGGCAGTAACACAAAATATCAGTAGCACTTACATTCATTATAACAGCTTTAGTGCAATAGTTGCTAAAGCGAAACTTGGTGAGCTAGGCCCATCTTCAAGTGACTCCATAAGAGCTTCTGCAATTCCAACTTTTTTAAATTGTCGAGCATATCCATGAACTTAAACTACATCATATAATATTAACATTCATTCGTTTAGTTTCCAGCATACACATGCCCACTTCCACCGTTACCCAATTTACGATCGGCAAAAACTTGTTGCAGTCATAAACTATAAGATAAATGCAGATACCTGGCCATTATGAAAATTAGAATCAAGTTGCCATCTGTGCTCAAACATGGATCCCTGCAACACCATAAGACAAAATTTAGTCACAGCAATGAAAAAACATTAAAATCTATAGTGAATATTTAGATACTGGGTGTTTTGTCGTCTGTTTCTTACTTTATTTTTTTAGGCCTATTCAAAACTTCCATGGAGTGAAACTGTAGCTGGTTTTCATAATCTCCAACTGATTCAGCTTCCATATGGTTGTTTGGAATTTGAGAATTGAGACCCACCATGTAGAGTACTTTGTTCATCCTAAAAGGAATTAGTATCACCGATTGAAACAAAGGTAGCTTTGCCAAACTGGTGGCCTTCGTGCACACCTGGAAAATAATGTGTTTCTTTCGCCTGCTTCCTCTTCAAATGCATTATTTCTAAAATTTGAAGTCCACATATATAGTTGGAGTCTGATATGGCAAAATTACTATTAAAAGGTCAAACAGCAAGACTAAAATACCTGCAACAACATCATGGCATGATGTGCCCATTTCCTCTTACATGCTACTGCCGGTTTTCTAAAGAGAGTAAAAGACCATCATCAGTAATCAAGTTATCATAAGTTATAAATGAATCCTGAAAATTTACAATATATATTGCTTGTGAATTATATAGACAAGATCTTGCAGATTCAATTTGAGGTGCTAAACTTTGTTTCAATTGTAAGATAACTTATTTATCATCTTAATGATAAATTCTGAATTTTAAAAAGATTTGCACAATTTATCAGACATGTTGATTGTTAACTTAACCACTTAAATGCATAAGATAGCATATATTACCATTGTTTCCATAAACTTAATTGAGCTCTAATTACCCGCCTATATTGTATGTCAATCAAAATCTTATCTACATGTGAACCCCCAAGAACTTGCTAAGAAACTCATAAAAGCCTTAGCCATTTAACCAAATAACGTAATCTCGACTCTCGCGGCCTCGTTCTTCCGAAATCCAAATTAAAAGGTAAATAACAAATAATGTCGCGTATTTACTTTGTCCAAACACTTGACTAATGACAAAACTGCATTGGCTGACATAATGGTTAAAGCATTTGAAGACCTGCTATTTTCATCTCCTTCAGTTAAAACCTATGCTACTAACTCTAGAAAATTTGGTACGCAATGATTTAAGTTTGAACTAAACTAATTTCTAATTCATCATACCACAGATGTAATGCAGGCTACGGTTCTTCTGCAACACATTTCCAGTTACAGTTGCTATCCAAAAAGCATCTAACATTTCTAAAAAGAAAACTTAATTGGGCATTTTATCAAAAACTTGGTGTCCAACATGTCATTTTTAAGAAACTATGCTATTTTTTAAACTAACTTCCCTAACATTAGGAATAAAAAGTATACAAAAATCCTAATTCAAAACTGACATAATAGTCTGTAAAAGCCCTAATACAAAATTTAAAGAGGTATAATTCACAATTCATATAAACGAATTTTTAAGCAATCAATATGAATTAATGATTAAAAACCAAACCCATACCTTGGATCAATTGTTTAAGACATACACGATAGATTTATCTCCCAACAAAATTTTAATAAATAAATAACGAAATGGAAACAAAAAAAAAAATCATTCCTAATTCATCATAACTTGAAAATGATTGGCAGACATAATCCGATTCAATAATAAAAATTCAAAAAATTACCTGCGGGTCTTTGATTAAAAAAATACTTCCGATCATGGTGATAGGGATTATTCTTAATTATTTTGAATCAAGAAACAAAATAAAATGATTTGGTGAATTTAAAGTAATGAATGGAGACATATTTTTGGATTGAGATTGATCTGTTATCATTGACCGATCTTGTAGGTTACTTTTGGTTGATATTAATGATTTTGAATGTATTGCTTAAAATTCAGAATGAAGGTGAAGGGAGGAGTGTGGGAGGCGTGTGGGATGAGTGTGTTTTTGTATGACAACTAATTAAATTGTGACAGGGTGTCATTCTTTTGGGTTTCCACTTAATTTTTTCATACCAAGTGGCATATTTGACTTGGCAAGTTCCACTAATATATATGTTGGGAGATATAACAGGAGGCGTTTGAAGAATATGCTACCTCATTACCCAGTAATTCATTATCAACCATGTCATCACATTGCTAAAATTCATCCAAATTGGATTTGTGTAAAAATTTACACTAATGGATTCGAACACAGGATCTCTACTAGCACTAACCAACATCTCAACCAATGGAACCATAGAACTTTTGTGTAAATCTTTTCAAGTCAAAATTAATAAACCTACATAAACTGTTTTTCAACAATAATAACCCTAAAGCTATGTAAAGTATTATCTTAATAACAGTAAATGAGGTGATTTGTACACCATTTATTTTTGCCATCTACCACTAAATTATGCATAGCGGTGTTGTACTGTATGCATCACTGGTGTGATTTAGTGGTGTATAGCCAAAAATAAATGGTGCACAAATCATTTCCCTAACAGTGAACCTAAATCACCCTAATTAACGGCAACAACAACCCTAATTTTCAATCTTCATCAAACAATAAACCACTAATTGTAACCATTCACATCAGTACAATTTTTTTTAACCTAACTCTAATGTAAACCTAATTGTTATGTTTTTTCTTCCACAGGTGGTCTTTGTGTAGGCTTCAACTGTTTCATATTCTTCAAGTACATCATATATTTATCAGGTAATCCACATTGCAATGATTGTATATTTTTTTGCATGTAATGAATTACGTTGGTTGTTTATGGTTTTGACAAAAGTATACAGGTTAGTGATCGAAATGATTGTAGTGTTTACGTATTTACACCGAAGCGATTCCATGCAAGGGTGTGATTTGAAGCCAAGCCCATCAAATCTAAGGAGTGCACGCCATCATCATCATCATCATCATCATCATCATCATCATCATCATCAAATAATCTATGGTATGATTTGAAGCCAAGCCCATCTATTCACCAAGATTGTAAATTCTATATTTTTTTTTAAAACAATTGAACATTTGATGATTTACAGTTCGATTTTGTTTGTCCCCAATATTTATTGTTGATCTAATTTTTAAATTGATTTATTTGATTGGGGTTTTAAAGGATTGTTATGGTGAGATGCAAATATCGATTTTCACGACATTAACTTTGTGCAGAAATATTGGTTGTTTATTACTGAATTTTTGAAGCTCTTTTGTGTAGTTGGTGATTTCAGTTTTCTTCTGTTTTTGCTTCAGATGGCTTCGTCGATGATGTCAATCGGGCCTGTCTCTCCGTCCGCTACTCTGTATTTCCAAGACAAGTGCAAGGTAATGTCGATTAGTATTTGTTTCATGGTTCAAATTATTTGATTAATCAGGACATTGTGTTATTATTATCCTAATTGTGCTTTAATTTTTGTTACATGGTACACTTTTGACCTGCTATGAGCATTTTCGTATCTAAGCTATTATTAAATTGAAATATACATTTAGATTATTTTCGTATCTATGCTATTTAAAAATAAGATACTTATACATTGGGCAAAATTGTCACTCTTATAATGCTTTTTCTCAATTTGTTGAAGTTTGTTTCTGATTATGCAGGTCCTAGCATCACTAGAGCCGTTGGATTATGCATTTGTGACATTTCTTCCCACTATTAGTGAGGTTACAATAAAGAAGCTCTATCTCTAAATCATATTTTGGCAAAATGCTTGAATTTATATGCAAATTATTTAGTTATGCTCATAAAACTTTGTATCATGTTTGGCACACGATCATCCACTACTGAAAAATTAACAGGAAGATGTGATAACAAGATTCGAAGGTAAGGCTGAAACAGAATTTCTTGATGGCGATGAATTCATAGGTTAGTTTATGTCTCTTTTTATGTACCCACATTTTTAATATTTTATATTAATTATATGTGATCTTATAGTATGCATCATCTTTCTTTGTTTAGGATTGGACTTCAGGTACTGTGACGATGACAATCATCGGGCTAGCATCATAAAACTTAGCAGACGATCAGCCACTGCTGAAAAATTAGCAGGAAGATGTGATAACAAGATTCGAAGGCATGGCTGAAACGGAATTTCTCGATGGGGATGAATTCATAGGTTAGTTTATATCTCTTTTTATGTACCCACACTTTTAGTATTTATATTAGTTATATGTAGTATGCAGCATCTTTTTTGTTTAGGATCAGACTTCATGTACTGTGACGATGACAATCATCCGGTTAGCATACAAATGTTCAGTGTAACAACGGCAAATAATCAAGACATTCAGTCAGTGGGAGATGTGCAATGGCCGTGGGTAACAAACTGTTCAGGCATGCTGAGATTGGTCAATCCAGTTTTGCGTACAACACAGGTAAACACTTTTATTTAGTTGTTTACTTCTGAGAATGATGTTATTAACAAAATAGCACCTGCTCTAAATTCAGTATGTATTTTTTTATTTGTACTTGAGTGTTTGTTTTAAAAGTGCGGCATTCATTTTTGGTTTTGGGTTACCTACGGTATTGGCAATATGTGAACCTTCTTCTGTCACTGGCAAACAATGTGGTATATCATGACAACGTCCACCAACAACGAGCAGCCAACACGGTCGTCCCAATAGAAATGTAAGGAGACTTTCGTACAACTCTTGGAGCACACTGATGTATCTGTGTTGCTCAACAACGAGGCCATCTATGATACCTGTAGGCGTTCTCTTGATATTGAGCGACCCACCTACACCAACCATAACCGTTTGGTTACTCAGGTACTAAACAACACACTGTAGTAAATATTATAAGCTTTACGTTTTGCTTACAGAGATTCATATCTGATGGAAATTATTAAAACATCACGTGGAGCAGTGAGGTATAACCGTGGTCATTTATTAGGTTAAAGTTTAGTCTACTTACATCTTTAAAGAAGCTAATGAGGTAAAAAGACCGAATATGAAGCCCAAAATGTAAATTATATAATAGACCTACTTAAGCCAGTAAGGTTAACTAACTTAAAATCTTGTGTAATCTATTGATAAATTTGAAGTAACCGCTTTTATCATATGTTTAAAAGGATTTAACTATTCATGATATTATTCTACTTTTTTATTTTTTTACTGCAGTTGGAATTGTTGTATTTCTTTTTGTGGAAAAGGTTGTGAGGTATGTAGAAGCAAGGTCAGGAGATAATTCATGGGGTCATGGTCATCATCACCATTACCATAAGAAGAGCGAACCAGTGCAGGATGTCAATGGTGATGATGACAACAGTGAAAAGATGACTCCTGATGATGAAAAATCATCAGAACCATCTGGTGAATATTTAAAAACAGATAAACAAAGTGAATCTCCGTTCTTCGCAAGGTATAACTGAATGCATCATATGTTAGGCAGTTGATAAGTTTTTCGTTAAAAACTTGTAATTGAGCACCAGTTCTATTTGGTTGTCCATATTTTTATACCCCAGTGCTCTTTGTTTCTACAAGTTGGGAGTTTGTATCTAAACATTTTTCGCACAAAGTTATATTTGTAGATGTTTAAGAGCTTACTTTAATGTGTATTCAGTCTAAGCACAAAAAATGTCAGATGTTTGTTTACTTCTGCTCCATGAGTCCATGTACATCACCTTATCAATTTTGTGGTATAAATTGAAAATATATAGACACATAGACTGTGTTCCCTTCTGTTTATTGACACCTTTTTTGCTGGTTAATAGTATAGCATAACTTATTTATCTTAATAAATATTGTTCAGAAAAACACTAGACTGATATTAATACGAAGTCCATGATTGAAAAAGAACCAGTAGTCACTACTAATACTACCCTATCTGTCACTCAACGTGTTGGTGCCAGTGAAGGGTTTCGGTTAGGCGCTGCTGGAGCTGGTGACCGCTATTTCCTGGGCTTGGTTTGGGTGGACTCGGGTCTGGTGGACAAAACTTATTTCGGGCTGGACTTACTGGATTTGAACAAGTCCAAAAACTAACTCAGAATCCCAATATGATGAGAATTGAGAGACAGATGAACATGCCATCTATTTAGAACATAATGAATAACTCAGAGATCATGCGTAGCATGATTATGAGCAACCCTCGAATGCGTGACATCATTAACCGAAATCCTGAGTTTGCTCATGTTCTTAACGACCCTGAAATTCTTAGGCAAACACTGGAAGTAGCTCGGAATCCTGAGCTTATGCATGAGATGATGAGGAACACTGATAGGGTAATGAGTAATATTGAATCTTCTCCTGAGATTTTTAACATGCTTAAACGTATGTATGAAAATGTACAAGAACCGTTTCTGAATGCTACAAGGACAGGTGGAGGGGCTGGTAATGATGTTGGTTCTAACCCGTTTGCTGCTTTACTTGGCAATTGCTGCGCAAACTCCTTCAGCAACAGGCACTGAAACAACTCCAAGATCTGCAGCTCCTAACTCTAACCCACTTCCTAACCCGTGGGGTGCTGGTCCAGGTACAGATGTTAGAGCATGTTTGGTTTGTAGAACTTAATTGGTTTTATTTCGCCAACGAGAAGGTACTTCCGACATTCTTTTGTCGTGAAAACTCTCACTTTTAGGCCAAATTCCTGTGTCAAGTATGCTAATGATCATATCATCACCAAAGCCTGAAACGGGCCATAGCCCTGAATGTTTCTTTAGTCCTAGAAATTTAGGCGTGTGAGTTGTGTGAAGCTTTCCAAGTGTTTACATGAAAGACATTATCCACTCCGACTACAACTTATATATTTACTGAAAAATATTTAACTGTACAGGTAGCCGCTTATGCCTCCTGCTTATGTACCCGTAGCCGCAATAGGAGCAGAAGTCCAAACACGCATCATGGATGTGAAAAACATGGACATGGAACCGAAGATCATAGCCGATGGTATGATGACATGTATTTTGAAAAGTATTTCACGTAATGAGGTTACAAGAGGAGGGGCAACATATCATGACATTAACGATTAACAATGACAAAACTAATCTCTTGGTGTTAACATGTGACAAACAATTACTAATAGTTTTCAGATATCCTGATGTAACTTCACTGTAAGTTCCTTTATCTTAATTCTAATTTGGTGCAAAAAAGTAAATGCTTTCAATATAAATTCGATGGTAAGTGTAAGTCATGACTAATACGCCATTGTTTCATGTTAAATGACTTCGTCCAAGTCATACATATGTTGCATCAGAAAATTTAATTTCAAGATCTAATATTACCACGATGTTTGGGATTGCTTATTGTTTATTGAAATAAGGCCTTTGAGCACTAAATGATTGTAGATATCAATGTGTCGATTAAAATTATAGACAGAAGTAGAAAAAAACAGAACGGCCGTGTTAAGTAATGGGTCAAAATGGGTTGATACGGTTTGGCTATTCCTGATTTTTTTGGACCAACTTCCATTGCTACTTATAAAGGTATTCAAGTGCTTGCTCTCACCATGGAAGGTGGTTAAATCTTGAAAGATAATATTCTTTTCTTATATTTGAGAACAGAGGCTCTAGGGCAGACGACATAATGGTTTAAAAGTGTTTTGGTGGTTTAAAAGAAACTTTGTGTGATTCTTGCCCAAAATCTTGAACCTTATACTGTTTAATAAATGTTCGATAGGCTCTTGCATATTCGGGCTGCCAACTTGGCTCATTTTCTTTAGGTTGCATGTGTGCTAAGTAGGAGCAAACATTAATCTCTCTATGCTTTCTGAAAATTGTATTTCTACTAGGCTTAGCAGACAAACTGAAGCTCTTGAGTTTGTGGCAATTTTTATCCATTTACTTACGAACAGGTCAATTAGGGTAATGCTCTATCTCTTATGGGTCAACTGAAAAAGTCTTAAAATGAAACAAGTCGAATTGGTTAAATGGGTCTAAAGTCTGTTTTTAAGGCATGAAACCTTATAGATCATGTTATTAACGTCTTATTATTGAAGTAATATATTTTTGTAATTATATATGATATGCTAAATATTCATTAAAAATGTTTGAAAGTTGGAGAAAAAGTGTGATGGGTCAACGCAATTGGACAGATTGCGAAAAATTACTCACTTGGACTCATTTTCTACTCTCCTTGCCTACCTAATATTTCCACATCTACCTCTCGCCCTAATTAATCTGTTATTACTAATTAAAAGCAATAGTTACTAGGAAGAAAATACTACAGTATTCGATATGCTTTCAGATAGTTTGCTAGATTCAGCTTACCAAGTTTGCATGTGATCGTGACCTATTATATCCTATTTTCAGGGAGGGAAAATACGTTCTAAACTTGGATCAGAAATTGGCAATGCTGATGGTGTTGTTATCGAAGAGGGTAGTGCTGGAGAGGCAGGGAAAATAGCAGCACAAAGTGGCATTCGCAAGTAAATTTTCGTTGCTAAATCATGTATTTTCACTTGAAAGTGTATGATACCTTTCTTCAGCCGGTTGTTTTATGGTACGCAGGTCTGTGTTTTGCTTAAGTCCGGCTGGTGATACGCCATCATCTGCTAGATTGTTTAATGCCATTGTCAGTGGCTGCATACCTGTTATTTTTAGTGATGAATTAGAGCTTCCTTTTGAAGGAATACTTGATTATCGAAAGGTAAGTGTCCCATTTCCCATTAAGGCATCGCCATTTGGTGTCTTTTGTTATTGTTACAGCATCATGTTCTCTGTTTGTTCTTGCACATCGCTTAACTATCAGTAATTAATGTTGTAATCTAATCACTCATTGCAGATTGCTTACGTTCACCCAACGTGATATCCTCCTATGCTATTTCACAGCCTATTTACAAAGACTTAGGCGCTGCTGGCATGGAATTTAAGAATGTCCAGTATCATACTAATGAAGGTTCGATGGGTCATTCAGTTTCATCTTTTATTTACTTTACATTACATGCCGCTACTTTTTAAAATTTGAATTGAAATTATAGAACGGTTGGTCTTTTAACCAACATTATCGAAAGTAACTTGCATTATATGGGTGTTTGGAACAGCGGTATATAACAAGTTATAGTGACTTATGTTAGAGACGACGTTTGTATTTTATCTCTTGTGGATTGTGTTGAGAGATGAATATAAAACATAGTTGCACTTCTTTTAATTCTCCCATTTCAGTGGCAAGTTACAGATATCAGCCCATATGACCTGTTAGAGATAAGATCCAACTCAAATCAGCCCAGTTAAAAACAAGTGTGTCAAAATCACCACCTCTAATCATGACTTTTGTTTTTAATGGCAGCAGCAACAACACAGCATATCCTACGGTCATTGCAGCACATCCATCTGATCCCAACCAATTTGCTCTTGGAATGAATGGCGGTTCTGTTCATGTCATTGAGCCAGCTGATGCAGATCCAAAGTGGGGCTGGCCAGGAGCTCAAGACAACAATACTCTAGCATCATCTAATCCTTCAAATTCGGCATTGAATAGTCAACCATCAGAAACACCATCCAAGTAAAGATACTGAAATATGAGAATATAGCACGTTGAAGATCGATTTAGACCCAAAAGACTACCATTAGTAATTTAGTATAGTACTATAAGTATATTAACAATGTTTAGAAATATATATATTTGATTCATATAAGTCTATTTGTCGTTTTATGGTGTTATATTGCTGATGTCCCTTTTCTCAATCTATACTGACACTGGTTGTAGAATGTGAAAGTATTGTGTTGCAATTCATACTTATGCTTATAGTAAGCAAATCAGTATGGAAACGAATCTTGACTAAACATCCATTATGGTATGACTAAAGTAGCCTTTGTATTAATTTTTTTCTTATAAAAGGAGACCGTAAACATGATAAACATGAAAACAGTCCTACCTATACACTATCCTGATGTGGCCACTAGAATACAAAGGCGTTGTACTGGAATAATTAGACATGGAATGAGGGGTCTAATTCTTATAGTCAAGGTAATGGTTCCGGTCCAACGTCCATCTATCAGTCCAGGGGAGAAGGTTCAGCAACTTGGAGGCCACAAAAGAAATGCATGAGTGACTAAACTAGAACTTGATGAGAACAAAGTAGGGTATCCTGGTGGGAATAGTGAGCAACCTGTAAAACAATCTTCATGGGTCCCACCTCAGCCACCTCCGGCCAGTAGCTATGGAAGAAGCAGCAGTTGTTATTAAGCAACTTAAAAAGTCACCATATCAAGAAAGAGTTAACTGATGAAGTACAGCGGGTCACAAAAAATATCTAAATCATAAGGTGTGTTGACCGATGTTGGTTCCAGAGCTCAGTAATGGCCAACACAAATGAGATACAAATGGAGGAAGAAGCAACCTATTACGAGGATTGCCCACATGTCCCTATTTAATTTCAATAGTGTCTTGCTTTGTACTTTTGAGTTCATGGTTAGAAGTATTAGTATCACTGACATAATCTAAACTTGAAAATTACAAATTATAATGAACAAGAAGCAACTCTAAATGCATTGTATACTCTTTTTGATGTACAGCAAAATAATGTTTTCGGCTGGTTTTTAGATTGTGAGAGGTCGACTATAACGAGTTGGGGTATACTATCTATATTATATTTGTTGGGTTCTTTTAATTAACATTTCTGATTCAATGTATCTATATTAAACACAGAACCCACCATTCTGATATTTCCAATAAGCATATATAACTAAACACTTGGTTTGGGCTTATTTAAGTCACATAAGCTAATAAGTTCATAAGCCCATCATATAAGCTTTACCCAAACGCCTCTTTGTTATGAGTTATGGCTATATCTGTTGTTGCAGCTATATTAGTGATGTTTAGGATATGATCTATGAGTTTGGTGTGGAAAAGTTATAGTACCTCCGTCTCAAATTATATGCTCGCTTGCAAAATGCACACTCATTGTTTTTGAAATTTTTTGTTAGGTTGTATTTTGGAAGTGAACCCTTATATGCAATGGCGATGTGGAAATTTAGTTCGGGATGGAGGGAGTATATTATATAAAAAAGTGCAAGTATTTCAAGAGCATTTTGTTCCATTTAGTTACTTTTAGTCAGGGAAGCGCAAGTTTTTATTTCGAGCTTGGTAGTGATATGTTAAGTAGAAAGTTTTTGGCTAAGGTTTTATATGACTTGGTTGGTTTGTGATCTTAATTGTGCAACGTAAATAGGGCTGTTGCACTTGAGCTTAGGTTAAGTTAGCATGAAAAAGAGTATAAGTTAAAAGATTTTAGTTTCCTGTCAAACAAACAGATACTCACCTATTTTTGTTTACAGGCTTACGCTACTACAAATACACTTCTATAAAACCAAAAGCTTTTAATGAAATATAAAGAGGTGCAAACCAATATGTCAAAGATGAACCGGATGTAGTTGACTACTCTACAAAAGCAACTACTCCTGATAAAACAATTAATGGAGCTAATCAATATACCAAAGAAGAATCTGATAGTGATGTGAAGGTCGAAGAAGCTCAAGCTGAGGAGAATAGTGGCTTTGGAGGATTTAATGATGGTGTTGCAGGTGATAATGAGTTGCCTCAGTTTGATGTGAAATTGTTTCATCTGTAATCTTGCATTACATTTAGAGTCTTAATGCATGTTATTAATATCTCTAAACATATTGTCTACCTTAAAGAAATGAGTGTTTTGCTAAGGTTATTAGTGTGATACCTTACAGTAAATCACCACCTATCACCAAACCTAATTTAAGAAGGCAAGTTTTAAACTGTATAATAATGTTTTGTAAAAAGTCACTTGGTGGGGTTGAGTTTTCGACAATAAAAATGTCATCTTTGAGACTGTATTGGAACATACATGTTGTATGGAAACTCATGTTTACTTCAACTTTGACTAAAAGTATGTTTTGTTATTTGTTTATACATGTATACTTTCTTCTTTTGGATCACTTTATAACTTTTATTTTCAAATATTCGACTCATTTTGTATATGACTTACATGTGATGGGTGAAACGTATAAGTACATAACTTGAGATAACATAAATTGGTTAATTGTTTTAAAGAAAGTTTGTTATTACAATTCTATGCATCAGAGGAAAAAATTGAAGTGTGTTACTTAATAGATAAAAATACATTATTAAGAAATTTAGAAAAAACCCTATGCGTGCACGGACATTATACCAGGTGTGAAAAATTTGTCACCATTTATTAAGTTTTCTTTCTGCATAATAATGAAGCAAAAAATCCGCCGCAACGATATTTATATATAAGTTATTTACCACGCTCCTTTCGCTATAGAAAAATATGCCAACAATATTTACAAGTCATGCTCGCTCATAATTCCTTTGAAGAAACTTTATAATTCGAAATCTAGTATATATATATATATATATATATATATATATATATATATATATATATATATATATATATATATATATATATATATAGTGTATCTTTATTTTCAGAACCCTGTTAAGTGCGGGAACTGCGAGAACTCCAATTTTGCAGTAGAAAACATGCATGTTCATATAAAACATGTAAGTTTTCTTAAATACATCTTAATACACATACTTGCGTAACATACATGTTCATATAAAACCCTTTTAAGTGCAACATCAATGCAAAATGGTTTTACATGAACATATATGTTACGCAGGTATGTGTATTAAGGTATATGTAAGAAACATACATGTTTTATATGAACATGCATGTTTTCTAATGCAAAATTGGAGTTCTCGCAGTTCCCGCACTTAACAAGGTTCTGAAAATAAAGCCCCCTATATATATATATATATATATATATATATATATATATATATATATATATATATATATATATATATATATATCATCACATAACACTATTTTTAACAAAATCTTGCAAACCAATTAATAAAACAACAAAAAATCATGTCACATTTACAACAAAATAGCACCAAATACTATCACATTTAGATCTCTAAAATGAGCATACATAATCATTTAATATAAAATGACATTTATATTTCCTGATAACTGGTGTGAATTTAATACAATAGAAGACAACTTGTTTTCATATCATAACAAAAGTTGAGCAAATACAAAAACTCTTAAAATCCAAAACTATAGAATTGAAAGCGCCCCGATGGGTTAACACCAGAACTTGAGTCAGGAAAGTTATTAGGGTCAAATGGTTCCTTGACTAGGATCTTGAACCCGACAGATTTAGCAATTTCCTTCGGGTGTTCACTCTCATATCAAGACAAACCATCAAGTAGGATTAACATTGAAGACAAATGGTTTCAGGAACTCGTCTCTCTGCACCCTGCATAAAAAAATCAAAAAATATTGTTGTGTTCACTCGCATATGAAGACAATATTTTTTGAATTTTTTAATGCAAATATTTGTTGCATTTTTAATGCAGGGTGCAGAGAGAGAAGTTCCGGAAACCATTTGTTTTCATGGCTAAACCTACCTGATGATCTATCTTGATATGAGAGTCAATACCTAGAGGAAGTTGCCAAATCTGTTGGGTTGAAGATTGTAATGAAGGAACCCCTTTGACACCAACAACTTTCTTGGCTCAGGGTTCAGGCATTAACCCTTCTGGGTTGCTTCCACTTCTATCGTTTTGGATTTTAATAGTTTCTGTATCAGCTCAACTTCTGAAAACAAGTTGTCTGCTGTTGTATTAAAATCCATACCAATTATCGTTTCGAAAATAAGTTGTCTGCCTTGATATGAGTTGGTCATTCTAATTTTTATAGGTGTATATGAAATTTTGTAGGTGCGTATGAAACATAACAATGTTGAAGTGGTGGTTGTTGGGACAGGGCTTGAGAAATTTTAAAGAGGGGAGGAATGGAGATAAATAAGAGAGAGAAAGAGAAAAAGTTGAGTAACTAATGGTGAAAACAGTAGTGAAAGTAGTGTTAGAAGTTTATTATTACTAGGCGGAATTGCTTGTGCGATGCACACGGGCTTAATAAAAGTTGTTAAAGTGCAATTTTTTGTATTTTTTTGCGTTATTTTATATTTAAGTTGTGATGGTATCATAAATTTTGTTACCTTTATACGTATTTAAAATACTTTATTGAGTTGCATATGGTTTGTATATAAGTTTTTATTGCGTAATATTTGGGACGTATGCTGTATAGAAATTGTGAGAGTGTAGTAGTTGGCTTTTATTTTCGGTATTTTATATTTAAGTTGTCATGGTATCTCACATTTTCTAAGCTTTATATATATATATATATTTTAAAATGGATGTATCCGGGATAGCCCGTGCGATGCACACGGGCTTTGTAGAAGCTGTCAAAGTATAGTTTTTTGGGTTTATGTTTGTCGTTTTAGATTTTAGTTGTCATGGTATCACAAATGTGTTAACCTTTAAACGTTTTTAATAAACTTTTCTTTGTTGCTTTAGGGTTGTATATTAGTTTTTATATCTTAATATTTGGTACGTATGTTGTATAAAAGTTGTCATATTATTACTCATTTTCTAAGGTTTATAAGAATAAAGTACTTTATTTAGTTGTATATGAGTTGCACATGGGATGTATATAAGTTTTTATATCGTAATCTTCGGAACTTATTTTCGTCATTATATATCTAAGTTGTGATGGTATCACATTTCTAAGCATGACATACATTTAAAATAGTTTATTGACATTAAAAGAGTATATGTAAAGGGATTTTTTTTCAAGAAATTATATTGAAAAGAGTCTCTTCACATGTAAATTTTTAATATGTATAAGTTACATAAATTATTTTAAATATGAAGCGATGACATTAATGTTGGAGACCTTTTATATTCATCCCCGTGCAATGCAAACAGGTTTGGACTGCCCCAGGACCCATGCGATGCACACAGGTTGGATCTAATTGTTGTTTTCGTAATGTTCGGGACTAATTTTCGGTTCATGTTTGAAACTCTCATTTTTTTTGTGAAAGACGGACTTCATTGTTCAAACAAATTACATTATAAAAAGCGAACTATAAAACAAATTTCTTTTTTAACAAAACTATAAAAACATAAAACATTAAAGTAATTAGTATATTAAAGATTATAAATTATAATTCGTATAATAAATTATAATTCGTATAGTAAAATATTTCATGTTTAATTTGTAACGTACTATTAATATGAATGCTAAGTATTCATCTATATTGACACCGGTGGCCATGGCGTTGTTCTTGTTGTTGTTCTTCTTGTTGTTGTCTTTGTCGTTGTTGTTCATTGCATTTTTCATGTTTTGTTCTTAATGCAATTTTCGTGACTTCTCGATCTCTTTCTTTAATGTTAAGAGGTTTTTTGCAAAATGTTATATTTAAATGAGACTTTTCATATGTAATTTTTAATATGAGTAAGTTACATAAATTATTTTTTAATTAATGCATTATTACAACATTTTTTCATAAACTATAATATCGAATTTGGAGCATTCATTAGTAACTCATTCTAAGTATTTACGGTATGACGACATGAATCACATGATCTCAAACTCAAATGAATAATGCTTACCTCGTGATAGGTGTAGGATAACATTTCAAATACAATTTTCTTCTCCTTTACATAGTGTGAAAATATTTTTATTATATACTACCATTTTCAATATGTAACATCGACATAATTACACAGTCATATCAAATATCAAAGTCACGCAATATTCCAAGACGTTTAATTAAGAAAGTGACATTAACACAACGCAAGACAAAAAACTACATTAAGACCAAAAATATTAAAATGCACAAACAAAGTGTTGTAATAATTATTGACTAAAAATTGAATGCTCGTCACATTATTTTCAATAAACATACTTGCTAACGAATCAATAGTATTAGCCCATTTATCGGTATTACATGAAGTAAAATATTGCATGCTTAATTTGTAACGTACTATTAATATAAATGCTAAGTATTCATCCCACCGGTGGCTGTGGCTTTGTTCTTGTTGTTGTTGTCTTTGTCGTTATTGTTCATTGTCCTTTTGCATTTTTTGTTCTTGATACAATTTTTGTGACTTCTCGATCTCTTTCTTTAATGCTTCTTGACTCGCTACAAAAAAAATTAGATATAGTTGATCGTTAGTAACTTAAATACAGTTAATCAATATATCGCATTTTCGATCAAAGTAAAAATGTTCGTGCATGTTCCACTTAGTTGATAAGAAAACGATGCGTAGGATCTCTTAAACCATTAGAGAAGATGATGTTACTACCAAAGCTCCTAAGCACCATCTTTATGTCCTACATTGTTACACACACAAAATTCATGTGAAATTTTCATAAAATAATATAAATCAATATGCTAAATAAGTAAGATGATATGATGCTTACTTTAACATCATAATAAGTTGTAGCCCAAATGTGCACGCAGTGTGGAGGAAGTTGTGGTTTGTTGTGTGTGATTTTTGACACATTATATAGTTGATAAAATATTTGTAACTCATGGACGAGAAGGTAAAAAGACTAACCATTAATTGGTGTGTTAAATTTATGCATTCATGACATTTTTGGTTTGTATTTTTTGAGGTTTAGAGATGGCTTGAAACATGTTGTACCGTACAAACTTTTGTGCACGATTTCTATGTACTTACCCTTATGCATGACTATTAAATCAATGTACTAACATATGAAGCCTCCACATTTCACTTTTAATTCATGAAACATTTATTGGTTTAGAGATGGCTTGAAACATGTTGTACCGTACAAACTTTTGTGCACGATTTCTATGTACTTACCCTTATGCATGACTATTAAATCAATGTACTAACACATGAAGCCTCCACATTTCACAATCAATTCAAGAAACATTTATGGAGAGCACTTTGCATTTATAAGACAACTTAAGCTTTTAGTATATAAGATTATTATTATTATTATTATTATTATTATTATTATTATTATTATTATTATTATTATTATTATTTAATGAGAACACGTAGCTAGGAAGTCACATAAATACCCTCTTGTGTGCTTGCTAATCATAAGATTGATTAATGAGTGTAATTAACAGAAAATGTGGTTAAGGAACTAAACTCGTAACGGGTCAAAAATATAAGGAGAAAATCTACTAAAAATAAAGTGAAAATGTTAGTGACTTAATAGTATTATGTCAATGTTGCTAACGATTTCTTTTCTTTAAGATACGGGTTCAACGTTCAACTACTACTCTTGACTTTTTTTGAAATCTTTTTCTTATATATTTAAATTACCAAACAATACATATGAGAACTCACCACAAGTCCACAATCATATATTTTATGCATTTACAAAAATAAATGCATAAATTTTTAAATTCTCTCTCCTAATTAAAATGTGTGGCAAATTTACTTCTCATTATTCTCATATTAATTATTCTTTACAATGAAATCTTTTTTTTATATCTTTAAATTATCAAACAATATATGTGAGAAGTAACTACAAGTCCACAATCACATATTTCATGCATCAACAAAAGTAAATTTATCTTTTCAAATTTTCTCTCATCACTTAACATGTGTGGCAATACTTCTCGCCATTCTCATATTAATTATTCTTTTCAATAGAATCTTTTTCTTATAACTTTAAATTATCAAACAATCATGTGAGAAGTAACCACAAGTCCACAATCACATATTTCATGCATCTACAAAAATAAATGTCTATATTTTCAAATTTTCTCTCCTCACTCGAAATGTGTGGCAAATTTATTTCTCACCGTTCTCATATTAATTATTCTTTTCAGTGGATGACTTCCAAAACTTGCTTAATCATTGCACTTTTAAGGTTGTCAATGTCATTGTTACTATTACAATTCTCATTATCATATTACAAAGTTTGAGCTAAATTATAGACAAAATTACACGAATGGTCCATGTGGTTTACTCGAATTGCAAGTTTAGTCCTAAGTCATTGTAAGTACACCAGAGGATAGGCATTAGTTTATCCGTTAAGTTATTTGCACCGTTAGTCCTTCGTTAATATTTTTTGCACCGTTAGTCCTCATTTTTTGCACCGTTAGTCCATCTGTTAATATTTTGCACCGTTATCAATCTTTTTACGTTTTCATCCATTTTTTAACGTTCTCGTCCGTTTTTTAACGTTTTCGTCCATTTTTAACGTTTTTGTCAATCTTTTTACGTTTTCGTTCATTTTCTTACGTTCTCGTCCGTTTTTTAACGTTTTTGTCCATTTTTTACGTTTTGTCAATCTTTTTACGTTCTCGTCCGTTTTTTTTAACATTTATGTCAATTTTTTTACGTTTTCGTCTGCTTTTTTATGTTTTAGTCTGTTTTCTTATATTTTTATCCGTTTTTTACGTTTTCGTCCGCTTTTTTACGCTTTTGTCTTTTTTCTTATATTTTTATCTGTTTTCGCCATTTTTTTTTACATTTTCGCCTATTTTTTTGTGATTAGGTAAGTATACTAAAAGAAAATTTAACATTTGATAAAAATGTTTCTGTGTCGATTTTAAATCACGATTTTGACCTCTTTCTAGTATGAATTATCAAAAATGTAAAACACGAAAGTTGTCCGGAATGATGTTTTAGGTCAAGAATCGCGAGATTTTAACCAGAAAATGCAAAACAAGGGCTGTCTACTACCAAAACTTAAGCCATTTTTTTTTTTTACCAAATTCATAACTTATAAACTTATAAACTCTTGTAAATTTTTGTACTTGTGTAAATCATCAAACTATTTGAACAAACGGACAAGATAAAAACGAATTAAAATGTATAAAAATGTGAAAAAAACTGACGAAACATGTAAAAATGGACAAAAACATATAAAAACGTGAGAAAAACGGAAGAAAACGTAAAGATATTCATATAGTTTTCTCCTCGAAGACATATACACTAGCCGGTGAGCCCGATTTGATATATAATGAACGAATGATAACGAACATAAATGGCTTAATTTTTTGTAGTAAACAGCCCTTGTTTGCATTTTTCAGGTTAAAATCTCGTAAGTCTTGATGTAAAACATCATTCCGGACAACTTTCGTATTTTACACTTTTGATGATTCGGACCAGAAAGGGGTCAAAATCGTGATTTATAATCGATACAGAAACATTTTTATCAAATGTCAAGTTTCTTTTAGTATACTTACCTAATTACAAAAAAACGAGCAAAAACATAAAAAAATGGACGAAAACATTTAAAAACATCAGAATACAGACGAAAATGTAAAAAAGCGGACGAAAACGTAAAAAATGGATGAAAACGTTAAAAAACGGACGAGAACATAAAAAAATGGACGAAAACGTAAAATGATTGACAAAAACAAAAAAAAATGAACGAAAACGTTAAAAAAAACGGACAAGAACGTAAAAAAAATGGACGAAAACGTAAAATGATTGACAAAAATGTTAAAAAATGGACGAAAACGTTAAAAATATAGACGGGAACGTTAAAAAATGGACAAAAATGTAAAAAGATTGATAACGGTGCAAAATATTAACGGAGGGACTAACAGTGCAAAAAATGAGGACTAACGGCGCAAAAAATATTAACGAAGGACTAACGGTGCAAATAAATTAACGGATAAACTAACGCCCATCCAAATTAGGGACTAAATGTGTAACAAGTTTCAAAAAATAGGTATCTCTGGTGTAATTAAAATGCCTTAGGGGCTAAACTTGCAATCCGAGTAAACCACAGGGACCATCCGTTTAATTTTGTCTAAATTATATAAATATCATTGTCTCGCCACGACGTGTAGGGTTTTCATCCTTATTAAAAGTACTTTGAGGTAGATAAAATAGTTGCATCCATGAAATATCATATTTTTTCGTAGCTTCTCAAAACTTTGGATGTATTTTGGCAAATCCTTTAGGGGTGGCAACCTTGCCTCAAGGTTTTGTCAAAACAACCAATAATATTGTTCCAACACATTTTATGCCTAACCATGGCTCAACATGTATTTTTAGTGGCAATCTTCAAAATCATGCCCAACGTTCAAAATCATTCAATGTCAACGTTCACATTTGCCTTGGAAATGATCTTACCGATTCGGTGAGATATCCCGCTGAGCTCCCCGAATTTCCCTTGCCGAGCCACGGGCATTGCAGCTTGCCGATTGGCAAGCCTTGCCGTTCCACTTTTGCCGAAAGGATTCCACCCCCTTAGGAGTTCACTAAAACGAGTTTTTTTTTTCATACGCACCAATTGTATCTCAATTGCGTTGTTTTTGATGATTCAGTAGATAATTTTTTTTAACATCATTTCATTGCGAGAGTCTAGCAAAAACTAGACTAAAAACACTACAAATGATACTTAAGCCAATCAACCCATGAAACCTTACATTTTATGTTCCGATGGGTTAGCCAAGAAAACAACAACAAAATAATATTATCTACTAACTCTCTTTTACACATCCTTCCTTACTTAGTAGATAATTTATGGACTTCACATACCATCTTGCAAGACACATTTAGTCACGGCCTTTCACAATTGTAAATTATATAGCTAAGATAGTAACCCAAACAGTTTGCAGCTAGCTAGATTCGAACTTGACGCTTCATATTAAGACTCTCGAACCCCCTTAAGCTTTCATTGGAGCAAAAGCTTATGAGAGCTTCTAGAACCCACACGCCTTATAAAAAACCCACAAACACTAGTTTTCTAGAGTAGCTTAAGTTTTTGGTAAACCAAACCACAAAAATACCTTTATCTTAGTTCTTATATATTTAGTTGTTGTCTTTATATCTACCTATAATATATAAAGCAACCCAAGTTTTACAATAGCAACTTTGCAAACAGGACACGTGGCTTCTATTACAATGACATGTGTATTTGTTTTTTGTTTAATGATTTTAATGATTTTATCTTTTATGCATGCTTTGCTAGAAAATACGAGTGACAAAATTTACCTTTGCTTCTTCTTAAAAATGCCAACTAGTTAGATTAGTGTCAAGTATTTCTTTAACTCATTAAAGTTGCCAAGTATGTATGTCTATGTCTTATGGCTTCCTTATCAAATGCCACGTATTGCTTAAAACTTGATGACTAAAAACTATACATAATGTTTTATCACTCAGTTTTCACTCTTATTATAAACTTTTTATCTTTTTGTTTTAGTTAAATTTCTGCCACATCACTTTTTCTGATGCCAATGGTACTTTCATTAGTTTTATATGTACTGTAATTTTTACTTTTTGAATTTATGTGATTTGCAGGTTTAGGTTTTGATTCAAAATTTGTGTTGTCATTCTATTTGCTTGGAGTTGAGTGGTGGCGCTAAAAGCGTTGCACAGACAGTTGAATAAAATGGAAGGAGAGGGCCAAGGGAACAATTTTAATAGAAAAAAGAAAAATCAATCGTAAGAAACATTGTGTTTTTCGTATATCGATTTATAGTTTAAGATTTTATGCACATTGATTTTGATTTGAATAGATCACTAGCTTTTATTTCTTTTACAAGTTTATTTGGCATGATATGTTGTTATGTTTGAATTTGGTGGTGGTTTTTCTCTTGTTAATTTCTTGTATTATTATTTTACCTTTATGCTCTCTTGTGTTTGTGTTTGAAGAAATTAATAGGTGGTGATAGAGAGTAGGGTTGGCATAACAGGTCACACGAACCTGTTAAGGTCAAACATGAACACGACCTGTTAACTAATCGTGTCATTTTTCTCAAACACGAACACGACACGAAAATTAACAGGTGCCTGTTAAAAAACCTGTTAACATGCATATTATAAAAGTCTTGACTAAAACTTAAAAAAAAAAAATCCTTAACAATACAAAAGCTCTTACAAATCTTAACTACTACATAATGATAATAATCCTTAACATTATAAAAGTTCATAAAACTCTTAATTAAGTGAGTTGGGATTGTAATTTTAAGGATTATATATATATATATATATATATATATATATATATATATATATATATATATATATATATATATATATATATATTAACAGGTCATAACAGGTCTTAACTGTTAAGACACGAATATTAACAGGTCTTAACAGGTCCAACCTGTTAAGACACGAAACCTGTTAAGGTCAAACATGTCAAACACGAAACCTGTTAAGAACAGGTCGTGTCGTGTCGTGCTAATAGGTTTCGTCTCAAAATTGCCAACTCTAACAAAGAGTATGAAACAAGTTATGGTGAAGAAACCCAATTGGAGCAGGTGGTCGGAAATGCTTGAAATTATTCAATTTGTTTATGCATGAAGAATACTTTCAACATGCATATCATTTGTAAGTTATATGCAGTCGTTAAATATTGGTAATTTACTTCTTATATATTGTGCGGACATACAGTTGTTTTAAATCTTTTTTTAATCAATTTACCAAGAATTTATGTTGGATATTTTAGTGTAATTGGATTAACTTGTTTGACCAATTTCATCATAATAAGACATCATTTAGGCTTGGACGTGCGGAGTGCACACCTATTTGAATTTATTATAATCTTAGGGGCATCGCCCCTAAGGGACGGGGGTCCGGGGGCAGCGCCCCTGGGAGCGGGGTTCCAGGGGCGGCAGCCCCTGGGAGCAGGGTCTAAGGGGCAGCCCCTGGCAGGGTCCAAGTTGCTAAAAGTTCCTCAGAAAATCAAATTTTCAGAAATTGAGGGACTAAATTTAACAACTTGGAAAACTACCCAAAAGGCGGTTATTATAGCCCTAATCCCGTTTTTGATAGATATACGTTTTCTTGGTCATTCTGTTTTCTCTGGTTCATAAAATTTCAAACAAAAACCATACAAAACGTTCTCAATCTCTGAATTGTATCCGATTGAATAATTCGGGAGAACCGCTGAATTGATTCGATCTGAAAGTGTTCACACGCCTTTCAGAGATTCAAACATATCCTGTTGTGTTCGTTACTGTTATCTCCTTCAATTTAGTTCTTTTATTTTTGTGAACTTTGTTCGGACTATGATGACGTATAGTCTATATTCGGGTCACGAACCCAAATGATAAACATTACTAACGCCCAAGCCCACCACGAGTGGGATATCATGACAATGATTTGGGCCAGCACGCTAAATGGTTTGGGCTCACGAAAGCCCAAACCCAAGTTATTTATGGTTTGGATATATATATCTTCTATTTAAGGGATATATATCAAACTGGATATTGATCGAAGAGTAAGGAGCACGTATCCAATAAGGATTACGTGCCTATATAAAGAAAACCATAACTCTCGTTAAAGGTACGACTTACAACCCTAACTCTTCTACATAACCTTCAAATCGATTACTTACTCTCACGCTGGAGGATAATCGTGGGAGACAATCCCACGATAAGCTTAACGGTGTTTGTTTGCTTTCTTAGTGTGTAGGTTTCAAGCATTAAGATCTGATTGGTACGAGAGCAGGAACCCAAACAAGGAACGCCCAACTTTTGTATCAACAAGTGGCGCCATCCGTGGGACCCTACACTAAGAACTAGAATGACAAAACACAAAAACTCAGGCCAGCGGACTCCGCAGTTGGAAAAAACACGTGGTGACCCCAGAGGAAGAACCACCAAGATCCGACCTCTAGGCAGGCCTCTGGAACAACCAGTGCGCCTGGCCACCAAGAATCGGGCCCAACCCTAATTCTCCCAGCAGTAGAACTGCCCACCGATACTACTCAAACCACCACGGTGGTTCCAAGCGCTTAAGAACTTCAGCGCACTCTCTTCAATACTCCCCATCAAACGGCACCTATTGTGGACAACACTGTGCCACCAGGCGCGCCTAATCGAGCTAGGGGACCTAAACCAGAAGCAGAAATTGTTGCACTAGAAGAGGACGCGCCTGAATTAATGCTAAGTAATTTTGTGTCACAAAATTATGAAGCTTTAACTAACCTCATGCAAGAGGAGGCAAGGAAAAGGTCGAGCCAGAGCCTACAAGCCCGACTTAACTTTAACTCAGAGACATCCCCACCGCGCCACCAGAGGGGAGGGCGCGAAAATAATGAAAGACGTACCAATGTCCATGATAGACTTGGTACAGCATCTGACTCACAATACTCGGAAGAATATGAAGGCAGTGAGAGGTGCACCAACGTTCACTCCAGACTTGGTAGTCGCAGGATACAAGATAGACTTGGACAGCAACGCTTACCGAGCGAGAGCTCCTCAAGGTCTGGAAGCAGAAGAATTCATGACAGGTTGGGAAGACGAACTTCCCCAAGTGAAAGCCCCTCAAGCTCTTCCTCTGAGAAAAAATGGCGCAAACGTCGCAAAAGGGATGACTTCTCCTCAAGTGACTCCTCGAAGAGTGAGGATAAAGAGACAGGACACTGGAAGTCCAGAGGAAGACGTCGCGAGGAAGAGGACGAAGACGTATCTCTTCCTTGGCGTCGCCAAAAAGTTGATGCATTCACACGGCGCATCAGCGATTATTCTGATCACAAGAAAAGGCGCATGCCCACCAATGTTAAAACATACGATGGAACGGGTGATCCTGATGACCACCTAAAAATTTTTGAATCCGCTGCTTCCATCGAAAATTGGCCACAACCTGTGTGGTGTCATATGTTTAACTCTACGTTAGTGGGGAGTGCGCGAACTTGGTTTAGTAAGCTTCCACGAAGGAGCATAGACGGGTTCGAAGAGTTGCGGAAAGCAGTCCGCTTGAACTTCACTCAGAGAAGGAAGTGCGCTAAGAACCCTGTTGAACTGGCCAGAGTGAAACAGCGCCAAGGGGAATCAACCAGTGCTTACGTGGAGCGCTTCAAGGATGAATGTATACACATCAAGGCGTGTCCTGAAGTGCTAAAAATTTCAGGGTTCATGAATAGGATTAATAACCCAGAACTCATTAGGAAATTAAATGATAAGGTTCCCCAAACCTTCGATGAACTAATGAAGCGCACAAGGTCCTTCATCCAAGGTGAAGTAGTTGCTGCGGACAGTAAAAAAGGCTACTCAAATTATAGGCAGCAAGACCAGCCTAAGAGACAATCCAATGATCAGAGCAGCAATCGCATCAAGAATTATCGCAGTCAGGGAAGTGGACGAGATAATGACAAGTATACACCCCTCACAAAGACTCCGAGGGAGAGATTTGCAACAGAAGGTGCAAACTTCCCAAAACCCCCCACCAATGCGCACTCCATAGGACCGGCGTACAGGGAATGGATACTGCGAATACCATGGACAAAAGGGCCATACCACCAACGAGTGTGTCCAACTACGACAACTAATTGACAAATTAGTAAAGGAGGGTAGAATGGATCATCTCGTTAAGAATATCAAAGAAGGGAAGGATAAACAAAAGAATGGAAGTAAGAAAGAGCCACCCGAAGATAAAGCTGACATTATTTACATGATACAGTCATGGCAGCGCAAGACGAAGCAAAAGGTCAGTCAAGAATTCTCTTTTGGGAACGAGATATCCTTCCCCACTTTAGCTGCGGACAACGCAGTAGCAGAGCCGCTAACCATTGAGATACATACTGGAGGACACGATATCTGTCACATGTATATTGATGGAGGAGCATCCGCAGACATTCTGTATGAACACTGTTTCAAGAAGCTGCGATCAGAGATACAAATTCAGTTAATTCTGGCCACGACGTCGCTGACTGGCTTCACAGGAGAAAAAATATGGCCTATGGGGCAATTACGCTTACTTATAGTCGTTGGTGATGAACAACACTCTACAGTAACTTGGATAAACTTCATGATAATCAAATCTCCTTCACCGTACAACGGCATCATTAGGAGACCTGGAATATCATCCATGCGCGCTGTACCATCCATAGCACACGGGATGCTCAAATTCCCAATAGAAGGTGGCATTGTCACCCTCTACAATACCACTGTGCCTCTTAAAGAAGGCAACACGGCAACCAGTGAAGTGGGGAGTACTCCAAAACAGCGCGCAGTTAAAATACCAAACCTAAAGGTTGCCATTCACCCTAATTACCCATATCAACAAATATCAATTGGAGGGTCTCTATTTGATAAAGGCGCAACATACCAAAGATTGGTGGACATGACCTTTGAAAAGCAAGTGGGTTGCAACCTGAAAGTTTATGTCGATGACCTTGTTATAAAGAGTCATACTAAGAAGGAATTGGTGCGCGACATTGAGGAGACGTTCAAAACACTGGAAAAGATAAACATGGAGTTAAATCCCAAGAAGCGTACTTTTGGCACGGCAGAAGGCATGTTCCTTGGATATCTAATAGAACCTGACGGCGTCAAGCCGCGCCCAGAAAATACAAAAGTTGTCATAGATCTCCCTTCACCGCGCACACTGAAACAAGTCCAGTCATTAAATGGAAAGCTAGCTGGGCTAAACCGTTTTTTGTCTAAATCAGCAGACAAGTCACTCCCTCTCTTTAAAACATTCACAAAGTGCACAAAAAGGGAGACTTTCGTTGGACTAAGGAGGCGGAGGAAGCTTTCCAACAACTCAAGCAACACCTTGCAGCACTTCCCAAACTTGTCACACCCCGATCAGGGGAAGAATTGATCCTGTATTTATCTGCAACTCATGAAGCAGTTAGCGCGGAATTATTGACAGATAGGAACTCCGTTCAAACACCCATATATTTTGTGAGCAAAACACTTAAGAAGACAGAGACTAACTATACTGCCATGGAAAAGCTGGTCCTAGCTTTAGTATTTGCAGCTAAAAGACTGCGCAGAAACTTTCAGGCGCACCCAATAACTGTCATAACAGACCAGCCTATCAAACAAGTTATCTCTAAACCTGACGTATTAGGACAACTACAAAAATGAAGTGTGTTATTAAGCGAGTACAACATCTCGTATAGACCACGCACAACAATCCAGGGGCAGATATTAGCGGACTTCATTGTTGAGAAGCCAGATACCGATACTCCACCTTCAACAAATAAGGTAGAATTACAAAAACCATGGGTCCTATTCATAGACGGATCCTCGTGCGGGGATGGATCAGGCGCAGACCTTATCCTCACTAATCCAGATGGAGTGGAATTCACTTACGCACTGCGCTTCAAATTCTCAGCCACAAGTAATGAGGCAGAATATGAAGCCCTACTCGCTGGACTACGCATTGCAACTCAAATGGGTGTACGTAACCTAGAGGCAAATGTAGATTCCAGGCTGCTAGCCAATCACGTGCTAGGGGAATATGAAGCTAAGGACGAACACGTAGTCCAACACCTCGAAAAAACCAAGCCTCTAATCTAGAATTTTGATAGGTTCACCATCAAACAAGTCCCTAGAGGAGAAAACAGGAAAGCTGACGCGCTGAGCTTATTCCTCATCGTAGCTATAGATTATTTTACTAAGCGGATTGAGGCAAAAGCAGTGGCAAGCATCACGGGCAACAGAATCAAACGTTTCATATGGGACAACATTGCGTGTCGCTTTGGATTACCTGGAGAAATTATCTCGGACAACGGAAAACAATTCTGTGATAACCCGTTCAAAGACTGGTGCGCGCACAACACTTTGCTTCAGTTAAGCATCCACAAACCAATGGCTTAGTCGAACGCGTGAATCGCAGTCTGGGCGAGGGAATAAAAGCGCGCCTCGACAGACATAAAAGAAGATGGGTGGATGAATTGTCACATGTTTTATGGGCGCACCGCACGACAATTAAAACCAGTACTGGAGACACACCTTTCTCTTTTGTCTATGGGACAGAGGCTGTCATACCAGCCGAGATCGGTATGCCAACTATCCGTACGACGGAAATAAATTTCACAACAAATGACGATGAGCGGCGCATAGACTTGGATCTCTGGGAAGAAAGACGCGAACGCGCAGCTATACGTGAAGCAAAAGCTAAATCAAAGATGAAGAAGTATTACGATGCAAAAGTTAAACACACTTCATTCAGGCCAGGAGACTTCGTATACCGCGCCAATGATGTAAGCCACGCATAAGACACAGGCAAGCTTGGACCCAAATGGGAAGGACCCTATGAGGTTACAGATGCACTAGGAAATGGTGCGTACAAGCTGCGTGACATGGAAGGCCATGAGCTGGCACGCACTTGGAATATCTACAATCTAAAGAGATGCTATCTTTAGGAAAGGCTACGGCCCATACGCAGACAACCTTGCAGTTTAGTACGTGCCCAATAAATGTCTGTATTTGAATTTTCTTTGATGTTATGAATTTTTTTTTATCTTAAAAAACTTGCAAGTATTAATAAAACGTTGTGGTTTCTAGCTAACTCCATAACACATTCAACTTTATTGCTTACATTTTTTACTTATGTCTCAATACTGTTATTTCATATTTTTGCCTACATGGCGTGCATGCACTTATTAAGACCCACGATGGCAGAAAGGATGAGTAAACCTACTAACTAACTCGTTGAGTAAGAGGGTTGCAAACCCATCAACACTGGATCACGCGTCCTTGCTAAGCGCCTTACCTTCAAGACGTTGAAGTAAGTTTGAATGCGCATCCCACGAAGGATGCGCAACATCACGTATACTATACATGCTTACCAATTTACGAGCCAAGACTCTTGGTCACTTGATATAGTATTTGAAACACAATACAAATCTATTTTTACACTTATGATTTTTTTTAAGCTACACACTTAATATGAGTCATTTTAAGTATGTCATGATCTCAATTTGACTCTTGGATGATCTCTTACACAAAAGAAAACAATCTAAGTACACATAACAAGGCATACAAAAAGTATAAACATTATCATTCACCTAAGCCACAAGCTTACACATAATATAGATTTTACAGGCACATGTGCCACAAAATGAAAATCTATCAAAATAAAAACAACGTTGAGGCAGACTAAATGCTGCGGCGACGCTCTAGTTTGGGGCTACCATCACTGTCTGCAGAACTCCCAGCCTCTTGGAGCTTCCGCAATAACAAACAATCTTTGGCTGACACGGTCGCCACACTCACGGGAACTCCATCCGACCTAGGAAGATGCGCAGCACCAACACCGCAAAGGATGACCTTTCCCTTAGTACCTTTCTTCCTTGCGGCCCTCTCCATATGGGCCTCTAAGCAATCTTTCAAGGGGACCACCTTTTCAAGGGCAAAGGGGTTAAGGATATCACGGGGACGCGCAAACACAGTCACTTGCAGCTGCGACTCGTCAGGCTTCAAAAAATAATCAGCCTGAGCCTCCGCATCCTCCATAATATGCCTCCCTAGTACCAACCCCTCCATTATCACTTTAATGGGTTGATCCTGGTCACGCTCCAGCTGCGCGATCCACGGAAGCTCATATAGCTTCATCTTCTCCATAGCCTCCACAAGATCATCATAAGCATCCGCCCGGTAACCAGGCACTTCTACAAGCGGCACCGTCAGCATTTTGCCACCATGCAGCTCCTCCGCAGCCTGAGCCTTGCCAAGCGCTATTGCACACTCTACAACCTTCCCAAAAGCCTCCACAACCTCTTGGGACTAAGACCCATAGCGGCTAAACGGAGACCATGACTGATTAACCACCTACAAAAACAACATCATTATAAGATAATAATTCTAAAAGATGCAAGTCCTAGAAGCAACAAATAAAATCTACCTGCGCTCAGCGACGGTGGATAATAAATGTGGGTACAGCTCCTCGTCATATTCTATGCTAAGTTGGCGCAACTTACCCTCTTGGCACTCCAACGCCTTATTCACAAACTCAATCAGCTCGTCCAACTTCGCGAAATGGCTGCCCTTGTTCTGCTCTAGATACTTCAGAGCCCAATGACAATTGCTCTTATACTCCTCATACGCAGACCGTAAATGGCCCACTTGGACAAGCAAAGAGACCTTCTCCTCAGCCAATTTCTGAGCATACAAGTTGGACAACTCTACCTCAGCCCGCACACTAGCCAGCTGCGCCCTCAGAAGTACAATTTCTTCATCCTTCTGCGCAAGATGGCTGCTCTCACCAGAATACCTAACCTTCAACTGAGCAACCAACTCAGCCTGCCGAGCAGCGGTAAAACTTAGCTCCTCCATCAAAGAATCAAGGGGCGCACTACCCAGTATCCTCGGCTCAGTTTCATCCCCTCTCTGTGAAAAATCGTCGGAGGGAACAAAAGGCGACTTCTGCGCAGAACCAGCAGCACCCGCAGCACCTTCAACACTGCGCGCATACAACAAATGTTCAGAAATCTTCAGATAAGAAAGAAACTTAAACAATAAGTAGCATAAATCACATTACTCACATAAGGGGAGGAGACTTGGGAATATCCTTGTCTGTGCCAATGCCGGACGCATCCTCTTCTGCGGAAGACTCTTCATCAGCAATCAAGTGGCGTCTCTTCTTCGAAATACCAACGCCATAACCACCAGACGCTCCTTTGCGCTTGACGCCTTGGCTAGTCCCTTCAAGCTCAATGATTCGCACACTCTCTGACGATTCCGTGCGCGATTTAGAAGCCACCGGAGACTGTTCCCTAGATTGGGGAACACTCTGCACGGGAGTAACTTGCAAGGCCGGTTGGGGAGAATCTTCAGGTCCCCCTAGATCAAGTTCCATAGTGCACCCTGCCGTAGCTACCATAACTGGCACTTCACCCTCCCTCAGCGGACGAACTCCTACCGTCACCGACTTAGGCTTCTCCAAATGCACTACCGCAAACAGGTCCATCTCTGCGCAACAAAATATACCCAACAGACAACGATTAGAAAAGTAATATAAATAAGGGAGCGCTTATAATATAAAGAATAACAAAGCGAAGGACAAGCACCCACCCCGCCCATCTTCGTGCAAGAAAATTGGCACTTCTGTCTCCGGCTGGAAATAGTTACGACTGATGCCCATATGAACCAGGAACTCTTCAGGATATGCACTAATAGGGATGCGGTTGGCATCTATGGTATCCGCATCCACTGCGTTATAGGAACCAGGGGGTGGGCGCTCATCCTTAGGTAAGGACCTTTGGGTATAGAACCCAAATTCCCATGGGAAATAGCTCTTATCAACCCAAAAGAATTTTTCCCTCCAAAACCTCAGGGCATCTACCTTTTCCGTATAACACTGTAAGCGCCCTGCACGCTTGGAAAAAGATACCCACCCATTTGACCACGACGTATGGTAAAAGGCGCGGAATAAGTGCACGGTAGGGTTAATCGCCAAAAGGCAACAATTTACTTCAAAATTGGTTATTTTTGCTGCACCTATGCAGTGCAGCTGGGAAATATGAAGACGATAGAAACGTAGGACGTTGGAAAGGAAAAGCGAAATAGGGACACGCTGGTTTGCGTATTCGAAGAACCGTGTGTATACCCCCACCTTCCCTTCGGGGAAGTCCGCTATACATGCATCCGCATCCGGAACTTCCAGATGCAGTGCCAATGAGATATAATAATCTGAGGCGAACTGACGTAGTTCATCCTCGGTTATATCAGAAGCAATCTCCGGTAATTGTAGAACCATTATTCTTAATGACGCACTCGCTATTACCTAAGTAGGTCGTTGATTTATGGAAACGCTATGAAAAAAGTTAACAATGGTGAAATTTTCACTGTGGTACTCACAGTGAAAAGAAGGTGGGTTTATATAGGGTTACAAAACCCTAAAATGATTGACACGTGGATCCCACTACTTCCATCGTATAGTTGGAATACCATGAGGTACAAGCACGTTTTCACACTTTCAAAGAGACACGTGGATGACCTCCCCGTTTACCGAGGCATTTTTGAGATATTTTTGGACTAGATACATAGTCCATACTCTAGGCGGTGGATATTCGAATTCTTCCCGCCACGCTTACCGCTGATATTATTAGTCTAGTACACGCAGCCACAACCCGCACACACTAGACTGGGGGGGACATGATGACGTATAATCTATATTCGGGTCACGAACCCAAATGATAAACATTACTAACGCCCAAGCCTACTACGAGTGGGCTATCATGACAATGATTTGGGCCAGCACGGTAAATGGTTTGGGCTCACGAAAGCCCAAACCCAAGTTATTTATGGTTTGGATATAGATATCTTCTATTTAAGGGATATATATCAAACCGGATATTGATCGAAGAGTAAGGAGCACGTATCCAATAAGGATTACGTGCCTATATAAAGAAAACCATAACTCTCGTTAAAGGTACGACTTACAACCCTAACTCTTCTACATAACCTTCAAATCGATTACTTACTCTCACGCCGGAGGATAATCGTGGGAGACAATCCCACGATAAGCCTAACGGTGTTTGTTTGCTTTCTTAGTGCGCAGGTTTCAAGCATTAAGATCTGATTGGTACGAGAGCAGGAACCCAAACAAGGAACGCCCAACTTTTGTATCAACAGACTATATGAAGAAATCAACATGCAGAATTATAGAATCGAAGCATTGGTCTTTCGAAACCGATTATGAGTTTATAAAGACTTTCAAAGTAGTATGTGTTTTGAGTTATTATGACCACAACTTAGGATCAACTAGATGAAAGTTGCGGCGAGACAATGTGGGCTGTGTTTTGAGCTATTATGACCACAACTTAGGATCAACTAGATGAAAGTTGCGGCGAGACAATGTTTAATTTTTTCAACTTGTTAACTTATCATGTCGAGCATATTTTTGTTTAAATCAATAAAATTAACTCGATATGCTCAAAAGCAAGAAAATGGTTTATGAAGGTTCTTCGAATTCCAATAAACACATAAGCACGACAAATAAGTTAATCCAGTAAACATTAAAATGGGCTAAATTTGAGAGTGGCCCAATCGCTCAGAGGTGTGGGTTTTTCTATACCCACTTTGGTTGGTTTCTTCAAATGACCCGAGCAACTAGCGACCTTAACAAAAATGTGACATGTGGCACCACAAAAAGTAGTGACTAATCATTATGTGTAGGGCTTCTTTTGAGCTACTTATCACTAGCGATTTTTAAAAGTTTGAGCGACTTCTAATAAAATTATTTTAATCTTTTTTCCTCTTCCCAACACTTCCCATCACCACCACACAACCATCACCACCACCCTCTACCGCCACACATATTATTAAATTGGTTAGTGGGTTTTGTTAATACATCTATTCTTAACATGTTTCTAACAAACAATCATACCCAGAAACGTGATTGAAAGATTTTTCGAATTATAGTGCTTATAGGTCGATTTTGGGTTTTGTCATGAATGATTGTTTGAGTTCAATTAACCATAGGGGTTTTGTTTAGATGGATTAGTAGAACATTCGCTCTAAATTAATTGAACTAACATGAAGTGTTGATTGATGTTCGAATTTTAGGGTTCATGGTTCGAATTTTGGTATTTGTTGTGATGATTGTTTGAGTCTAATTAAACAAAGGGGTTTTGTTTAGGATTATCTCGTGTGCATCTGTTCTAAATCAATTAGTTTAATTCACTGATTTGCATGATATTCAAATTATGGTGTTCTTAGATTTTTCGAATAATGAATGTTGGTGATAATTGTTGTTGTTACATGACTCAGTTATGCTTTATTGATAGTAAGGAATATATTTGCACTGTGTTCTCATTTTTTCAAGCCAAGATTAAACTAGTTGAAATTTCATGTTAATCATTTTTCGAATAAAGAGATAATTACATGGTTATAGTATGTTGTTATTCTATAATTGGTGATTGATGTTTTGGTAGAGGTTGGTGGTGGTGGAGGGTGGTGGTGATGGTTGTGTGGTGGTAGAGGGTGGTGGTGATGGGAAGTGATGGGAAGTGTTGGGAAGGAGAAAAAAGACTAAAATAATTTTATTAGAAGTCGCTCAAATTTTTAAACGTCGCTAGTGATAAGTAGCTCAAAAGGAGCCCTACACATAATGATTAGGCACTACTTTTTGTAGTGCCACATGTCGCATTTTTGTTAAGGTTGTTAGTCGTTCGAGCCATTTGAAAAAACCAACCAAAGTGGGTCTAAAAAAATCCACACCTCTGAGCGACCGGGCTATTTATAGAATTGCCCCTATTAAAATACTTACTGTACTAATTTAAGTTGACTTTGCTATATGGATTCTAAATCTTTGACATATGGAAGACAAACCTTTGACTTTGCCCAACACATTAAACTCTAAACTTAACTTCCCATAAGTGAACATTTCTAGTTTAAAAGCAATATTTTAAGTGAGTTAATATTAAACTGGAGTTTAATTTGATAAAACATGTTGACCCAAAGAAAGAAGAGTGCATTTAAACTTAACTCCCATACATGAACATTTCTAGTTTAAAAGAAATATTTTTAAGTGAGTTAATATTAAACTGGAGTTTTTGGCCCAAAGAAAGAAGAGTGCAATAGCTATCTACGAGTAAGACTTAAAGTGGCACTATAACTAGGGACGGAGCTAGTAGGGTGATTAGTGGGTGCTGAGCCACCCCTAATTAACTCGCTTTATTCATTAGTTGTTCGGTACAATAGCTAGTTTCTTAATAACTTTTGCAATCAGCCCCTCTTAATCATATAGATATGCCGATTAAAGTTCAAAAACGAACAACTTGAATAATCAAATATAACACGAAAATGAATTTACTTGTCAAACTATTGTTTTTCTAAGTTTATTTTATTCTTCGTCATTATGGTGTTAGGTTGAATCATATTTTTATTTATTTATTTATTTATTTAAAAAACTCATAAATACATCATTGAGCGATATTTTTCACACTATCTACTAAATGCATTAAATTAAGGGACAATATATTTAAAAAACATCATACTTGTCTAAAAATATATATTTTTTTCGTATCGAACAAATATTTTTGCTTATATGAGTACTGAACTTTCAATTTTGGACTTTTTGAGATACTTTTTAACATTTTTACCCCTCCAATTATTAAAAATCCAGGGGCAAAAATGTCCCAAAAGTACCTCAAAAAGTCCGAAATTGAAACTTTAGTACCTCAAAAAATCCGAAATTGAAAGTTCAGTAATCGTATAAGCAAAAAATTGTTCGATACACAGAAGAGTATTTTTAGACAAGTATGATGATTTATAAAGTTATTATCCCTTAAATTAACGACTTGAAGATTATTTGTTGGTGGAAGCTTGATGTACAATGTGAGCTCCTCATTCCAAGTTGGTTCCTTTGTCCTAACAGAACTCGAATACTCGTTTAGCAAATAAAGCAAATGATTACTTAACTGATTAAGTTATATGTATGTACTGATGTGTAGTTAAACATATAAAACTTTATCGTATTACTAACAGAAGCCGGTCACAAGGACAATGAATACTCTTTTACTTACTTACCCCCATTTAATCTTGCTTTTAACAATATGACTATCTAATTGCAACACAACCCTCCCTTCCCTTTTCTGCACTCTCTCTTACTAATTCCATCATCCCATTCAATTAACAATAAAAATGTCGTAGATAAACAAGAAGGATGGTGTGTCCAAATCCGGTGACCGATTCTACGAGAAAGGGGCGGTACATATGTACTTACTTGCATCTGGTTATACACTTTAACTTTTTTTTGTATAAACTTCAAAGTAATATATTTTTACGAATGTGATTTCTGTTTTATTTATGTGTAGAAGAAGAAGGAGAAGTCACGCAAAAACATTGTGGGGAGTGCTGTCACTGCTTTTAAGAAGAAACAACATGACGTGGACGTGGATGAAGTAATGATAGCACTCCCCACAATATTTTTGCGTAACTTCTCCTTCTTCTTCTACAAGTAAATAAAACAGAAAATCAAATTCATAAAAATACATTATTTTGAAGTTTATACAGTCTATTACCAGATATAAATAAGTAAATTCATACCGCCCCTTTCCCATTGAATCGATCACCGGATTTAAACACCTTCTTTACGGCATTTTTGTTGTTAGAAGAACGGGATGATGCAATTAGTGAGAGAGAGTGTAGAATGAAGATTTGAAGCTTCACAACTAACAAACTCACAAATATGTGTGTATGTGAATAAACATTGGCTAAAGGAAAATATGGGATAAGGGATGGTTTCATTCATAAATAACATGGCTATAAATAGCCTATGAAAAGTAATTGACAAACACAAAAATAACAACTTACTCTTCCTAAAGACAAGGCAACACTAGACCACTTCTACCCAACTTGCAACATGCACATAATACTCGGTCTAACCTAGACTAGTTCACCACATGATCTTTTGTCATTTATTTTATTTAATTCAAATACTAAAAATACTAAAATACTAAATCAAGATTAAACCTAACATAGAAAAGGGGAGGGAGGGTTGTGTTGCAATTGGATAGTCAGATTGTTACAAGGACAATGAATACTCTTCAAGGTTGTAAACCCTAATACTTTGAGAGTATTCGTATATAATATATTGAAGTGTTTTCTGATAAACAGCTGTTTCATTATTCTTTGTTCTTTTTAAGATTAAACATAATATTCCATATTGTGTTTAATATAGTCTCAAGTCAGTTTCTATACATTAGTTGTTTTAGATTTATCTAAGATAACTAAATCTTTACAAGCTAGAGAATTAGATCAAGTGCTTAACTGGGATCAACAAGTGGTATCAGAGCTTGTGATCTAGAAGTTGTTATCAAGAAGAACCTGTTTTAAAACTCAAGGCTGTTCAACATCAACTGAAGACATGGAGTAAGAATCTACATACATGGTTCCTGCTTCAAAGGTACCTATCCTCAAGTGTGATAAGTATGAGCTATGGAGGATGAGAATTAAGCAATACATTAAGATGCTCGACTACTTTATGTGGGAAGTCATTCAGACTAGTGATACTTTACCAGAAAAGATAGTTGATGATAAAGGTGTGGAGAAGATAGTACCCATTAAATCTGCTGCAGACAAAGCTCAAAAAAGATTGGAGATCAAGACTCCTAGTATTCTCATGATGGGGATATCTAATGAGTATCAGTTAAGCTTTAATCATATTCAGGATGCTAAGTCTCTAATTAATGGAAGCTATTGATCAAAGATTTGGTGGGAATGAAGCTACAAAAAAGTCAAGGAAAAATCTTCTGAAGCATCAATTTTAGAACTTTGCTGCCTCAAGTTCTGAAAATCTTGATACTACTTATGACAGACTTTATAAGCTTATAAGTCAAATAGCACTTATGAAGGTTGCAGTTCCTCAAGAAGATATCAATATTAAGTTTCTCAGAAGCTTGTCATCAGAATGGAGTATGCACACTGTGGTTTGGAGAAACAAAGCTGATTTGGAAAAGATGAGTTTAGATGATTTATACAACAACCTGAAAGTGTATGAATTTGAAGTCATAGGGTCATCTGGTTCATCTTCAAGTGCACAAATCCTAGCTTTTGTGTCCTCTAATAACCAAAGTTCTAGCAGTACTCAGGAAACTTTTTCTACTGCTCATGGAGTTTCTACTGCTAGCACTCAAGTTTCTACTGCTGATTCATCAAACCCTGACAATACCAGTGATGTTGCTATTTATGCTTTCTTGGCTGATCTTACTACAAGTTCTCAAGTTATGCATCAGGATCTGGAACAAATTGACCCTGATGATCTTGAAGAAATTGATTTAAAGTGGCAAATGGCTATGTTGACAATGAGGGCAAGAAGATTCTTGAAGAAGACTGGCAGGCAACTCAAGATGAATGGACAGAATAATATGGGGTTTGATAAGTCCAAGATTGAATGCTACAATTGTCACATGAAAGGTCACTTTGCAAGAGAATGCAGAGCACTAAAAGGCCAAGATTACAGGAGTGGAGATAGCTCAAGGAAAGTTGGTGAGGATTCTAAGACCTCTACAGCTATGGTGTCTTGTGATGGTGTGGGTGATTATGATTGGAGTGATCAAGCAACAGAAGGACCAAACTTTGCTCTCATGGCTTATTCTTCTTCATCATCCAGTTCTCATTCTAAGGTATCTAATGATTCTGGTTGTTCATATAAATATTGTTTAGATACATTAGAAGAACTTAAATCTAGGAATGAAAGTTTAGGAGAAGAAGTTAAGAAGTTAAAATTAGACAACTTAGGTTATAAAGTTGGTCTAAAATCTGTTGAGCAAAGGCTTGAATTTCTTAAAGAGAATGAGTTAGAGTATGTTGAGAAGATTAATGTTCTAGAAAGTAAGCTTTTTCTTAAAGATAATGAGATTAATAAACTTAACAAAAGGCTAGAATAGACTAAAAAAGAAAAAGATGCAGCTTTGGCTGAGAAAGAAAAACATCAGGTTAGAGTTGAAAAATAGTAGTTTGCATCTGATCTAGTGAATAAGACAATTGTGAGTCAATTAATGAGGAGAGGTAGTGGAATAGGTTATAATGAGGTTCCTCCTCATGCTAAGAGTGCCTATGCACCTTCAATGAAAGAATTGTCTTGTGTAAGTGAATTAGATAACAAACCTATAGGTGAAGCTAGTGAGTCTAGTATTGAAAAACCTAAGGTTGAAAAGAGGTATTCTAATGAACCCATCATTGAAGAATGGGTGTCTGATGATGATGAGGAACAGGTTGAGTCAACACCTAAGGTTAATAATCAAACACTTAAGTCTAAGGTTGAGTTAGTTAAACATGTGTTTGGCGATAAGATTTCTAGGAAAATTGTTAAGTATAATGAGCAACTTAAAGATCAACCTAGAAAGTATACTAACATGCCTAGAGGTAACCAAAGAAACTAGAACAACCTAATATCTCAAAGGTTAGGTAGTGATTTTGAATTGGTTAACAAAGCTTGTTATAACTGTGGTAGTTTTGAGCATTTACAAGAAGATTGTTTTTACTAACAAAAACCTATTTGGAATCATGCTAGAAGGGTGAATCACCAGAATTTTCCAAGAAAAACTCACCCTCATGTTAAAAGAAATATGATTCCAAGAGAAGTATTGATGAAATCTGGTGTTACTAGATCAATTAATACTGTTTCAACAGAAGAAAAGGTGAATGATGTTAAACGTAAGTCATATTTTTCTAAAAGAGATCATTCAACCAAAAGCAGGCCTTTTCAAAAGAAAACAGATGTTAGTACTGCTAAGGCAAAACCAGTGGTCGGTTGACCCAAAAGTGATTACTGACACTATTTTGGGCAATCATTTTTATGTTGTAAATGCCTCAGCTTGTTGGGACTGGAAACCAAAAATTAAAGTTTTAGATCATGTTTTCAGAAATAGCAGTGCATCAATGGACTTAAAGAGATTTGAATATGTTGATGCACAAGGCAGATCCAAGTCAGTGATAGCTTGGGTCCCCAAGAGAAACTGATTTTCTTACTTTATGTGCAGGGCAACTTACAGGTAGAGCTAAAGGATAAAGTTATATTTGACAGTGGTTGCTCAGGGCACATGACAGGAAACATGTCCTATCTTGAAGTTTTTGAAGCAATTGATGGTGGATATGTTGCCTTTGGGAGTGATCCTAAAGGAGGGGGAATCACAGGCAGAGGTACAATTAGAACTGGTAAAATAGATTTTGAAAATGTGTACTTTGTAAAATAGCTTAGGTTTATTCTCTTTAGTGCCTCACAAATGTGTGACAAAAAGAACAATGTTCTTTTTACTGACACTGAATGTCTTGTCTTATCTTCTGATTTTAAGTTCCTGATGATAAATTTATGCTACTTAGGATTCCTAGAACAGACAACATATACGCTGTTGATATAAAGAAAATGGTTCCCAAAAGAGATTTAACTTGCCTTTTTGCAAAGGCCACATCTGATGAATCTAAGCTTTGGCATAGAAGGCTTGGTCATTTAAATTTCAAAATAATAAACAAATTGGTTAAGGGAAATCTTGTGAGAGGATTACCTTCAAAAGTTTTTGAAAATAATGAAATTTGTGTGGCTTGTCAAAAAGGAAAACAACATAGAGCATCTTGTAAGTCCAAAGTAGTGAACTCTATTAGTCAGCCATTACATATGTTGCACATGGATTTATTTGGGCCTACATTTGTGAAAAGTTTGAATAAAAAGATGTATTGTCTAGTTGTTATAGATGATTTTAATAGGTTCACTTGGGTTTTCTTTTTAGCAACTAAGGATGAAACTAGTGGCATTCTTAAGGCTTTTATAACCAGAGTAGAAAACCTAGTTAATCATAAAGTTAAAGTGATAAAATGTGACAATGGAACTGAGTTTAAGAATAGGGATATTGGTGAGTGCTTATTCACTCACCTTTATAAGACCAAAACCGGACTCAAAAGACCAAAAACTAATCGAATTATGCCAAATTTGTAGTGTTTTTGTGTTTGTGATATGCAGGTACGGATATTTTGAAAAATGGACAAAAATTCAAAGAAAACCCGACAAAACGGGCACGAGAGTATGAAAGGTTCAAAAGCCGAGGTCGGGAAGAGTTTTCAAGTCCAAATCAGATTTATGTTCAAATTAATCCTTGAAGATTCATTATGGTCAATTTCAGCCCTTGGAAGTTATTATTGAGAAATGGCAGAAGTAGCCCTTGTATTTTAGAATAATTCACTTTTGGTCCTTAATTTGTAAATAACAAAAATTTGTTTTACTGGCCTGGTCCAAAGATAATCCCACAGCCCACTCAACTTTTAATCCAAGCCCATCCTAAAAATCTCAACCCGAGCCCACCCAAATTTAATTTCGGTCAAAAGTCAAAATACCAAATAAATAAAATAAACGTACCATTTCACTTTTACCCCCAAATCCCTTTTTAACCCAGAAACCCCCAATTCACCCAGCTAAGAACCCTAATCCCATTTACTCACAATTACCCACTCCCACCCTTTAATTACCCAATTAAGGGTAATATAGTCAAATCCCTGACACCTCTGACTACCCTGACACATGGAATGCCAAGTGGAAGCTGCTTATTGGACCGAACGTGTCACCACAAGGATTTGAAGGTTATGATTGGTTCGTGGGTGTCATCAGGATCTAGTGGAGTATATTCGTGAGAAGATGCTCATTCTAGAAGCCTTTTGAAGACGCTCCTATCCTCAGCTCATGGCTATATAAGCAACCCTCACTTCTCATTTTGGAGCTGTTAGTCATTAGGAGTAGGCATAAATTAGGTTAGCTTTAGGAATAGTGGTAGTATGTAGTGTAGTGGTAGCTTGTGTTAGCTTATTGTAGCTTTTACAATTCACTTCTGCTTAATCTCGAATCTCTGTAATATCTTTTAAGTGTTAATGCAATTTAAAGTTTTTCATTCAAGCAATCTTACAAATACATTTTCATGTCGTGATAATCATTCAAAGTTACTTAAGCTGTGTTAAAATTTCTCAACTGTTTCATATGCTCATATTAGCTTTAACAGCTTTTGTGAAGTTTTTAGTTAGCTAAGTCAGATTTAAATTCTCAAAGCTCAAAGTTCAGACAACAATAAGTCAAAGGAGATGGTTAATGAAGATTATGGGGTAGAACTGAGGTAGAATTGATGTTGTAGGTGGTGTATTGAGCCTATCCAAAGATAGGCTATGGTTCAAATGACATCCCTGTTCAGCTGGGATTGATTTAGTAAGTTCTACCTTTCAATTTCTAGTTACACTATCTGCTTAATTAGTTTAAACCTGAGTTACTTGCTTCTTTGTTGATTGATTCTGTTTTAATTCATTAGTTAGTAGCTTAGTTTATGATTTAATTTGGTTATTTGCAGCAGCAGTTGTAGTTTTAGCATTTGCTGGTTGATCTAGGTAGTATTAGTGTAACTGAGATTTAGTTGGAATCTGTTGATCATCACTGTGCAACTGAGCTTTTCTATAGTAATTTGACAGCATTTGATCATTTGAATTAGTATTAGAGATTTATAACAGTAGTTGTAGTGTAATTCAGTAGTTACAGGAGTGTTTGGTTCTGGTGATTTCATACTGTTACTATTGTTCTTTAGGTGAACTCTCTGCTTAGTCATTTCTCTTTAGGCATTTTTAGACTAGTTCAAGCTTACATTGGTAGGTGAATTCAATAAAAGTCAAAATTAAGTCATAATCCAGATTTTGTTTGATATAGTGTTAATCTGCTGGTGTTATTGTGATTGTATGTTCAATTCAGTATCACTTAGTTTTAATCAGTCTAATAACATCTTAATATTACATCAACAAGTAACTTTGTTCAATTTAAATTCAGCAAAGTCAAAGTAGAAGTTTATTAAAAAGTCAGCATATGCTGGTATCTTGCAGACTTATATGAGTCTGTTTGTTGAATTTAGGCTTAATTAAGCTAGTAATTAGGTGTTTCTTATAGGTTTTTTTTATGTGTTTCTAGACTCTCAGCCATGTAGTTAAGCTTTTGCCCCCTAGAGCTGATACTTTTAAGCTCATTCTGATAGCTTATTGCATCTGTGTATTAGCACCATTAAGACTAGGTGTCTGTTTGATCATTGTGGCCTGCTGTTGAGAATTAGAGCTTATACTTGTGTTTTTGAGACTGATCTGAGTTAGTATTGTGGTATTTTGGCTTCTCTGAGTCTTTTTGTAGTTATATGAGCTTTGTGCTAGGTCAGCTTATCTTGTAGCTTATGATTTATAGAACTTAGCTTATTTTGCTTTTCATTAGTTTGCGTAGAGTGCTTATTTGCTTGTTATCACTATTTCTATTTTTCTCTTGATCATTTCTTGGCTTATTAGAGTTCTTAGTAGCATAATATAGTAGTGTTATCAGTTTGGTAAAGTTTTGTGGCAAGTGCTTATAAATAAGCACTTGCCATAAGCTGTTTTAGGCATTTTAAGCATTTCAGCCTATTTGTTTTATTCCAAAATTTTTCTGCAAGCTTATTTTAATATTTTAGAATTTCTGTAAAATTTTCATAATTTTCTGAGCTCATTTGCTATTTTTCTTAATTTCTTTTAGTTTAAAATCATTTTTAAATCATTTTTAACTCCAAAAATCATAAAAAAAATACAAAAAGGTTCTGAAAAATACAAAAATAATTTTTAAATTACTTTTATAATATTTTAGAATTTTTAGAATTTAATTTTCAATTTTCCACTTTAATTTTCTATTTTTCTTATTTTTAATTCATTTTTAATTCAATAAATACAAAATAAATTCTAGAAAATTAATAAAAAGTCAAAAAAATATTTTTCTTTTTCCTAAAATTCTTTTTATAAGTTTTTAATTTTCAGAAAATATTTCCAAGTTCGTAGGACCATTTTTCATAATACGTTACGTTTTAAATTTTGCGTGTGCATTTCCGTTTTCGCGTTTTTCAATTCGGTACATAGTTAGCTTGTAATCTTTGCATGCTTTATTGTTGTTTGTTAATATTAGATTTCCCAAATCATATTTTTCATTTCACCACTTTTCACGACTCGATTTCGCGATTCGATTATTCACGACTCCATTCTGCTTTCGCTGGGAAAACGACCCGGGAAATACTTTCACCAGTATTTCTTCGGAATAATTATATACTACGAAAACGACTATATCAGATATGAACCAGTTTTGTGAGCAAAAAGGTATCTTAAGACAGTTTAGTGTTGCTAGAACTTCTCAGCAAAATGGTGTGGCTGAGAGAAGAAATAAGACATTAATTGAGGTTGCAAGAACAATGTTGTCTGATTCTAAATTACCTACTACTTTTTGGGCTGAAGCAGTCAATACTGCTTGTTTTGTGCAAAATAGGAGTAAAGTAGTTAAGCCTAATAACAAGACTCCTTATAAATTGCTACATGGTAGGAAACCTATGATAGATTTCTTAAGACCAGTTAGATGTCCTGTACTATCTTGAATACCATTGATCACCTAGGCAAGTTTGATGAGAAGGCTGATAAAGGTTTCTTTGTTGGATACTCAACCAATAGCAAAGCTTGTTGAGGCAACATTATCAAGATCCCCTAATGTTTTAATGATGACAAATAAATATTCAAAACACATAAAATAACAAACGGTAGCCAAAATTCCCCAAACCAACATCTGCTCCTGACGCGTTGGCCACGCGTTGACGTGTGGCTGACGCGCCAGGCTTCTGATGTTGTCGGGACGAATTTTGAAAGTCGGCTTTCCCCTTACCCGACAAATGTGGATCTTTCAATACAGGTATGAATATTGTTGGATCGATATACTCTGATCAAACTACTTTGTAGCTTGTAAGGGTTTAATAATATTAAGTAAACTCAACACTATTAATATTGAAACACTGTTTGACCTTGTAAAGTATGCGGAATCTACTAACACAAAGCTTAAGAAGAACTTTTATATTAAACCAAACTTGAACCTACTTTATTACACAGATTCACTAACAATCCCAAACTATTATCGACTTTATAAAGCTCTAAGACTCTTAGAACTTCGACTAAAACTTATATCGACTAATACCTCTTAAGGCTCCTTTTATAGATAACCTTAAGTCGGTTTACATCATCTACTTGAACGACAAGTAATTATCCCTAACTAATTCTAGAATATTCGTACAATATTACATAATAATCCTTTAATCAATATTGCAATTAAGTCCTTATACTCTTCGAAGTACTTTGAATAATCTTCAATATGCAGCAGTACTTTGACCATATTTGACTTTGATCTTCAAGCAGTACTTTGACACAGCAGTACTTTGAAATACAAAAGTACCTTGAACTTTATATCCCAACAATCCTCCCCTAACTTTAACTCCACTTGCTTGATTTCAAGTTTTTTTGTTATCTTTGATCTTCAAAATCTTTAATCTTTCAGAAAGATTGTTTCTTTATCTCTTTAGCTTTTATCTATCATGTGTGTCAAAGTACTCTTTATCAGCATCAGTTGATATCTTCTCTGCAATAAATCTCCACAGCTACTCAGCAACATTTTGGTACAATAGTCATCAAATCTTTTAAAGTTTCATACTATTCTCATCACTTCCAGGTGTGTAAACTCCTGTGAGAGGTGAATCATTGAAAATTAATGGATTTTGATGTCTCTTTACCAAAGCCATTAACACTGGAGTAGCCAATGTTTAGGTTAGAACAACCATGGTACATTGATAACCATATGATTTTTAGCAAATCATCAGCTATCAACGGATTTGAGTAGTCTTTACCAATAGCCGTTTGCTTTTGGACTAGTTAGTTCTTTGATCTCAACCATGGTGAACTAATTACCATAAATGGATTTTCCACAGCCTTTACCACAAGCCATTTTTCCTTGTGGGCTAGCCAACTCTTCACTTTTACAGATATGGTGAGTTGAAAACCATACAATTTTTAGTAAATTGTTAACTAAAAACGGATTTGATTATCACATCAGAGCCGTACCCTCATGATGAGTCAAACTCTTTCTTGTCTGTTAAACATGGTGAGTTGATTACCATTTGCTGTGCAGTATAAATACTAACACCATGTGTTTCTATTCAAATCCTTTTATTTACTTCACTTTAATCATCAAAAACTTTTTATTTTATATTACAAAGGACTTATACTGGTTTTATGCAGCAAGCATTACTTTGATAAAGTACTGTTTGTCTTGCAGTACTTTGAAAAATACTTATTATACAAAATAAATCATACCGGTACTTTGCAATATTATTCTTCAGATTTAGTCCATCTGATAAATAGCTTAATCACATCCAAAGCTACATCAGATTCATCTTCAAGTTCCATTCCATGATCCAACATCCTAAGCATAATTTCTCTTATCAATGGATATCTTCTCTCAGCAAGCATGTGAATCATGGTACCATCTTCCATCTCAAGTGAATGAACCCCTGATGACTCAAAGAATCTCCATCTTATAATTTCCCAATTTTCTTGATCATTCCACAGAGTATCAACACTTGTTTCTTCTGTTTCCCAGATGGTTATTAAATCTCTAAGCAAGATTAATCCCACTCCTGATGCTTTAATCTCTTCATAGTATGTCTGCACTTGCATGTATAAGTCATATAGATCTTCTCTGGTAATAAAATGCAGAACATCCCATAACATATTGAATACTGTGAAGCTTTCATCTTCTCTGTTGAACATAAGATAATTCCCTTCTTTTGATTCAACCACAGAGAATGAGATAATCTTTGATTTCTTTCCAGAGTCTTCTGTCTTCTTATTCTCAAAATCAATCACTCTGAAATAGTTTCTTAGTTCATCAATTGTATCTTCATGTATCATCTTTAGTCTCTTCGATAATTGATCTTCTTGAACTGCTTTCTTTCTCTTCAATTTTCTTTGCTCAGCTTGCTCTTTTCTTATATCTTCTAACTTCTTTCCCTTATCAACATCCATTGGCACAAAATTTTCTAACTCTTTCCTGATAGACTCTTGTACTTGATCCCATAGAGCTTTCACTTCTGGATACCTCAATTTTTGTAGATTCTTGTATCCTCTTCCTTTCAAGAAACTAATCATCCAGTTTCTTTCTTGAGCAATTGTCATTGGCTTCTTAGTAATTGGCTTACTTATTTCTGCCAAATACTCTGCATCATACTGAGCTTGTTGCTTTCTAGCAACCTATGCATCCTCTGCTATCTTTATTTCTCTAAGCTGTGCAAGAGTAAATTTCTTCTTTTTCTTCTAAATATTCTTCTGCTTCATGATCCTTTTACCTTTGTCTTTGGGATCTAACTCTTTAGATTCAGAAGTACTTTCAGAAACTTGTTGTGCTGGCTCAGAAATATGTATACCTCCTGAAGGTCTATTCAAATTGATCATAATCTGAGCAATAGTTTCATTATCACTTGCTGTATGCACCTTCACTTCTTCTTGCTGTATAAGAGTGGAAGGACCAGCTTCATCTTCAAAATTCTTTGTAGAAGGTCCAGCTGCAGAAGTTCCACTTTCATCAATATTCATAGCAGCAGTACCTTGCAGACCAGTACTTACAGCAACAGTACTTTGAACACCAGTACTTTGATTTTGAGTGCTTTGAATATTTTGTGCTTCAGCATCTTGCTCAACAGCTTCTTGCTCAATAACTTCTTCTTGTGCAATATTCACATCTTCTTCAACCTTTTTCTTTGACACAAAAGTCTTTGGATCTTCTGGATAGTGCCAAAGGTGAGCATCTTCTGAATATTGAATCTCAGCATCATCTCTATCCAAATTATCATCTTGTATGGAGTAGGTGTTTAGGATAAGTAGGTTGTGTTGTGGTAGTTGTCTGTATGTCTTGTGAGTGTCTGTGGTTCAACTCTGTCAGTGTCATGGTGGTCTGTATGTTGTGGAACTGTTTAATGTAACTTCCTCTCTGAAAAATGAATAAAGTACTCTTCTTTTGAATGATACATGTAGCCTCCCCTCAAAGAATGACTAACTACTAATGCCTCCCCTCAAAAGTAGCTTAATTATTTATCATACCAATACTCAAAACTAAAAAAGTAAATCTTGAAACATCAAAGCCCTTTGTGAGTAAGTCTGCTACATTATCATCAGTATGGACTTTGACCACATTGATAAGCCTATGCTCATAGCAGTCTCTAATAAAATGATGCCTAATCTGAATGTGCTTTGTCTTGGAGTGATAAAATGGATTCTTTACAATACAAATAGTACTCTCATTATCAATGTTGATAGGAGTATTCTTGAAGTTGAATCCATAATCCAAAAGCTGATTTTGCAACCAAAGTACTTGTGCACAACAATTTGCAGCAGCTACATACTCTGCTTCTGTGGAAGATGTTGTTGCAATTGTTTGCTTTTTGCATTGCCATGAGACTAATCTACTTCCAAGGTACTGACACCCTCCAGTTGTGGATCTTCTGTCATAGTTATCTCCAGCATAGTCACTATCTGAAAAGGCTTGTAGATGAAAAGGAGACTCCCTAGGATAGCATAATCCTAGCTTAGGTTGTTCCCTAAGGTATCTAAAAATCCTTTTGACAGCATTCAAGTGTGATACCTTGGGATGAACCTGATGTCTTGCACATAAACACACAGCAAAAGTAATGTCAGGCCTAGATGCAGTTAAATACATGAGACATCCAATCATAGACCTATATAATTTGACATCAACTTCTTCTCCTTCTTCATCTTTTCCCAAAGGTTTGTTAGTATCCACAGGTGTAGATGTAGGCTTGACAGTTGTGAAATTGAATCTCTTAAGAATATATGCAACATACTTATCTTGACAAATATAGATTCCACTGCTTGATTGTTGCACTTGAAGTCCCAAGAAGAATGTTAATTCTCCCATTGAACTCATCTGAAATTCTTTTTGCATAAGATCTTCAAATTCCTTCACCATAGATTGCTTAGTAGCACCAAAAATAATATCATCTACATAAACTTGGACAAGCATGATATCCTTCTTCTCTCTTTTGATGAACAAAGTCTTGTCAATAGTTCCTCTCCTATAACCATGCTGTAATAAGAAATTTGAGAGTCTTTCATACCATGCTCTTGGAGCTTGATGAAGGCCATATAGAGCCTTGATAACCTTGTATTGTGGTGAAATCAAACCACTCCGTATGCCCAGTTATCTCATCTATAGTTTTATCCCCAAACAAACTTCTTGCTTATTCCCTCAAACTTTCTATCAATTGATCCGTAACAGCATTTGTTGGGTTGTCCATTTTTTTGGCAAGTTTGGCACAATTCTCTATGGTTTCCCATGCTTCATTAACACTTAATCCCCAAAGGTCCCCATCTGAGGCATGGTCAATGTCCATTTTGGTATAGTGGTCGACACGATGGTAAAATATTTCAATTTGGGACCACAGATCGAAATTATGATGAGGGACTTTTCGGAGTAAATATTTAAAACGAGCCCATGCATCATAGATAGGTTCATCTTCATGTTGTTTAAACATCAAGATGTCATTAGGAGTGGGTGAATTTTGTGGTCGGTAGTATGGTGGATTCGCGTTCTCCATAATGGTGAACGGAATAGTCAATGAGAATTACGAACAAACACACAAAGAAAAAGATAGACTAAAGAGAACCTAGAAAATAAAAATAAAATCTTACTAGAAAGGAATCTAGCAAGTAGACCTAATAAAAAGAGATTCTAACCTAGACAATAACTATTCCCCGGGCTGCGGCGCCAAAAACTTGATACGTGGGAATCGCACCAGGCTTTACCTCTCAAGGGATCTCGAGAAGCTTACAACCCCCACCAGGCAGTGTACCTGATCGATGTAGTATAGTATAATGACAAGTACCGGGGGATTGATCGTTCAGCTAGGAATAGTGTCGCTAGGATTAGAAAACCTAAATAATAGATCTAGAGATGAGGGATGATTCTTTTTGTATTTTTATAATTTTTAGAAAGCAAATTAAAATCTCGGGTTTGAAGGATTTGGGCGGAATTAGTTGCTAGTCAACTAACCCAATACTAAAGATGCAATCAAAATAAAATACTAAAATGAAAATAAAACTAAATTATACTAAGGTTGTGAGCAATAAGTAGGAGAAATGTGTTTACTTAGATTTCACTACTCCCTAGATATCTTTTACACGTTAATTACTTGTTATAGTTGCGTGGATGACGGATTGTATTCCTTAATACCATTCATGGAGTGGCGTACTTACTTCCCCAATCCTATGAGTGCCTACTTCACTCCTATGTCGAGCCTGCAAGAAGCTCCTAACATGGGATCATTAGAATTTACTCATGCATTAAATACAACCAATAAAACCTAGTGCACATCGGTTCATGTTTCCTAAGACGTTCAAGCATGTTACACAATGGAGATCTGCCAGTTTTCTTAAGCCTAACATTGAAATCATTCATCCAATACAACCATAAACAAATAATCAACACATAATTAACATCTAGGTTTCATTAGATCTAAGCAAACACAAGATAAATCTAGCCTAGCATGTTGAAATCAAGACAAACACAAGATATAGACAACCAACACATCGACATATTAATTGAATTAAGAGAAGACTTATCTCAATAGCACATGAAAGGATTCAAGGGTTGAAAACCCTTGAAAAGCTGTAAAATTTGTACAAGGTTCGGCCCTAGGGTTTCTCCACACAAGTTCCCTTTCTAATGAATGAAAATTAGAAAACTATATATAGATTTTAGAGGGTGACGTCGTCAAGAACAAATGTCTGACGCCGTCATCTCGCCGCCCAATAATTCCTCGGACTGCATAGATCTGGATCTGACGCCGTCATGTAGTCCCCTTTTGCAGGCCGTCATACAATTAACTCTTGACGCTCTACTTGTGACGCCTTCATGTTTCTTCTGGGTCGTCATGGTTTTTACTCTTGACGCCGTCAGGAATGTCCTCTTGACGCCGTCATACACTGTTCTCAGCATGAAAAATTAAGTCTTTGGCGTTTTCTTCACTTTTATGCTCCAAAAACGTCCGAATTGCTTCCTTTTCCAGATTTCACTCCCAAAGTACCTAAAATCACAAAAGGAACGATTTAGGGTAATATTTGATCAAATAAATTCAATTCCGGGCTTAAATGACCCCCTAAAAGTGGTTCATTTTTCGCCTCATCATAATCCTAACTTATGATACAATGGATAAGGCATAATACTCACACTAGAACCCATATCGGCTAATGCATATAAAGGAGTTGTCCCATTAATTTTAACCGGTAAAACAAAATTTCCGGGATCATTCATTTTCTTTGGGAGCCCATTCTCAATTATCTTTCTCTCCTCTACTTCATCAAAACTATTATCCTCCAACTTAGACTTTGCTAGCATAACTCCATCTAACTTCTTCCTATACTCCATATAATTCCTCAACACCTCAATGACCGGTTTGTTTTCCATCAATTCACTAATTTTTGCTTCAAGATTCTCCAAAATAGCTTGTTTTTGCTCTTTGGTTAAAGGTTTGGTACTTTTGGTGAATTAGGTGGTGTTTTGGATGATGATGATGATGATGATTTGTTTTCTTTTTGGGTGGAGGGTTGGGTTAATTTGTTCAATGGTGTTTTGTTTCGGTTAGCTTTACCCATCTTACAAACTTCATCCTTTCCTTCCTTCATCATTTCCATTCCTTCACAAACATCAACAAGCATATCATTCACACTCTTCCCTTCTTCCAAATCACTTATGTTAATTCTCAACTTCCCAAGTGCAAAATCCAAACTACACTTGGTATTTACTAAAAAATCTCTACCAAAAATCACTTCCGGTTCATCTTCATTAGTATACTCCAAAACAACAAAATCAACTTTAAAGATGTGACCATGAATATTCACTCTAACTCCTTTCACTTCCTTCTTACCATAACTTCCATAATCAAGCCTAACAAAACCAAGTTTGTCAAGCATTTCTTCCGAAATGTAATTGTCTCCATATTCCATATTCAATTCCGCATCCCACGCTTTAACTCCTTCCACCGCACAAGGTGTAGAATACCTCATGTGTGGAGCATCATATTTCTTAGGTGGTGCTCTAGTGAAAACAACAACTTTTTTATCATTCTCCTTCTTTGGATAACACATTTCATGTGGCAAATAAGAAACATTGTCACCAACAACTTCTTCTCCTTCTAAATCCACTTTGCTTTTTCCAACATACTCTCCAACTTTTCCAAGGAATCACCGGAATCCTTGAACATATCTTCCAAGTCTTTCAAATACGCAGAAATCTGGCTCAAACTCTCCATTTCAACTTAAGCACTTACTAACTATAACATAACCATAAAAAAAAATCCAAATCATTAGCATGAGGGTTAGTTATAATCAAATAACTCTTAATATGAAATAAGAACAAGTAAATTAACTAAATAAAACACTAAGAATAGAAAATAAACTAAAAATTAAAAATGTCTAAAATTTTACCGAGATGCCCAACCGATCGGTTTGTACCCCATCCGAATCGGTTGGCACAAATGACCACCTCCAACCGATCGGTTGAAACCCGCAACCGAATCGGTTGGAGTTTTTTTTTACACTATTTTTTTTTATAAAACTATTATTTAATAAAACTTTAATTATGAAATTAAAAACAATAAAAGCATTAACTAAGGTGTCTTTAAAAATTACTAAATCATTAATTGAAATTAAAACTACTAAAACATTAAAATGTCTAATAATTGCAACTTAAAACTATTAAAAACTAACATTAATTATATAATTATTAAAAATAATTAACTAAAAACAGAAAAATAAAAATTAATTACTAAAAAACAGAATCCAATAAATTTTACCGAGACCACCAACCGACGATGGTTATCCATCCGATTCGGTTGGTCAAAAAACCATTCTTTTGTTTTTACTTTTTACTCTAAAAACTTTAAATTTTCACAAATTACAAACAATTTTATTACTAAAAACTAAGAAAATTAATCAAATCCCCAGCAGCGGCGCCAAAAACTTGATGTGCGTTTTATTAGTACAAGTTTTAAAATTTATAAACACGAATTATCCGATTATTATCTAGCACATACGAGCAAGTATACTCGTCCGGTGTAATAAAGGTGGGTAAGTCGAGATCGTCCCAAGGGATTTGGTGGTTTTAGTAATAAGAAAAACGTTTGTTAAATAAGGGTTGTCAATCCAAATTTATGTAAAATCTTAATTTAAAAGAAACTCAATAAAAACTAAACATATACTTGTGTATAATTCCTTGATTGGTAATTAGGAGTATCGTAACAATTTGAGTACAAAGTTTGGTGTAAAACTTGTTATGATGCGCAACTAAAAATGAGTAGTTATACAATCTATGATGTATGTCATGTTTTCACTACTACTAAGAATTCTATCACCTAAATGACTCATTTCGGACATATCAAATTAGTATGACAATCCTATAAACACATGGTTGTTTAGAAAATCAATTCTTTTCTTATGAATTCCTACGAATCCTTTCGGTCCTTTTTCGTGATGAAATCGTCTCAAGTCTATTTTAATAAGTAAATAAGATGGTTGTCAAGCATCCTATTCCATACTAATTTGGTGCATTAATATTTTGGAATAAAAACAAGTTGAAAATCCTTTCGGACCTATTTTTCAAGAAATTGTTTTTACCGACAAATTAAGCAAGAAAAGATGTTATATCAACAAACTCATAAAATAGATATGTTTTCATGCATCACCTTTTTCATAAAATAATACTCCATTAACCAATCACATCATATACACAAGTATATCACAAATTACTCCATAGCAATCATATTAAAACACAAGTAAATAAGAAAACTTTCATAAAACTTAAAGTAACAATTGTTCATTATAAGTATCAAGGTGTACCTAGTCTTAAAAATTACAATGAGTAAACTCGTGGAACTATAGCAACCACACTCCTCCAATTGCTCACCAATGTAAGTAAACAACTCCACACTCGAACCAATGCTTGAGAATTTAACTCAACACGTTCTGGACGTTTTTACAACACTTAGTAAACTTTCAGGCAATATAAGATAAGATAACAAGATTTGGTGTAATACTAAGTTAGATAATGGTGGTACAAGTATCTCTAGGCCATAAGTGCTCATTATATAGCTTAATGACACTTATCCTTCAAGTAAAAACGTCCATCCTCAGTAAATAAACAGAAATGATCAGCCACACATGATTATGGAGAGTAAATTCGCCAATAAATGCAAAACTTGTAACTTTAGTTATCACCATCCGATCGGTTTCTCGCCATCCGATCGGATGGTCAATTCTGGCACGTTTCCAGCCGATCCGGTTGCGGGTTGCAACCGATCGGTTGGATTTAGTCTGAACATGTTTCAATGTCTTTTCTTCGTCGTTTTACGTTGCATGCAATATTTTTCTTCGTGGCATGACTTTGTCCATTAGAACTTGATATTTCCTCGATAATTTCATGTAGTAAACTTGTCTTTATCAAATCCTTTTGTCCATGCAACGTTTCTTTCTTCCTTGATCCTCTTGAAACTCTCCAAAAATGCATGTCCACTTCATTTATTCATCTTTTAATCATTTTTACCTGCTTTTGGCTATATTTGCATGTATAAACACTTTTCCACGATTAAGTAACAAATATATACAAATATGACCAATTTCCACTCATAAATCAAACAATAACGCGACTAAAAATATGTTAAATTTGAGCGTTATCAGTTCCCTCTATTGCTAGCAGAAAAAGTTGCGATTTTAGTGTATTTTTTTTACCTTAAAAAAAATTGAGCTTACAAAACTTATTTTTCAAATCTAGTTTTTTCTTCCGCATTTTGTTGCTATCGTCAAAAAAAATATTTTTGCCCTCCACATCGTATTTTTCTAGTTCCGCCACTGGTTTGTACTGAATTCAATAATCAATATCGCAATCGCCAACGATAAAATGAGCAGAGTTAATTACATTTTTGGTCCTTGTGATTTACCGGGTATAACGGTTTTAGTCTAATAGTTTAAAAAGTAACGGATTCTGTCCAGAATCCGACGACCCGTTATAGGTTTAGTCCAATTTTTGGTCCGCCGTTAGTTTGACCAATTTTGACCGTTAAATCTGAGGGCATTTTTGTCTTTTCATTTATATTGTTAAATAAAAGAGTTAACTACATTATTTTTGGTCCTTGTGGTTTGTCGAGTGTTTCACTTTTTGTCTAATAGTTTTTATACACATGTTTATATACATTTTTACTTACGTTTTTATCTACGTTTTAATCTATGTTTTTATTTAGGCTTTATATATATATATATATATATATATATATATATATATATATATATATATATATATATATATATATATATACATATATATATGTATGTGTATATATATATGTGTATATATATATATATATATATATATATATATATATATATATATATATATATATATATATATATATATATATATACATTTTTATCAACACTTGTATATACATTTTTATACACGTTTTTATCTACGCTTTTATCTACGTTTTTATATAAGTTTTTATGCACATTTTTATACATATTTTTAAATACGTTTTTATCTACGTTTTAATCTATGTTTTTATTTACGCTTTTATATACGTTTTTATCTACGTTTTATTATACATTTTTTTATATATCTACGTTTTTATCAACGATATTATCTACGTTTTACGGTTTTATATACGTTTTTAAAAAACGTATATAAAATGTTCATAAAAACGTATATAAAAGCTTAGATAAAAATGTAGATTAAAACGTAGATAAAAATGTAGATAAAACGCATATAAAAACATTTATAAAAATGTAGATAAAAATGTATATAAAAACGTAGATAAAAACGTATATCAAAATGTAGATAAAAATGTTTATAAAAACGTAGATATAAACGTATATAAAAACTTATATAAAAACGTAGATAAAAACGTATATAAAAACATATATAAGAACGTGCATAAAATGTGTGTTTTAAAATGTAAAAAAAACGTGCATAAAAACCTATTTAAAAACGTGTAATAAAACATGTATAAAAACGAGTATAAATTTTAAAAGTAATTAGAAAATAGATTTTATTATTATTTTTTGTTTTTAAGAAAATCAAAGATTTTTTTTTTTTTTTTTTTTTTTTTTTTTTTTTTTTTTTTAAGAAAATTAGTTCTCAAATTTCTTTCAACTTATAAGCAGTTTTTATAACTATTGTAAATTTTATTATTTCATTAGTATTGTATATAGATTACAAAGCAGTTTTAGTTACTAAATCGTTAAAAATATTTTTGTAAGTAAAATTCACTTTCTTTCTAAAAATAAAATTAGTTCATACTTAAGTTTAGCTGTTATAAAATTTTCATAATTTATTTCGAATTTTTTAGATAGTTTTTAATTTCTATAAAAGTTTTTAGCTGTTAAAAGTTTATTTTTTCAGTTTTATAAATTTATGAGTTAATTGCATTTTTGGTTCTTATGGTTTGCTGAATGTAACACTTTTAGTCCATTAAGATGAGGGTATTTTAGTCATTTCATGTGTCTTAATTGGTCAAACTAACGGTCAACAAAATATTGGACCAAACCTGTTACGAGTCGTCGGATTATGGACATGATCCGTTACTTTTTAAACTATTGAACCAAAACTGTTGTACCCGGTAAACCACAAGGACCAAAAATGTAGTTAACTCAAATGAGCAGATTGACAGATGATTTCACCCGATTGTGAATGAGATATTATACCAAATGATCTCTAAAACTTAATCAATGAGCTTGACGATAAAAACAGAAAAATAAATTTGATATTAACATGCGATACGTAGTTTTTCACTTTGATCAAAAGGCCTCGTTTTTACATGTTTGCTTTTTGTGTCAGGTAAGCTTGAGCCGCCTGTCCATATGTAAATTTTGGGTTCCTTAGAACAAACTCATAAAGTGTATTAACAAGAAGGTGGGGTATATAAATGATCATATATTTTCTCCCGAAAAAGCTTATGATTCATTATTTATATCGGCGGAAACAAAACAAAACAAAGAAGGACTTTATCTGGTTACAAGCCTACCATTCAAGCATCAAGAGACATATTATAAACTTCACTCCGGAGGCTGGTAAGAACGTGAAACAAAAGGTCAAAATCCTTAGATTTGTGAGACGAGCCACCAAGTTTGAGACCATCATGATCGGGTATCCGGAATAGTCTACACGCGTCAAAGAGCTTCAAGAAGAAGTACGAAGTGGTGAGGGGTGTAAATGTGATGAAAGCTTTCTAAAAGCCTCTCCGTTAGTTCCTCCCATGAAAAAGTGTAGAGAGTTTGTAAAAGATCCTTAATCTAACAAGCGTAGAACTTTCATTTACATATTAAAGGAGTATAAATAGAAGTGCCTTCATATGAGACAACACTCTAAAAGTCACTTGCAACCTCTCTCGTAAAGTTCTCTATAAAAGTTGAAAAGCATTTTCTTTGTTCACTTGTTAATCTTTTAAGCTTTCTTTTGGTTCCGAGGATCATTGGTTGATCAAGAAATTAAGAGTAAGTTACTCGAGACTAAGAGCCGCATGTAAAACTTGTAGAGACTAGAGATAACTCCACGACATGTCTCACTATAAAAGCATCCACAATGGTGAAGCTTTATATATGTCCATAATCATTAATTTATAAACATTTTGATGTTATAAACCTATGTTCACTATGGATAAACCTTTTACAACTGTTAAAATGATTCATAATAACACATGCATTAAATTATGAATAGGTTCAAGAATATGAACATCTTCATGCCACATGTACATGAAACAAATGATCACTATGATTAAAATGAAAGATAAAGCTTTATATTGATTTTAGACATTTTGATAAAACTACCATAGTGGATGCCCTAAGATCATGACACCTATTTTAGGGGCGTGCTTGGTTTACTTTAAGGAATGAGAAAAGGAATAGCAAAAATAATGCAAAAGAATATTATGAGGTATTATAAATATATATTTTTTAATATGTAATACAATTATAAAATATAAATATAAATAAAAAATTAAAGAAGAAAATAAATATTAGATAGTTTGTGAGAATAACATGGGGAAAAAGATAACAATGGAGAGTTAACATCTATTTTTCTCATTCCCCTCTTTTTGGTGAGGAATGCTTCATCACCCAAAACCAAGTAATCATCTATTGCATTATAGTTAACCGACCAACTCTAATCTTTTTCATTATCATTCCTTACCTTCTAAAACCCCGAACCGATTACACCCCTAAGTTCCAAAAATAAATAAATAAAAAAAATACGCCCTTATTTTTTTTTCGGGCAAATGGCACAAAAATGTACCAAACTTATGGTCCATTTCTAATCAAGGTACTTTTTTTTTTTTTTTTTTTTTTTTTTTTTTTGCATAAAAAGGTACCCAACAAATTTTTTTGGCAGATTTGGGTTTTTTACTAACGTTCGTTAACTCACTTCGTTAGTAAATTACATGTTTGGTCCTTGAGTTTGTATAATCATTTCATGCACCATCCACCACCACCCACTACCACCTGCCACCACCAGCCGCCACCACTACCTGCACCATCGTCCACCACAACCACCAAAAGCTACCACCACTGCCGCCACCATTACTAATTCTACCCTCATTTCTAAGAATCTTGTTTATTGACATTCCAATAAACACATTACACACATCATTTTCACCATTACTAATTCTACCATTCATTCCTCTGTTTTTTCCACTAACTTGTTGCAATTCCCAATTCAAGAAGCTTTTGAGGGTAAAAGATGATATGCTAGTGACACAAAAGCTATACAAACTGTATACAGTGGAAGGTATGGATTAAATTTCTATCATTGATGGTATGTTCTATCATTGATGTTAAGCTAAGCATCATTGGAAAAACCTACCATTTGAACTGGTCAGATGGTTGCCTTAACTAAAACGGTTTTGCAATTCAATCAAATTGTTATTCTTTCCAAAAAAAATAACCTTCATATTCTACCAAAATATCAGACCATCTCGAAGATGAAAACGAAGAAAAATATTAAGTGAACTTGAAGAAAAATCTCAACATAAAGGAGGTGAAAACGACCAAGTAGTAATTTTTTTCTTCATATGTTCATTATTGTCAATTTAAATTATTTTGGTTAATTGCACACCTCGTACGATCATGTAGTTGTTTCTTTACTACAATATGATAACATTTTTTACCATGAGGCACTGAGTTCACAAATGAACCTAGTAAGTTGTTCATATGAGCCTAGTAGGTTGTTCATTCATCATTCTTATATTTAATGAACATGGCTTTAGTGAGGAGAAAAACATTGTCAATCAGCACTTGAACAAGTATAAGTAGTACTCAATGGATTTCTATAACAGTCTAAAACTAATTATTTTTTATTACTAGCATACGAAGTAGATAATAATAGGGGCATCAAGCACATAGAACACACCGCTAGGTGACATTCCATGGTCATTAGAGATACTCAATACACGTCCCAAAAGCAAAGACAATACGGCTTTATTACAAGTAAAGAGAGAAAGGTATACTGCACTTTGAAAGTGAATAGTAAGACTTCCTTACCATTTCATATGGACATGAAGGCTGAGCCAAAGCAACGGCAACTGCTTCTAGTAAATTACCAAGGAGGCATGCAAAACCAGGGAATTCCTTTGATATATCAACATGTAATACTTTTTCATGACTTTGAGTACATCTCGCCATCTTATGAAGATAATGTTGACATAAGCCCTGTGAAACATAAGTCTTGGCAAAGAAACAGTAATTGCAATTAGATCTCAGTATGAGTAAACAAAATCAGAAAGAACAACAGAATCCAAGTGAATACCTTTAACTGGTTTGTTGCCTGCATGAAGAACATGGCCACTTTTATGTTGCTTGTTGTGGGGCTCGTGATATAAAAATGCATTATCATGGGTATATGATGTTTAAACTTGAACAAACTGCAATATAAAGATACAATGTACTTTAACTTTGTTACCAAAATACGCAACTTCTTTTAACCATAAATTGCAACATAGATACTTTATGTTACCAAAACATGGAATTTGTAACCTTGTAATGTAACATACTTCCCATTATTTGAACCATTAAAGCAACAGTTTGCTTACTTCGCTAAGAAATGAGAAAGGTGTTTTGCATTAAATGATTAAAAGTGTATTGCATATAGACATATATTGGTTGATATGGATTAACAACTATAATGCTTTTTGTCTGCAACATATTGTTAGTGACTTGATTGCTAAAGTGGTGGTGGCGTCTGACGGTGGTGGTGGTGGATCGTGGATGGTGGCAACGGTCAGTGGTAGTGGCGGACGGTGGTGGTGGAGGTAGGTGGTAGATGATGGTAGAGGTGCCTGGTGGTGGTGGTGGATGATGGTAGAGGTGGCAGGTACTGGTGGCGGCTGGTGGTGGTGGATGGTGCATGAAATGATTATACAAACTCAAGGAACAAACATGTAATTTACTAACGAAATGAGTTAACGAACGTTAGTAAAAAACCCAAATCCGTCAAAAAAATTTGTTGGGTAACTTTTTATACAAAAAAAAAAAAAAAAAAAAAAAAAAAAAAAAATGTCTCGATTGAAAATAGACCCTAAGTTTGATACATTTTTGTGCCATTTGCTCTTTTTTTTCCATTAACCTATATATCCTAGTAAAAAAACACACATATATTTCTTTATAACAAACTATAAATAAAACATGATTTGCGCCTCAACTTTGATAGCCTCTTAATGGACTGCACCACAACACTTTTGAATCGGTCAGTAAACTAACATTGTTTGATAACTTTTTTTATTCCACTTAGTCATTCATAGAGCCTTTGAATCGGTTAGCATTTGCCACGTCCAAATTCATTCAGCAGCCAACCTTTTTAAAATTATTTCCTATTGGACAACACTTTTTTTTCAAAGTAGTTTATTGTCCTACAAAATTAAACTTTGTAACTTATAAATAACTCATTTATAACTTTTTACATATAACTAATCTTTCCAAAAAAAAAAGAAATCTTCATTTTTTATGTAATTCCATTGCACATCGATATTTTGTTTTCAAGTACTTATGCATGACATACACGTTCATCTAACAAATGAAATATTCGTGGATTGTAGCAATATTGAGTGAAATTACTACAAAGTAGATAATATTAACCCCAAAACTAATCATATAAATAATCCACAAAAGTTTACGTAATAATAAATAATTTATATGATAAAGTATATGTTAGATAGTTAATAACTGAAAACTAATTATTATTCTTATAAAATGTTAGATAGAAAAATGAATGTCATTCCAAATCCATATTTAGAACAATCTGTCAAACGATTTTTTCATTCAGAATCAACATCATTCAGAGCATTCAAATCATTCAGCAAGTTAAATCATTCAGCGCTAAATCAACTTGTTTTATCAAACAGGCCCTAACTAAATGATGATTCTATGCAACTATATGTTCTTCTTTATAAATCGTCACTTAACAAATATAAATACATACTCGACGACAGCAACAATCATCAATATATATCAATCAACCACCTGTAATCTATATATATATTATATATAATTACAATAACAAACGTAACTAACCTATATATGCTAGTCGAAAACACATATATATTTCTCTATTTCTAAACACAAACTATAAAATAAAACACGATTTACGCCTCAACTAATTAAACGATGATTCTATGCAAATATATATATGTTCTTCCTTTTAACTACCTCTAATCACCTAAAAAATAACCAAAGGTAACTAACCTATATATCCTAAACACACAATTCTCATCTATTAACACAAGAACTCGCATTTCAAAATACTTCAACAATATTATAATCACGTCAATCAGCGTAACTTACACGATCACATAATTACGACATCTCATATGATCAAGTTAATCACTAGCTATAATCCTCATATTATTAGATTTAACTAAAACTACTTTAATCAATGGATACGCAAAATATACAGCTGGCTTCATGTTTGGCACACAAAATTGTTGGGAGATTGTGCTTATTTTTTCAAAACAATAAGCTACTTAAAAAATAATATTTGTTTGGTAGACATAACTTATAAGAAAAAAGTAAAAGTAAAGTAACTCCCAATACCGTCTTCCACGGGTTATGGGTCCCAATACCGTCTTCCACGGTGTATGAGGGAGGTTGAGACGTAGACAACCTTACCCCTACCTAAGGTAGAGAGGCTGCTTCCGGTTTTACCAAAGGTAGAAAAGGATCTCCGGCCTTGCAAAAAATAATCTTTCATAATCTCTTAAAACCAAAGGTTACTTCATGTAGCTTATAAAAATAATCTCTTTTTATAATCTCCAGCACCAGCACCATCTCCGGCACCAGCACCAGTTCCAGCAACAGTTACTTTCGCCAAACATACCCAATTATCAATCAACTCACATACATATATAGTTATAACATAATTTAGGCTAAATGTGATCAGAATAATGTTTATACCACGTGTTTCGAGATCAGAACTAGTCATATTTCTAGCATCACCTAGGTGTTCTGCAATGCATCTTGCGAAACCGTTCACGCCATAGCATGCGAAAAAAATATTATTTGAGACGGAGTAAAGATCGGCAATGAATTTCACTATAGGATCGGTGGTAGTAATGGTGGAAGATGACGAACGAGCTGGTTATTAAGAAGCTTGACAGCGTTGATATGTGACATGATGATGATTGAATTGAGAGAAATCGAGTTGAAAATAAAATAAAGCTTCGGTTTAATTGCACAACGTAACAACACTGGTAACCTGATCACAAACAAACAGGGGTTAGGTCCTGGTCAAGGGACCTTTGTATTATTTATAGTGTAAAATTTTGGAGATCAACATTTTACATTCCATCTACAACTAACAATGATGAGAAACGTTACTAAATTAGAGCCACAAAAACCAAAAAAAACTAATTAAACACTTCAAATATGCTCGAGTCGCGGCTTTAGTATCATGAGCCCCGCCATAAGGCAACATGAAACCCATTTTCCACCCATTCCAAACACCCCCATACATAACATTCTCATATAATCTACTCCCACATATCTTTCACTTGCACCACTCCCGTCGATTGCATGTCCAAATCTGAATCTTTTAAACGCATCGTTTCATATAAAACATCAAACATTTTCATATATCACATGCTAAAAAAAATGAAAAATATAAATGGGTGACTATGATTGATTGATAGGTTCTATGACATGTGTGAGTTCTTCATGGATCTCAACTCTATATCACATGTTGGTTGAGTGGCCTTGGGCTGGCTTACCGGCTATGCATAGTAATACTTGGTTATTTGCATCAAGTGGTTATTCTCAAAAGTTGTAATTTCTCAAAAGACTTGTGGTGCATACTCAAGTGTTTAATACTTTAACCAGTACTCTTAGTTTATTTACGGATCTTTGGTCATATGATTATAATATGTACGGAGTACTTCATAATAATTACTTAAAGAACAAGCTACATACGAGTATGTTATTGGCGCATTCAAAATTGAGTAGCCGGGTACCCGCGCATTACAGCGGCGGGTACCTGTGTGATTATCTTTTTCAAAGTACCTTTTTTTACGATGGTACAATATTTCAGTCGTAAATCTAAAGTGGTTCCTGTCTTTAGCAAAAATTCAACAACTCAAATAGTTAACAAGTCGGGTCGGGTCGAGTCAAGTCGTGTCCAATTCAACCCAAGCTACTTATACAAAAACATCGAACAAATTTTTCTATCAAGTGGTTCCGTATTAATACATAATATTATGTGAATTTTCGTATTTTGAACAATAATGTATTATTAAAAATAAAGTTAGTACTTTGACTTTAAAATCACAAATATGTTTACAACTTAAAGTATAAAGCTCTATATAAATACCCATTATAAAGTGGGCTGTTACATGTTTTTGAAATGGGTTGTTACAAGTTCAAACAATTATGAGACAATTAATCAACTTTTACTTATGAGTATGCAAGCTATTGACCATCTTATTATACTGAGTGTGTAGGCTTATTATTAATAATTTTTTAATACTTTCTCTTATAAAAAGTCATAAATCCATTATAAAGTAATATAGATATGGAGGACCTAATAAAATGTATCAACCTAAGTCTTACTTTAACTAACCCCAACTATTTATCTATTTAAGAACCCTGAATATTAGCACATCCAACCCTATTTTCTTCTAACAATTCGCTCCCACCAAACACTACATTTTTCTTACAACCAAATCATAACACTTGAATGGTTTACTTTCAAACCACAACACACCTTGATCTTTGTTGGTGTCTTTCTGCTACTAAACCCAACACCAAAGACGAATACTTTAAATCTTTTTCTAAACTTTTTTTTTTTTTTTTTTTTTTTTTTTTTTTTTTTTTTTTTTGTTTCAAGATCTTGGTGTCGAACACATGCAGGTAGGTTTGTTTTTGTTGTGACTTGTACGAATGAAACAAAGAAAGAATATAACAAATTTGTTATAGATTTTTTAAGTCAGATATAGTTTCCAACTAGCATATTTCTAGAGAAAGTGAAGATTGAAGATGAGAAAGTGAAGATGGTTTTATTTTTTTAGTTTTAATAGTGGTGTAATTTATATGAATATTAAAAGACTGTTACAAGTATATAGTTTAATAAAATTGAATGACATTTAATTTTTTTGGTTGTTACAAGTTTATAGAATTGAAAATATTTAATTTTCTAGGCTGTTATAAGTTTATATAATTTAAGACATTTAAATTTTTTTTTCTTCAACCTTAGTTATCTGTATAATACAAGCTTTGTAAAACACTTCTTTCCATTATAAGTAATTAATTTGTTGAATCTTAATTTTTTAAGCCTTCTATTAATAGCATGTCCCAAATCCCAACCTATATAAAACACAAGTGTGATTGCTATTTTTAAAGGCAATAAATCACCTCAAAACTCTAAAAAAAATGACACCTGGAAACCACACCACTATTAGTAAGTTTTCAAATTTTTTGAAATCAATTCCTCTAAACAAAAAGCCCTGGAAATAAGGAAGGTGAATCAATTTTTGATTCTGATCCGATTTTCAAAAGCATATTTCTTTTTATTATACCTTCACCTTACGCAAACACCTCCAAAACAGTTTCAGTTACCATTATCAATTAAAAAGAAAACCGGTTAAAGGAATTGATTTCGTTCTATGACTATGAACAATTGGTAAGTAGCGCCTAATTCCATTTTCTTAAGGAATTCGATTTAAATAACATGTTACATTTATTTTATTTCGATTCAATTTGTAATATATTTTGTTTTGATTACGTTTAATTTAATTGTGTTGTAGCAAAACCCTAGAAAAAAATTGAGAAAAATCACATTCATGAATTAGTTTTATAATTTGTGTTTTTTGTGCATTCAATTTATATATAATCAATCTAATTGTGTTTGGAGTAAAGTTATAATATATTTTCATAAAAGTTAGATATGAAGGTAAAAGAGGAATTATGCTTTCTGCTCATATAAGTACTTTGATAAAAGTAGGTCATAACTGATTATTTTACCGGACAGATTATTTTTATCCGAAATTAAGCATATAAGCGAAAGAAATTTGTTTTATCGAAACACTATAAGCTGATTATCCCTTTTAAAAATAAGCAATCCCAAGCACCCTCTTTGGAGATTGTTATTGATTAGTTTTATGATTTGAAAATTGACCAATGCCATTTTGTTTTTTTGATATAAAAAGTGATGAGAATGAAATATGTTAAGTAAGTTTGATGATTTGATTAGTATGGATCAATAAAGGATAGTGACCAATATGGATGCAGATAAGTATTTTGCTATTTAATGCAGTTAAAATACACTAAGTACAAAATGAATAGTTACCGGAGAGTGTTGATTCTAAATTTGAAGTTAATTAGTTAATATTTTTGACTATCGTAGTTGTAACTCCAGTAGTTATTAGTAGTGGTTTAAACAAGTTTACGCGGTGTAATATTTTTATTGGGTCAAAAGGTTTATGTTGTGTGTTTTAAATATGCTTAATCTGTGTAATATTTTTGGTTAAATATAACTTTACAATGTCAAAAGTTTACACAGCTTCCTGATTTTTGCAGCCTGAACAGAGCTGATTGAAGACATTGCGGTTTTGGAGTATGAAGTTTCACATTTACAACAGTATCTTCTCTCATTATACCATAAAGCGTTTGACCAAAAAAGTTAAGTTCTAACGAACATGAACCAGTGATGAAGTATTATTGGACCACGAACTACTTGGCTGTGAACAATAAGTATTTATCCACTGACATAATCCTTCAATCAGCGGATGACATGTTCTGAAATCTAGCGGATCGAGCAATGGGTGGAATAGGTTGGCATGTCTATAGAATCCTGAAAACCAGTTAAGAAATTATCTGCTTTTCTACTTATCTACATTTTTTCTTTTGAACTTTCAGCATTTGTCATTTCGTGGCATGTTTACAAATGGTATTTGGCATTGTGTTTTGGTAGTGATTACCACCAGTGATGAAGTATTATTGGACCACAAACTACTCAATGTAACTTTCCTTTACCTTATACTACTGTTCCTGGTACAGGTATGTGGGAATGTATAGAGTTGTACTCGATTTCAAAGCATGGTGGACATTGGACAGGAGGGAATAGTCATTATGTTGTTTTGATTGACAGTTTGTGAGCTTCTTGCATGTTGGTATAGGGAGGGGGAGCAAACTAGCATAGCAGCCTGCTTGCTCGAACTTACTTGGAGTGAAGGGTGCACGCAAAGAAACATCAGGATCCAATGCAAGACTCTTAGCAACAATAAAAGGAGGTTCATTCTGATGTCGGTTGTTTCCATAAGTGAGTCTATAATTATAGTGCCAACAATCACAATTAAAATCCATTATGTTTTACTTTTAGTTTTGTTTGGTCTGTTAATACAAATATCGCCTAAAAACGTTTTTTATATTTTACGATCTTTGCTAAGTTTTGTTAACGACAAAGTGTAAACTTTAGTTTTTAGTAAAACATAATTTTAGTTTAAAGACTTGCATAATTAGACATTTGCAACATTTACATTTCATATAAAACACAACACTTTTTATATTTCTTAAAATAGAAAAACATTAAATTTACATATTTCTCAATATAGTAAATGTTAACATCACATCATGCATTTATGGTAAGTTTGTGTGTTTGACTCAGCATAAGTTTTCTTACACAAGTAAGTGTTTGACTAGAAATAAGTTGATGTGACTTTGGTTGGTTTGGAAAGATTTATTGCAAAACCTACTGTCAGCCTGGCGGAACCTTGGAGGTACACGGGCAGAACCCATCTTAGGGTTCCGCCATATCCGCCAGAGCTGCTGAAGGTCTTGCTATAAATACTAAGCCATTTGTTAGAATTTAGCTTTTATCACTTCTCATTACATTTTACACATACACATTCATATCATTCATCTAACCCTTTAACATTTCATTTTGTGTGAAGTTTCTTTTGTAGCAAAGAAGTTCACAAGTACATATAAAGTTACAAGTATTCAACACAACGTTGCAAGACTTGTTAGCTTAGCATCGTGTAGACTTTGTGTAGTTTACACTTCATTTGATTGTGTGTTTTCAGTTGTGATCGGTTAGTATTTTTGGCCTTAAAATACATAGTGTGACGGGAGTTGTTGTACCCTTGTAAAAGAACTAACGGGAGTGGTTGTACCCTTGTAAAAGAACTCGACATCTAGCTTAGTGTCGGTAATCATGTAAGCGACGTGTAAGGTTCTCTCCGCCGATGAAAGGAGCTTGTTGACTAGTGAAAGAAACTCTCGAGTTGGATACTCGGGGCGTGGACGTAGGGCAAGGAAAAAGAGTCCTTGTAGCCGAACCACAATAAATACTCGTGTTGTGGTTTGATCGTTTCTTTCTTTATACTTGCATGTTATATATTGTCTTTGAGTTTATATCTTTGATTAAACGGAAAGTTTCAAAAGAAAATTAAATGAAAAACCGGTAAAACTATTCAACCCCCCTTCTTGTTTTCCATAATTGGTATCAAGAGCTACGTTATTCAAGCTTTTAAAATATGTTGTGTTTTAAAACTTGAAACGATCCATGGATTTTGAAAATTACAAAGAAGGGCAATCTATGCAAAGACCACCACTTTTTGAAGCAAATGGTTTTATATATTTGAAAAACCGATTTGAAACTTACGTAAAATCTAAAGATATAGATTTATGGTATATAATCATTGATGGTGATAATATAGCTACGAATAGTAAAGATGAAGATCAAAAGAAATTGATTGCTAAAAATAATGAAGCTAAAATGATGCTTTACAATGCTTTGCCTAAGAAAGAATATGAACAAGTCTTTATGTGTAAAACCGCCAAAGAAATTTGGCAATCTTTAATAGTCACTCATCAAGGAAACTCACAAGTTAAGGATAACAAAATTGATCTTCTTGTTCAACAATATGAACAATTTGTTATTCCCGAAGATGAGATTATTGATAGTGCATTTGCTAGGTTTAACACTATTATTACTTCATTTAAAGCACTTGATGAATCTTTTTGTAGCAAGAATTTTGTCAGGAAATTCCTTAGAGCACTCCATCCGAAGTGGAGAGCAAAAGTGACTGCAATTGAAGAATCCAAGGATCTTTCAAGCATGTCACTTGACGAGCTAATTGGAAACCTCAAAGTTCATGAAATGGTAATGGAAAAAGATTCGGAAATAGTTATAGGCAAGAAAGAAAAGGTTAAGTCCATTGCCTTGAAAGCTAGAGTCCAATCAAGTGATGATGAAGAATCTAGTTCGGATAGTGATGATGAAGAATATGCCATGGCCGTTAGAGACTTCAAGAAGTTCTTTCGTAGACGAGGGAAGTTTGTAAGGCAACCTAAAGATGACAAGAAAACCTTCTGAAAAGATCGTGCTGATAGGAAAGGAAAGGTTGAAAGGAAATGCTTTAGGTGTGGAGACATAAGTCATCTAATAGGAGAATGTCCAAAACCACCTAAAAGCAAGTCTCAACAAGCTTTTGTGAGTGGTGCTTGGAGTGACTATGAAGAAGATGATGATGAGCCGAAGAATGATGAAATTGCTCTCATGGCTCACGACTCAAATGAGGTACTCTCTGACTCGTCTTACTCTTCTATTGATGATGACACCTTACAAAAAGAATATAACAAACTTTGTGAATTAAGCTTAAAAATCATAAACAAAAATAAATTTTTGAAAACTAAAAAGGAGTTTTTAGAAAATGAAGTTTATGAGTTAAAAGAAAAAGCTAAGAGATTAGAAAAGAGTAAAGGTATTGACACATCGTGCAAATCATGTGAAGAGCTTAAACTCGAAATTGAGAAAATTATAATTACTCAAGATGATCTAATAAAACAAACCACAAAGTTTAAGAAGTTCGATAAAAGTATTTCTTGTGCGGATGAAATTATGAAACTTCAAAAGTCACCATTTGATAAAACATGACTAGCTTTCATGAAACTAGAAACTTCGAAGAGTCAAACGAAACAAGAAAAGAAAGCACAAGAAACTAACAAAGATGCTACAGCAGCCCGCGGAATAGACGAAACCCAAAATAGGGTTCCGCCTGTTGAACCCAAAGGTTCCGCCGGGTCTGCAGCAGCAGTGACAACTTCCACGTCGGATCGTTCAAAATTTGTTAAAGTCACATATAAAAATGAAACAAAACCTGCTATTAAAACTGGAGTAGGACTTAGTAAAAACGAATTTAGAACTAGAACTACTCAACCGCCCAAATCCTTCAAACCCGAGATATTTACTTGCTTTCTAAAAAATATAAAAATACAAAAAGAATCATCCCTCATCTCTAGAACTAGTATTTAGGTTTTCTAATCCTAGCGACACTATTCCTAACTGAACGATCAATCCCCCGGTACTTGTCACTATACTATACTACAACGATTAGGTACACTGCCTGGTGGGGGTTGTAAGCTTCTCGAGATCCCTCGAGAGGTAAAGCTTGGTGCAATCCCCACGCATCAACCAACACTTTTGTGACGCTTGCAAAGTCGGTAAACAAGTCCATAGTAGCCATAAGGCTAAAAACTTGGTTTCTACATCTATGTGTCTAGAACTTTTGCATATGAATTTATTCGGTCCATCCGCTATACAAAGTTATGGAGGTAACTTCTATACTTTGGTCATAGTAGATGATTACTCAAGATATACTTGGACAAAATTTTTGAAAAGTAAAAATGAAGCTTTTGATAAATTTGAGATTCTAAGTAAGAAAATTCAAAATCAAGTAGGGTCTAGTATTGTGTCTATTAGAACGGATCACGGTCGTGAATTTGATAATGAATTTCAATTTGGAAACTTTTGTGATAAAAATGGTATTACTCATAACTTTTCGGCTCCACGTACTCCTCAATCTAATGGTGTAGTAGAACGTAAAAACCGGACTTTGCAAGAGATGAGTAGAACAATGCTTAATGAACAAAACATTCCACAAAAGTTTTGGAGTAACGCAGTTGACATATCAACGTACATTTTAAATCGAGTCTTAATTAGACCATTTTTGAATAAAACTCCTTATGAACTATATAAAGGTAAAAAGCCTACATTAGGATACTTTAGAGTGTTTGGGAGTAAATGCTTTATTCTTAACACCAAGGACTATCTCACCAAATTTGACCCAAAGTCTTATGAAGGTGTATTTCTTGGATATTCACAAAATAGTAAAGCTTACATTGTTTTAAACAAAGAAACCTTAAGAGTCGAGGAATCGTTGAACGTTGTAAAACCTCGCAAAAATTATTATGATTAACTTCGGTTAATTAAATAAATAATCTCTGTCATTATTGTAATTACCATTTTTACGGGGAAATTTAAAATTTTCTTTGTATATTAAAATGGTCACGATTACGATATTGCCAAATTCACCTAACGACAAAACAAGTTATCGACACAATTAACAAAATATTAATTTCACTAAACTTAATTAATAAAACTAATTAAAACCAAACGGGCCTTTGTTTTAATTAGCCCAACCGGCCCAAAAATTTACCAAACCCATTTTCCATAATAATAATACATATTAGATCGACTAAGCATGCTCCAAAACATTTCGTTCATTTCTAATTTCTACACACGACCTACGTATATTTTTGCACATCCTCATTAACCTCCTAGCCAACTATTAGTGTGTTAAATCTCACGTTCCTACGTTGAGTTTTGATACGTTTTTTCGAGGCAAAGTGTTTAGCCATAAATTAATCCAAACGACTTGTACTTAATCAAATTCTTAACCGTTTTAATCCCCGTTTGTTTCTAATGATTCCTAATAATGTTTCTAAGATGATTATATGCTCAAATGTTAAGAATGATCATGTATTTACAAGTAGTGTACGATTTTGTAAATCGTATATATGGAAATATACATGGTCGACATCCATATGAATCACCACAACATGTTCCTCATTTTGTGCTCTCTCATTCACTTTGAAACCAATATATTATTCATCTATGAGTCTATCATCCTGACATGCAAATAGTACGAAGAGTTCATATTGAAATTTTCTACTTACGTGTATATATTCAAGTAATATATAAACGTACTTGCATGCACTTGCTCTCATTCATTTCCATACTCTTTCACTGCATTATTTCGTCCTTCAAACTATCCTCACAAGACCTACAAGTCAATTGGTAATTATTTGGAAGCAAGGAAAGGAAATCGGGTTTGATATTAATATATAACGTTTGGATTATATAGTGAAACGTGATTTTCTTGGGTTCCATTCTACCACACTCGACCTCTCTATCATCTCTAAGGTGTTTGTAAGTCTTTTCTACATGTTTCCATTCCATTTCACACGTTAAATTATGGTCATGCATCATATCTATTTTTGTTCGATCGTATATAGTTTCATATATATATATTTTACGTACGTACATATTCTTAGCAACACAAACGTGACTAACCTCTATCTTGGAAGGCTTAGGAGTCACGTAGCACACAAATTAAACCTTAGTTTTAATGTTACATGCATTTAACGAGCCTAAATTGAACCATGTTTCACACGTATTAAATCACCTAAACACTTAGAAAATAATTCAAGTTTTTCAAAATATATACCGGTTTCAAACAGGCCACAAAACATACGTATAACTTTCAATTTCACGTAACAAGCACCCAATATTTTTCTACGTACTAATAGACACCTAGAAAACTATTAGTTTCATATACACGACTTATAAAAATAATAACGTTTTGACATGCCAATCGAGCCAAAGTGAATCGACCCAAACCAGATTTTTCAAATCAAAACTTTATATAAAAACTAATATTTGTCGATTGGGCTCAACCAAAGCCCAATAAGACTTAACGATTTAATATCCCACTAGGCCCATAAAATATATTTTTGGAATCACAAAAGAAGCCCAAGTTCAAGCCCAAAATAATTTTCATGCCCTCGCCTCTAAATTTTTAAATGGGCTTTTGTTCTATTTCGTTAAGGCCCATAAGCTATAAAAATTAAGCTTTTGATAAAATAAGCTTGAAATTAATAAAAGAAGCTACGGAAATTTTTATAAAATTTTTATAATCATTTTTGTAAATTTGGACTAAAAATGTAACGCGACGACACCTAAAAGGACTAAAAATGCAAAACTGTGAAAACTAGGGACTAAAACTGTAGAAACAGAAAGATAGGATAAAAATTGATAATATATGATGTTACAAGCTTAGATTGTAATTTTGGACAAGTAGTGGACAATAAATGTAAATTATATACGAAAAGGACTAACGGTGTGACGCTAACGCCGTTAGTATAAAAAGTGTAAAAATTGGAAAAGGACAAGGACTACACATAATCTAATTGACATTCTTATTTTATTTTCTATTTTACGGCAACCATCACGTCATATGCATTTTTATTACGTTTTATATATATATTATTTATTTTTACGTTAATAATATATATAAACGATATCTAAAAAGTTAATATTATTACTTACCATTAAAAAGGTAAAACTACGATGAATATTTTAAATAAAGTAATTTATCATATCATGCATGACATAATAATTTCACTGCACATCATCTATTCGTTATAACGAATAATAATTATTCGTTATTCGTTCGTATTTACCAAATAGTATTTGGTTATATTCTTTGATAAATTTATTTATCAGGTTCCGTATCAAAGACGTTTCCATAATCGTTCCCATAAATCTCATCCTACTTTACTTTTCATCATTTCCAAATCAATCCAGGTGAGTCATAGCCCCATTTCCAATACTTGTTTTTAAACTCATTGGGGGAGATACATGCTTACATATACTTTGATAACTTGATAAGTATATGAAATAAAATACATGATTCAAATCAATTTCCTAATTGATATTAAAATAATATAATTTGTGATTTAAAATGTGATATATACAATACATGACATAATACTTAATTGAAATACTGATACTCGTATGATATTGTTTCCATTCAATTATTGTGATATGTGATATATATAATTTATTGATGAATCACTTGACTGAAATACTGATACTCATATGATAATGTTTTCCATTCAATTATTGTGGTGTGTGATATATATATTTTGCTGATGAATTACTTGACTGAAATACTGATACTCATATGAAAATCTTTTCAATTCGATTATTGTGGTATGTGATATACATGTGTTACTGGCGAAATATTTAAACTGAATTTCTAATACTCAAACGATACTGTTTTCAAATTGATTACTGTGATACAATACTTGATTACATGATGTTATGTTAAATGATCCCATTATTCCTTGATATTGCCTAAGTTAGCTTATAGCCATATAGTCCCTCAATCATGAGTCATTAACCACATGTAAAGTGGGTGCGAATATAGTGAACAGCTTCGAAACCTGTTAAGGATTGACCCCCTGTCCCACTAATACTTGACGGAATGCCAATTGCAATTGGTTAGTCGTATTAGTCGTGATACACTATATTCGTAGACAAATAAGAATTGACAAATCACTTATTAATAGAGGGCAAAATCTGTCATTGATTTGATAGAACACCCCCTTCTGGTTAAGCTTGTATGTCATGAGGCTTGGTGCAATATCTATAAAGGAAAAATGTATGTTTTCAACATATATTTAGATACAGCTGTATAGGTTTGACCATATGTGAATTGTATATCTGATTGATTAAGTATCATGAGTTTCCAACTCATGTTAGGGTTATTGATTCTTTATTTAAATGTGATTAAATATTTATATGATTTATTTGTGAATATACTCGATACTTGTTTCATTACTGTTTGTATTTTATCAATACCAAATATTCCTGAAATCTAACAAAATAAAGGGTTTTTCCTAAAACTCTATGAACTCACCAACCTTTGTGTTGACACTTTTAAGCAAGTGTATCTCAGGTAATTTAACGGAGCAGGACAAGACACGGAGTTGGCATTTATTACTCTGATAAATTAAAATGGTGTAAAAATCAAATTTGTCATTTTTACAAGCCTTTTATATATTTTCATAAGATTTTAAATTAAATGGTTCATCTTTTATCAAAATTATTATTTGAATGACAAATAACTTTCAAAACGTTTCTTTTAAACCGTTTTATGTGGTTAAAACTTCGATCCTCACCGTAACACCCAAATTACTTTTCCGTTGCGACAAACTTAAATTTGGGGGTGTTACAGATTGGCATCAGAGCTACAGTTATAGAGAATTAAATGTTTTCAAACATTAAAACTATAACTACATTTTCAAAATAATGATTTTACACCATAATATTTTATGCCCTCCGTGTCTGCAGACTGCCGTGCTCCATACTTTATCTGTTGAGATTATCTTACATGCTTAATAGTTACTCATATACAATTGTTATTTCATCTGTACTGTTATATCTTTAACATACAAAATACTCATAAAATATTATTCTCGGTTACTACTGTAGCATGTCTTCAGGAACGCCCGTGAATGTCAAAACAAATATCCATAATACTAATACCTCATCTATCAATAAAAATTCTCCGAATAATGAAGATCCTTAGGTACAAATAATAAAATCACAACCTAATATAGAACTCAATCCGAGATCACCTCCATCGTCACCTATTCGTTCACCTTTACGTCAAAGAATCAGGAGAGCTACCGAATCATATGAAGATTTGATTGGTGGCCAGGCAACATTCGAAGTTGGACAAGGTTCAAACCAAGAGATATGATGGATGAATGTTGAACCAATTTCTCCGTTACCTTATACTTCAGATTCTTCAATACCAGATTCTCCAAATAATTTATCCTCACCTAACTCTCCCAACTACGATATAAGCACTCCTGAATCAATATGGAATCTTATTTATCGACATGCCGGCATATTGGATGCTCACACTGAACAACTAAAAGGGTTACGACCAACTCAATTTGAATGGTACGACCGTAACCTTGATGCATTGTTCAAAAGAGCGGATGCTGAGAGGCGAACGATATGTGAGTTAGGAATAAAGATTAATGAAATAAAGGACAACACCAACCAGGAACTTGGAAGTTTGGACTCTAGGGTTCGTTGTGCAAGAAGAGAACATGGTCAGACACATGTAAGAATTGGAGATATTGAGAGAACCCTATGGATGGCCAGAGATGCAGCCAGAAACCAGGGTCAAAAGATTGCCGCATTAGAGAGTATGTTGGCAAACCAAATGAACATGTGTCAAGAACGTTTCTCAAACATGGAAGCTGCGCAACTTGAACTTGAGAAAGAAATTAGATATTTACGTCAGAGGCGTAACTAATCTTAAGTTTCCTTGTTGTTCCTAATAAACCAAATAGACTTGGTTAATATTTCATGTAATGTTCAATAAATCTGAAACTTCAGAACGTGTAATCAAAACATATTGTATAATAACATCCTTTCTGTTATATCTCTATGTTATGAATCAATCTTTTCTTCCGTATCAATCATGCATGTAATGAATCCTCATATTTTCATGCAAAAATCTCATCATTTGTTATTTTCTTTAATAACCAAATGATTCTATTCAGATCAATGGAGTATTAATAAAAGATCTTGTATCGTTTATCTTGCAAAGACAATCGGTCAAGTTATTAATATTCTATTTACATCTGTAATATTATTCAAATCTACCGTAAGATTTCTTACAAATTGTTAAGGTTTCTTAAAAATTTCCATAATTAACCTAAAACTTTAAAAATCGTCTAAATACCAATTTTTGAAAGTGGATTTAAAGAATGAAGAAAAGATAATTAAACTTCATTTGAAATAGACAAGTCGGTTTGTTCCTTAGTAATCCCATATCAAGAGTTGATCATTGATAAAATGATACAACAAAGACATATCTTGAAATTAGATTACAGTAGGGAGTCAATTCAGTCTATCATCAATGAAATAATTAACTTCATTATTTAAATTTTTCTGATATTATATGGATTCTAATGTTGAGTTTCATTTATGTTTACAGAAAATGGACAACATGAACAATGCATATCAATCATCATCAGAAATCACCATGACTCCTGGAGCTATCCAGAAATTGGTAAAAGACATAGTGTCGGTGGTACTAGAAGGGACTACTGTAGTTTATCCGAGAAGAGAGACGGGTATGCTTGGTAATCAACACCCTGCAAGTTTCATGAAGTATAGGCCACCTCACTTAAAGATTCAAGAAGGAATGATCAACCCTACCATCAACCATCATCAAGGAATTAGGCATGGAATTTTACCAAATGGAAATAATCAGAAGAGGAAACTTCCCGAGACAGGAACCATCAATCCCATCTACTGCAACATCTTCAATGCTCAAGACCGTTATCGCAAACATCTAGAAGACCGCATGGAGTACCAACGTCAGCTGGGAATCAATCAGAAAGCTAATAGAAATTATCTTGTCGCACTTGTTACTGGAAGTGGTTATCGTGGAACTCTACCCTGGTGTCAAAAATGCAACCAGCATCACACCGGGAAATGTAGGGTTAAATGCACGAAATGTCAGAAAATAGGTCACCAGGCAATTAGCTGCAGGACCAAGGACATGAAAGTACAACCAACAACCATTGTATGCCACGGATGTGGTGGACATGGTAATCGTGTGAAACGATGTCCAAACTACAATGTTAATTGGAAAGCCAAGACCTTTACAAGAAAATGAAGAATCTTTAAAGACCTTGATAGTATCAAGGGAATGGCAACTAGATTGGAACAGATGAATAAATTCCTGTTGAAGATAAATAAAATCTAGTTTAAAATTTCCTAAGTTGTATTTCTTTCCTGTATTTCACTTCAAGTTATGATGGATGTAACTTAAACAATAATCTTTCTACTGTATCGAAAAATCTCCCTTGTAATATTTCCATAATAATGATAATATAAGTTAATTTCAATTTCTGTCTCATTTATCAAATGACAATATACAATAATTACTCCATAAATTTCTGATTTATATTATGAACCCTAAAATTTTCCACTTTATTTCAAAAAGGAATTACGTGTTATATCATAAAAACAACATGTTGAACATTATCTAAAACAATTTATAGAAATATATGATTGAACCAAACATCACATCACTTAGTCCTCAATTATACATAACCTGATCAACTATGTATAATTTAGGAAGAATTATGTTATGAAAGGAACAATGATATTTTCAAATATTTAAATAACAATCTTCATTCCAAAGCAAGATATAAAGCAAAAATAAACTGTTCAAAAATAATACATTAAACAACCCACAATAAATACATATCTTATATCATCACCATTATGATAGGAAATCAACAAAAGTATAAACAAGAAAAACACAAATAATTCACAAAAACTGATAGAAGACATCAATAGTGAAAATTATATTAAAATCCATAAAAGTTAATACATAAACAAATAATTAGCATCGGAAGTGCTATTGTTACAATTATTACAATACAAACAAAGGAATCTTCAATAGGTTGATCCGCTATGACAAATAAGACTCCCACCAACAAAAAAATAGCAAGAGCCACCACAGGATGAATCACTTTGATTATGCTGAAAAATAAATATAAACCAAATATTAAAAATAATAATGAGACAAATTCTTAAAAACAAAACGAGTTTTATTTCTTATTCGTTACAAGAAAATAGAAAAATAACAAGAACTTAATCCAAAACAACCCTAGCTCAAGATTTTACCCCCAGATCTTGTCGACGGTAATAGCAAGGATAGTAAGGGGTACAACGAACATCAAGATCGCAACCAAGAATCCAAAGTCTTCATCCGGAACGTACACTAAGTAGATGGTGGCAAGGATGACGTACACAATCGCTAAGATAGTTATGAGATGCGGCATTTTGATGGAAAATGAGAGGAAAATGGTTGATGGAAGGAGTGGAAATTTGAAATGGTATATATAGGCTAAAATGTGACCGTTGGGTTACTATTCCCGACCGTTGGGCACTATTTACTAGCCGTTATTTTACTATTTATGACCACTATTTTCAATATTCACAACCCTTAAATACGTCAGTTACCTTGTCTTGTTTGGTACAAGTAAATCTAACTGACTTACGTATCCGTAATTTTAGGAATAAAAATCTCCCGACAACTTCTGTTCGAAAATTCCATACTCAAGTAATCACATTAAATTTGAATTTCGGGACGAAATTCAGAATGACATGTGGGTACTGTAAAACCTCGCAAAAATTCGTATGATTAATTTCGGTTAATTAAATAAATAATCTCTGTCATTATTGTAATTACCATTTTTACGGGGAAATTTAAAATTTTCTTTGTATATTAAAATGGTCACGATTACGATATTGCCAAATTCACCAAACAACAAAACAAGTTATCGACACAATTAACAAAATATTAATTTCACTAAACTTAATTAATAAAACTAATTAAAACCAAACGGGCCTTTGTTTTAATTAGCCCAACCGGCCCAAAAATTTACCAAACCCATTTTCCATAATAATAATACATATTAGATCGACTAAGCATGCTCCAAAACATTTCGTTCATTTCTAATTTCTACACACGACCTACGTATATTTTTGCACATCCTCATTAACCTCCTAGCCAACTATTAGTGTGTTAAATCTCACGTTCCTACGTTGAGTTTTGATACGTTTTTACGAGGCAAAGTGTTTAGCCATAAATTAATCCAAACGACTTGTACTTAATCAAATTCTTAACCGTTTTAATCCCCGTTTGTTTCTAATGATTCCTAATAATGTTTCTAAGATGATTATATGCTCAAATGTTAAGAATGATCATGTATTTACAAGTAGTGTACGATTTTGTAAATCGTATATATGGAAATATACATGGTCGACATCCATATGAATCACCACAACATGTTCCTCATTTTGTGCTCTCTCATTCACTTTGAAACCAATATATTATTCATCTATGAGTCTATCATCCTGACATGCAAATAGTACGAAGAGTTCATATTGAAATTTTCTACTTACGTGTATATATTCAAGTAATATATAAACGTACTTGCATGCACTTGCTCTCATTCATTTCCATACTCTTTCACTGCATTATTTCGTCCTTCAAACTATCCTCACAAGACCTACAAGTCGATTGGTAATTATTTGGAAGCAAGGAAAGGAAATCGGGTTTGATATTAATATATAACGTTTGGGTTATATAGTGAAACGTGATTTTCTTGTGTTCCATTCTACCACACTCGACCTCTCTATCATCTCTAAGGTGTTTGTAAGTCTTTTCTACATGTTTCCATTCCATTTCACACGTTAAATTATGGTCATGCATCATATCTATTTTTGTTCGATCGTATATAGTTTCATATATATATTTTACGTACGTACATATTCTTAGCAACACAAACGTGACTAACCTCTATCTTGAAAGGCTTAGGAGTCACGTAGCACACAAATTACACCTTAGTTTTAATGTTACATGCATTTAACGAGCCTAAATTGAACCATATTTCACACGTATTAAATCACCTAAACACTTAGAAAATAATTCAAGTTTTTCAAAATATATACCGGTTTCAAACAGGCCACAAAACATACGTATAACTTTCAATTTCACGTAACAAGCACCCAATATTTTTCTACGTACTAATAGATCACCTAGAAAACTATTAGTTTCATATACACGACTTATAAAAATAATAACGTTTTGACATGCCAATCGAGCCAAAGTGAATCGACCCAAACCGGATTTTTCAAATCAAAACTTTATATAAAAACTAATATTTGTCGATTGGGCTCAACCAAAGCCCAATAAGACTTGACGATTAAATATCCCACTAGGCTCATAAACTATATTTTTGGAATCACAAAAGAAGCCCAAGTTCAAGCCCAAAATAATTTTCATGCCCTCGCCTCTAAATTTTTAAATGGGCTTTTGTTCTATTTCGTTAAGGCCCATAAGCTATAAAAATTAAGCTTTTGATAAAATAAGCTTGAAATTAATAAAAGAAGCTACGGAAATTTTTATAAAATTTTTATAATCATTTTTGTAAATTTGGACTAAAAATGTAACGCGACGACACCTAAAAGGACTAAAAATGCAAAACTGTGAAAACTAGGGACTAAAACTGTAGAAACAGAAAGATAGGATAAAAATTGATAATATATGATGTTACAAGCTTAGATTGTAATTTTGGACAAGTAGTGGACAATAAATGTAAATTATATACGAAAAGGACTAACGGTGTGACGCTAACGCCGTTAGTATAAAAAGTGTAAAAATTGGAAAAGGACAAGGACTACACATAATCTAATTGACATTCTTATTTTATTTTCTATTTTACGGCAACCATCACGTCATATGCATTTTTATTACGTTTTATATATATATTATTTATTTTTACGTTAATAATATATATAAACGATATCTAAAAAGTTAATATTATTACTTACGATTAAAAAGGTAAAACTACAATGGATATTTTAAATAAAGTATTTTATCATATCATGCATGACATAATAATTTCACTGCACATCATCTATTCGTTATAACGAATAATAATTATTCGTTATTCGTTCGTATTTACCAAATAGTATTTGGTTATATTCTCTGATAAATTTATTTATCAGGTTCCGTATCAAAGACGTTTCCATAATCGTTCCCATAAATCTCATCCTACTTTACTTTTCATCATTTCCAAATCAATCCAGGTGAGTCATAGCCCCATTTCCAATACTTGTTTTTAAACTCATTGGGGGAGATACATGCTTACATATACTTTGATAACTTGATAAGTATATGAAATAAAATACATGATTCAAATCAATTTCCTAATTGATATTAAAATAATATAATTTGTGATTTAAAATGTGATATATACAATACATGACATAATACTTAATTGAAATACTGATACTCGTATGATATTGTTTCCATTCAATTATTGTGATATGTGATATATATAATTTATTGATGAATTACTTGACTGAAATACTGATACTCATATGATAATGTTTTCCATTCAATTATTGTGGTGTGTGATATATATATTTTGCTGATGAATTACTTGACTGAAATACTGATACTCATATGAAAATGTTTTCAATTCGATTATTGTGGTATGTGATATAGATGTGTTACTGGCGAAATATTTAAACTGAATTTCTAATACTCAAACGATACTGTTTTCAAATTGATTACTGTGATACGATACTTGATTACATGATGTTATGTTAAATGATCTCATTATTCCTTGATGTTGCCTAAGTTAGCTTATAGCCATATAGTCCCTCAATCATGAGCCATTAACCACATGTAAAGTGGGTGGGAATATAGTGAACAGCTTCGAAACCTGTTAAGGATTGACCCCCTGTCCCACTAATACTTGACGGAATGCCAATTGCAATTGGTTAGTCGTATTAGTCGTGATACACTATATTCGTAAACAAATAGGAATTGGCAAATCACCTATTAATAGAGGGCAAAATCTGTCATTTATTTGATAGAACACCCCCTTCTGGTTAAGCTTGTGTGTCATGAGGCTTGGTGCAATATCTATAAAGGAAAAATGTATGTTTTCAACATATATTTAGATACAGCTGTATAGGTTTGACCATACGTGAATTGTATATCTGATTGATTTAGTATCATGAGTTTCCAGCTCATGTTAGGGTTATTGATTCTTTATTTAAATGTGATTAAATATTTATATGATTTATTTTTGAATATACTCGATATTTGTTTCATTACTGTTTGTATTTTATCAATGCCAAATATTCCTGAAATCTAACAAAATAAAGGGTTTTTTCCTAAAACTCTATGAACTCACCAACCTTTGTGTTGACACTTTTAAGCATGTGTATCTCAGGTAATTTAACGGAGCAGGACAAGACACGGAGTGGGCATTTATTACTCTGATAAATTAAAATGGTGTAAAAATCAAATTTGTCATTTTTACAAGCCTTTATATGTTTTTATAAGATTTTAAATTAAATGGTTCATCTTTTATCAAAATTATTATTTGAATGACAAATAACTTTCAAAACTTTTCTTTTAAACCGTTTTTAAACCGTTTTATGTGGTTAAAACTTCGATCCTCACCGTAACACCCAAAATACTTTTCCGCTGCGACAAACTTAAATTTGGGGGTGTTACAAACGTAACATTCGACGAGAGTCCACCTCCCTCTAAGACATCACCTTTGGTAAATGATGACTTAGTTGAAAGTCAAGCTATTGAAAATCAAGTGATCTTAGAAAATGACAAGGAAAATGAACCATTAAGCAAAGATATTGTTAATGTTAAACAATCCAAAAGTCATCCATTAGATAATGTCATAGGAAAAATTAATGAGAGAACACTAAGATCTAAAGCCCAAAATGAAAATAACGACTTTTGTTTTGTGTCAACCATTGAACCGAAAAACATTAACGAAGCCATAAATGATGAGTCAAGGGTAATATCCATGCAAGAAGAGTTAAACCAATTTGTTAGGAATGATGTATGGACATTAGTTCCTCAACCAAGGAGTCAAATAATAATTGGAACAAAATGGGTTTTTCGTAATAAAATGGATGAAAATGGAATTGTGTCTAGAAACAAAGCTAGGCTTGTAGCACAAGGATATAATCAACAAGAAGGCATTGACTACGATGAAACTTTTTCTCCGGTTGCTAGGCTCGAGGCAATTAGAATCTTACTTGCATATGCATGTGCACACAATTTTAAACTCTTTCAAATGGACGTCAAAAGTGCATTCTTAAACGGAGTTATAAATGAAGAAGTGTATGTTGCTCAACCACCGGGCTTCATCGATTTTGAAAAACCTAATCATGTTTACAAACTTAAAAAGGCTCTTTACGGACTTAAGAAAGCTCCAAAAGCATGGTATGATCGACTTAAAACCTTCCTAGTTGACCATAAGTATACCATGGGCTTAGTTGATAATACTCTCTTCACTAAGAAGAAAGGTTCTGATGGATCGTATGTTTATGTTGATTATGTGATTCGGGAGGTCGGGGATGGTGGAAGAATCCACCTTCCATGGTTAGAGAGAGAGTAGAGAGAGAAAGGTAAACTTGTATGTGTTTTATTGAAAGAGAAAATGTAAATGACACAAATGCAAGCAACACCTCCTAGTGAAGTCTAGGAGGGTATAAATAGGCCACCAAACACATGACTTTACATAAATGACGGTTTCAGTCCATGTGTTTGTGCCTTACATGATAACTAGTGTAATCCCGTCAATGTCGTTCCATTTACGTGTTAGGAGCATTCCCAACAATCTTCCCCCAATGGGACGACATAAGGGATTACTTACAACATTTCCTACAAGTACAAATACAAATAAAGAAAGGTCTTCATAAGCTCTTCAGATGCTGAGGATGGCTACAATTGACGCTCTTTGTCTTCATCTTGTACCTCGGCTTGAGAACTTTTTCTTCACTTGTAGGAAAATGATGTAATATGCATGAAATGGATTAACTTCCCCCCAATTCATGTTGCATGTCTTTAGCGGCTTCTTCGTACACTTCTTTTTGGCGAAGTTTCTGAATCAGCTTCCCCCCAAACTGACAACCGTCTTCAGCAGATTCGAAACTTTGATGTAGTCAACACGTCTTCTAACTTTTGAAGTTTTGAGTACGCAGCAGAATTTTTAGATAACACCATAAACCACACCAAGCAAATCTGACTAGTTACTTAATCACAGTTGTACTCAATGCGGAAGCTCCGTTCGGGGGTAACATGCAAGAAATCAGCAAGATCTTCTCACTTAAGTAGGCTACTACACACTTCACAACCCGCAAGAGTTGAAACGATTACACCAAAATCACAAAATTGAACCACTGATCATCTCTGCGGACGTTTCTCCGGTAGTAATAAAATTGTAAGCTCGATCACGTGAGTTTATTATGCGTCCCTAATGTGCACATTTCTTCCCCCTAATTGCAGATCCTCGTGGAAAATGAGTGTTTTCGCAAAGAAATCAAGAAAAGTCAAAGAAAGCAAAGAACACCCACTCTCTCTTCCCCCACGATGTCTTCGCGGAATCGGAAGCATACACACTATGTTTACGACGGAAACGGAGGCAGCGTAACCCCATGTGTCTAATTAACCGAATATGTGTGAAGTATCATAAATAGCCCGTGAGAAGGAACTGCTGATAAACAACTTTACTCTTTTATAATCCTCTCAGCTAACACTTTACCGACCCCATTATCATTCTATCGGCTCTTTGTAGTCATTACTGATGGAGAAAACCCAATATGACGAACTTGAGACTGAAGTAAAATAAGCCGAACTTGTGACTTAAACTTGCACTATTGTCTGACTAAGAACCAATATTGAGAATTTCAATAAAGGTAGAATCATATACCCATCCAACCATCCTTTATTGTATATGAACGTCTCTTGAATTATCCACATCTTTTGGTGACACTTAAGCACTACAACGTAACTCCTTTAAAGTGATAGCTATACACTGTGAGCACAACAACGTAACTCCTTACATCAGGTATAACCAGACAACTCAAGTCTTGGTCATTTGTACGGATAAAAGCTCGAACAAGGATCTAGAAGAATCATGCATCCAACCAACCCCGATATCTTCAAAATACTAAGTACACGCACCCGTAAAATTCCACTTCAACCTCAAATAAATAATAAAGAATTATCGCCGTAGTCACATCTTGCGGGTAAATTCTCAAAATCTAGCCTTTTTGACGGTTAAGTGAATCATGATAATGGTTTCTCGATCTTGTCAAAAATGTATCCCCGTGAAGAATTTGTAATGGCCAAAATACTACTCATTTTACCAAGTATAATTCCAAAAAAATTAACACAATGTATTAACATACATTTGATAATAAATTTTTTTAGCCCTTGTGTCAATTCTAATTGGATCCAATAATCATTGCAACACATGATAAAAATTTTGGATCAGGCAATTGCAAATTATATAACAACCTATGATTCATGCGTGAGACTATTGCAGCCCAAAAAAAATTGTGAAGCGTATATACTCCAAGAGGAATCCTTAGTCCAAAAAATACAATCCTCAGCCCACATTTTCATTTAATCAAACCCAACTAATTTGATCATATGTGCGGCCTGTTTCTAGATGTTATAACCATTTAGCCCAAAATAAATTAATAGACCCGAACCATCAGCCAAATGATAGTACCCGGTTTATCTAATAACTACACAAATATCACTTTGACCTAAACCTAATCACAAACACATTTTACTCCGCCCCACACTCACTTTTGCAGACAAACACTCTCCTAATCTCTTCATCTTAAAACTTCTCAGATTCATCATCTACATCAACAACGGAACACGAAACCTTAATAATCAATTATCACAAACACAATCATACCGTGACCTTTTTACTTCATTTGTTGCTCATTTTCTGATCAAGAAGGTGTTTAAGAGTCTTCAAGGTCCTGTGTAGGGTCTCAGGTAGGGTTGACTTGCATTGTTTTTTGTTATTGTTGTTGTGTTTGAAGGAAACAAAGAAGGAAAATAACATAATTGTTATATTTCTATTCTTTATGTTCGGAAATTAATTGAAGCTATGCTTCAACAATTAGATCAATGATGATAGATTTTATTTTTCGTTTTTATGACTTTTGATGTCTTCGAATCTATTGTAACACGAAAAAAAAAAAAAAAAAAAAAAAAAAAAAAAAATTCTGAGATCTTTGTTTCTTAAATTTTTCATTTCGAGACGGTGATGGGATTAGGATAGGTGATGAGATTTTCGAAACTTTTAACTTTTTGAAACTTTTGAAAAGTTTGAGATTTTCAAAACTTATACAACATCTGTAATTTTCAAAACTTTTGAACATATCGAATACTTTTGCTTATCAAGAATACTCCACTTATCGCAAACATGACTTTTTCGAGAACTTTTATTTATTGAGAACATGTTTATCGAGAATTCTGAGTTATCGAGAATGTGATTTCGATAAATAGGGTATTGTGTTCTCGAAAACTAGTTATGTTCTCGAAAACAAGTACATTTCGAGAATTTCTTATACAAGAAATTCCGACATTTCCGGCGATGTTCCGACTATTTTTCCGACCATGTTCATGCCATCATTATGACCATAAAATTCCACGGTTTGGTTCAAACCAGTCACAAAATGTTTCAGTTAACATATACGTGTAATATTTGGACAAAAATAAGGCACCCAAAACATATATGAAAAACTGTTCACGAAACTTGGACTGTTATTGGATTGTTTGACCATATAGGATACACAATTGAATCAATGAACTGCTGAACCCACAAAAATGTAACAAACAGTTAAAGAGTACGGTAAAAACAGTTTAAAGATCACAACTTTGACAAGATTCAACCACAAAATCAACAAAATAATAACCTGGCTCTGATGCCACTTGATGGATTGTATGTTTATGTTGATTATGTGATTCGGGAGGTCGGGGATGGTGGAAGAATCCACCTTCCATGGTTAGAGAGAGAGTAAAGAGAGAAAGGTAAACTTGTATGTGTTTTATTGAAAGAGAAAATGTAAATGACACAAATGCAAACAACACCTCCTAGTGAAGTCTAGGAGGGTATAAATAGGCCACCAAACACATGACTTTACATAAATGACGGTTTCAGTCCATGTTTTTGTGCCTTACAAGATAACTAGTGTAATCCCGTCAATGTCGTTCCATTTACGTGTTAGGAGCATTCCCAACAGGTTCACATATTGTCATAGTCCAAATCTATGTTGATGACATTATATTCGGATCAACTTGTCAAGAATTATGAGTAGATTTCTCAAAAATCATGCATGACGAGTTTGAAATGAGTATGATGGGAGAACTCAACTTTTTCCTAGGACTCCAAATTAAACAACTAGAAGATGGTATCTTTTTTAACCAATCTAAATATATTAAGGACATGCTTAAGAAATTTGGATTAGAAGATTCGAAACCAATCAAAACACCCATGTCCACGGAAACAAAACTCACCAAGGATGAGGAAAGTGAATCCGTAGATAGCACTAAATATAGAGGTATGATTCGAAGTCTACTTTACCTAACGGCTAGTAGACCCGACATTATGTTTAGTGTTTGTCTATGTGCTCGTTTTCAAGAAGATCCTAAGACAACTTGTGGAAAACTAGAAGGGGGGTTGAATAGTTTTACGTCTTTTTAATTTGTTATAAAAGATTGTTTGAAAGTTTTCTTTGTTTTCAAAAATATAGATTCGATGCTATATGAAATCAAGTCATGCACATTATGAACAACACTAAATATGTACGATAAATCAATAATAATGTAACTAAAGAAATAGATGAGAGTTGGAAAGATCGAACCGCGAGACAAGAGATTTATAGTGGTTCGGCTACAAGGTCACCTTCCTTGCCCTACTCCACTCCCCGAGCACCTAACTCGAGAGTTTTCTTCACTATGTCAACAAGCTCCCTTATGGCGGAGAAAACCTTACACACCAATTTACACACCACAACTTCGTCACAACTTATTCACACCTTCTACACAACTATTTCACACCTATTCACTACTTAATCACACCACTTCTTCACACCTATCTTCTACACACCAATCTTCTTCACAACTATCTTCTACACACCAATCTTCTTCACAACTATCTTCTACACACCAATCTTTTTCACAACTAACTACTAACCAATCACACTATATATATATCTAACTAAACTATCTTCTAACAAATATTCACAACTAATCACACAATGAGATAAATATAATGATGATGCTCTAACAACTTAGATGTGGAGATCACAACAAGTTGTAATACTTCTTGTCTTGAGGGATAGAAGTATTCTTCTCTTGCACTTGATAGGATGATGTTTGGATCACTTTGAAACAAAGGTTTAAGAATGTACGATCAAAGGATTAAGAGATAGGAAATTGAGATCTAGAACAGAAAGTTTAGGAGTGCAAAAGCTAAGAAAAATTCCAGATTTAAGGTGGTATTTATAGGCAAAAGATTCTGACAGAGGAGCGTGGCTGGTCCCCTTAAATCAAGGTCGGTCCCCTTAAAATTAAGGGGACCGCCCCTTATAATTAAGGGGGCCGCCCAGCTGTAACGGCCAGAATCTTTGTTATTTAGTGGGGAAAGTTTATTTGGTGAAAAACTAATTGATTTTGGTTAAAAATTTGAAATCATATATTTAGTATGATTAAAACATTTTTCTTTATTACCAAAAGTGTTTTTCAAAAAAAAATATAATAAGTTTATATAATTAAATAAACTTTGTATTAGTTAATTAAATACCCCTTTGATCATAAATTGCACTAAACACTTTGTTTATTCATACCTTAAGTGATTTAGATGTAAAGAGAAATGTTAATCACTAAATACTTGTTTATGTCACAAGTTTTAGTTCTATGAGTTTATATTTTGTAATAATCAAAACATAGAGATATTGATAATATGTTAATAATGTTTTTAAGCATTATTTATGTCAACAATCTCCCCATTTTTGATTATTACAAAACCTTAAACTCAATAGATCTAAAACTTGTTTTTAGACGAGTATTATAGAGTTTACATTTCTCTTCTCCCCCTTTTTGTAAAATCAAAAAGGTTAAGCCGAGTAAGCTTCGTGAAAAAAGTTTAAACGGGTAGAATGCTCCCCCTTGATGTACGCTCCCCCTCATTTGAGAGCACCAAGGGAACGAGCTATGGAAAACTTGGCTACAAAAATATTTGAAGAGAACAAGACACATATATATGCAAAATAATAATCATGCAAATAAAAATAGATTCATTCAAGCATCATAGAAATGATTAGCATTACAACATTCAATATGCTTGAAGCATATTGATTACAATAAAACAAAAGAAAAGACATAGTCCTATATTGCCTAAGAGAGCACTTGAACTTGCTTGCAACCCATGGTTGATTGTTTTATTTTTCTTGAAGGGGAACATAAGCATAAGGCTTAGTTGTTAGATGGGGAGGGATATGGAGAAGGGTATGGAGCGGAAGAGGTGGATCTTACGATGTTGTATCGTGTTAAGGGTGGTATTGGATGAGGACGAGTGAGAAGATATTCAATCCAAGAAATATCTTCACTCAAGTAAAGAATTTGTTTTTGAAGGAAGATGCAACAAGGGCAATAGTGAGTGTGGTTTGTAACTTGATCCAAGTTGAGAGAGTGGGGTAGGCAATTGTTGTAGGGTGATGATGGAAGTTGCCCTTTGTTGCGTTGTGCAAGATGCATGGCATTGAGATCACTAAGATCATGGATTTGGGATATTTCATCACGGAACTTTTGCTTTTCCGTGGCAATGCGGAGAGAGTCATTGTGTTGATATGGATGAATTGGGTTTGTGTAGTTAGAATTGTAGTTGTATGGTTGATCAAACTTGTATGGATCATTATAAATGGTTGGAGGATGAGATGAGTGGTTTGGCATGAAGGAAGATGTTTGGCCAATGTTGTATGGTTTGTAAAGAGGATCAAATGAATGTCCTTGTGAATTTGGTGTAAAGTTTGGGAAGTAAGTGGTTTGAGGTGTTGAGTGATTTCCAACTTCATTGGTTATAATGGATTTGTTTCGAGGGCTTTTTCTTCGCCAAACGGGTTTTTCCGTCATCCTTGCAAGCCTTGAGGCTTTTGGTTTTGGTTTGTTTGGAGAAGTCATGAAGGGATGAATAGAGAGTATGGAAGATTGGGGATATTTATAGTGTAAGATTTGTGTATTTATGGATGGATGAAGTTTGTTTAGGAGATTAGGACAAAATATGTTGGTGAAAAGTGGGAAATGTTGGTTGAAATGGGCTAAAAAGCAGAAAAGATTCTGTAAATTGGTCCAGCAGAAGGCCGGTCCCCTTAATTAGGGGGCGGTCCCCTTAAAATTAAGGGGGCCGCCCATCTGATGGTTCTCAGATTGCCAGAAATGGGTTTTTGGCAGAAAATTTGCAGAAAGGTTGTGTTTTTGGATTTGGATTCAAGCAAGTTCAATTTCTTTAGGCAATATAGCATCTAATCTAATCAAGATATAGCATGCATGCAAAAACACATAAGCAAAAGAGCAAATAAGCAACACATAATAAGCCAAAGGAGACAAATAAAGGCAAGAGCACTTAAACTTCCTAAGGCACCTATCTTAGATCAAAGGCAAAGGCAACTAGTGAGTTAAGCATCTAGTGATGAAACAAGATGACAATGTTATGAGTGATTTTGTCCTAGTGTGTGCCTATATGCAACAAATGTGGAGTTGTGATTGTTTCGACTTCTAAATGAAAGAGAAATTCTTAAGAAACAATCCAAAATCTCCTTGATTCGATTTTTGCTCGATCATGAAAGTCAAAGATATATATTAGATTATATACCTTGACAATTTATGTGAGAGTTTATGCATGATTTTGGAAGAAAATGTTTTTAGCATTAGTCAACAATGCAAGGAAAATGATGTTCATGTGATTCCTAGATGTGAGAATAATTTTAAAGAAAATTGATTGGGTTTTACAAAAGAGTATATGCAAAGGAAATAAAATTTCCCAATCTTTAATTTTGTGCGAAATAGATTCCTAGACTCAGAAATGGAGAAGTGTAAGAAAAGAAAATCTTATGCAAAAAAAAAAAAAAAAAAAAAAAAAAAATTGTCTAAATGCAATAAAATTTAGTCAACTTGTTCCATCATTCCTAATCCTAAACGTAAGTGATTGAATAATTCACGCTTAAGGGGTTTAGTGAATATATCCGCAATGTTATCTTCCGATGCAACCTTTTCTATAGATATGTTCCCTTTTTGTACATTATCCCTAAGAAAGTGGTGGCGTATTTCTATATGTTTATTCCTAGAGTGTTGCACCAGATTTTTACTTAAATCTATCGCACCTTTGTTATCGCACATAATGGGAACATTTTCTAACCTAATGCCATAGTCTATAAGAGCTTGTTTCATCCATAGTGCTTGTTGACATGCCTTTCCAGCGCTTATATATTCGGCTTCGGTGGTAGAAATAGCAAGAGCGGTTTGCTTCTTCGAAAACCAAGATGTTAGACAACATCCCATAAACGTGCAAATACCGCTAGTGCTTTTTCTATCTACGTAGTCTCCCGCATGATCCGAATCCGCATAGACGATGGTTTCTATGCCGGATTGATTGGCTCTGAACGGTCAACCTAATTGACCAGGTGATGGTCAACCAAGTCAAACGTCTAAAACCAATTCTCCGCGGAATATAGTGGTTTCCCCGGGTCGTTATGTCCTGACGAGGTGTGGATGGTAATCAAAACGGTTTCGTGATCGGGTGAACTTGGACAGGAAAAGGGTTTGTGTGATTACACTAAGGAAATACGGATGAGAACGATTTAACCAAGTTTTATTAACAATAACGTGAAACCTAGTTAACCTAAAACGTAATCTAAAAACTTAAAATCAGAATTTGCTTATACGTAAGCAGAAAAACATGCCAAACGGCTTAAATAGAAGCTATCACTTTATTTATGTTTTTGGTTTTTCTTTATTTAACAAACTACTTTTACAAACATAACCTAAATTTAAAAACACAAAAGTTTATTTAAATAAAACGCGAGCGCGCAAAATAAAACGTGAAATTTACGCTACGCAAACTCTACGGACATGAAAATTATATTTTTACGAACCTAATAATAAAAGAAAATTTTAGAAAAAAGAAAATTATTTTTTTGACTTTTTAATTATTTACTATTAATTAAAAACTAATTAAACTTAATTAAACTAATTAAACTAATTTAATTATAATAAATACTAAATGGAAAGTTAAAATTACAAAACTTTTTCTAGAACTACATTAATATAACAGAAACTTTATAAAAATATAAAAATCCCTAAATACTTATAAATAAGCTATTTCTAAAATTAATTACTTATTATTTATTTAATACCTAATTAAACTATTTTAATTATAAATAATACTAAACTAATTTCTAAAATTATGAAATTTTTTATATAAATATTCAATACTAGCAGGATGTTAAGAAAAATATAAAAAATCCTAGTCACTTATTAATAAGCTGCAAATAAGCTAAAACAGCCAAAAATAAGCTAAACCACTACACACTATATTAAGTATTAAATTTGGTGGGACTTGAATGAGAAAAGACCCTAGGGCGACTGGTATGCAGGTACACCTTATCACTCTCAAAGGCGGAGGTCTCAGGTTCGACCCCTGCCTCTCCCTTTTTGCTAACTATTTTTTTTTTCAATTTTCTTTTTACAAACTAATTATATACATAAACTTAAGAACTTTTTGTAAAAACAAATTTTCTAACACAATCAAATAAGCTCTGTGACAGCTTATTTCCACCACAGTGTACACTTAAAGGCTTAAGATTGAATTTAAAACTTGAATAAGCTACTAATAAGCTATAAGCTGAACACCAAGGTAAAAGTAAGCCAAAAGACAATTAGAGAAACCAAAATAAGAAAAAACGAAGGAAGAAACTCACTGGAATAAGATAAGAAGCTTGAAATAAGCAAATTCCACTCTCCTGTCCAAACAGGCCTGCAGGGCTTTTTATAGGCAATTTCAGCCCATTAAATAAGCTAAAGAGGCAAAATGAGCACTTAAGATAGCAAGCTGAGTTGATGGGGTTTCCAAAAATTCCAAGCTCTCACTGTAGGACCCACAGATGAGCTTATGACAAGCTAGTGAAAAAGCCCCAATTACACTGAATTTATCAGTGTTCACAGGAAAGGGAACAATTTGCAAAGCTAAAGCTAGCTTATTTAGTGAGCTGAGAAGCTCACAATGAGCTTAAAATCTACAGTGCTGGCTACTGAGCTTTAAAAGGAGCCAAATTACAATGGCTTAAGGTCACTTGAAAGCTTTTTATAAGCTTGTGAAAAAGACTCACCACACTGATGACTCAGTGTGATGAATAATTTTGATTAAAACTTTGAGATCATATTAAGCAGTTGTAATAAGCAGCAAATTAGACACAAGCACAAGCAATAACAATCAGCCAGAAGGGCAACTCAAAACATCAATAAGCTTAAGCTAAAATGAACAAATGACCAATAAATAAGCTAATGGAAGTGGACTCAACTACACTGATGAATCAGTGTAGTGAGTGATTTTGGGTGATCATGAAGGGCATAATAAGCAGCACTAATAAGCATGAAACAGGAAAACTTGAATATGCATAGCAAGCCAGACAGAAGGTGATTAAAAAGCAACAAATATTACAGACAAAGGTACAATTATGGTCAAACTACAAAGATGTGAAAATGGCCCATTCAAATGGGATCCCTGGTGCAGGGCAATCTATGTGCCAAAAGGGTCATTTCAAGGTTGATTTTCAATGAGCAAAGTGATTTCAAAATCCAAATTTCTTCTTGATGCAGACACACAGACCACCATAGAACCCAAATCAACAATAATTTGCTATTTCTAAACTATATTGAACCCTGTGCATGGTCTTAAAATCTGTCCCATTTGACAGATTTGAGCTTTTGACTTTTGCAATTTTTGAACAAGTTGACCAAGATGAACTACAATTGTCTTAATCTGAATCTAAATGGAATATAATGATGGAGCAGGACTTGCTAGGGCTAAATGTAACAATATTAAACCTAATCCTAAGATCTTAGACTTTGAAATCAACCTGCTGTGACAGATTTCTACCTATGACCCAATTTTGACTTTCACTCAAACAACCATGGGTTTTCAAGGCTTGACTATCCTAATGAAATTCAAATGGGCATGTCTCCACTAAAAATACCAACAAAATCACTTAGAAATGCTCTGAACCATCATTTGCCAAACACCCCTTAATGGGTGATTGTTTGATTTTATTGAAAGAGAAACTCAACAATCTGCCTTAAAGTTATAGAAACTAGATTAATTTAACTAAATTGATGCCAAACAAACTTAAATGAATAGAAAATAAAAGACAGAAATAAGCTGATAAGCAACTTCCTTTTTTTTTTTTTTTTTTTTTTGCTTTTGGAAACTTTTTGGAAATTTAGAATTAAGCTAATGGTATTCTAAGAAGTGTACTAAAAGGTATCATGGAACTGAGAAAAGTAAATAACAATGAGCAATAAGCAATGAAAAGCAATTCAATAAGCAGTTACTGTAATGACATAAAAGAAAATCTCTTTGAAGTTATATTGAATTCCAGAAAAGAGTTTTACAAACTGAGAAAGTTAACAATACTTGAAATTAAAAATAAACTTAATTTTACCCTAAATTACCTACTGAAACCCTAATTAACTACTGCCAAACAATGGCTACAACATTTTCTATATATACTCCAAAACTAGGGTTCCTCTTGGCTCCATTTTGTCCTTTTCTGCTTGATTCTTTCCCACCTTCAATCTATACCATTGGCTTAGTCAGGGTTGATCTCAACCTTTAGTTTTGTTTTGGCGGGAAGTTAAGTATTATAACCATTTGGCAGACATGACTTGTGGCAGGAGTACAATTTTTGGACACAAATGTTTGGAGGGACAAGGGTGTAGGGCTAGGGGTGGAGTGTTGGTGAATGGAGTGGGTAGGGTGAATGATGGTGTTGGGTGATAGCAGGCTATGGAGTTTGGCAGGTCACGTGTGGGGAGGGAAGGGATGAGTGGTCAAAAGGGGTTCGACTGGGGATTTATTAAATGGTTTGTGTGTTTATTTATTTTTTTGTGGATTGGGCCAGGGAATGGTGGTGGGCTGGTAAGGTTTTTGGGTTTAATAAGGTTTTGTTTTTGAGTTTGGTATTGGATTTATACAAAAAGGGTCCATTTAGGTTTAGGTAATTATAAATCACAAGGACCAAATCTGAAAATTCCATAATATGAGGGACCTGCTGTGAACTTTGTACAAAAGTTCTTACAAGGACTGTTTTTGCCAAGCAGAATAACCAATGGACCACTTTTGTAGTTTTCCATAACTCCAGGGACTATCCTTGCCAAATGTAAAACTCCAGGGACCAAACATGACATTTCTCCAAACCTTTCACCCAAGGATCATTTCTGCCAAATAAGAATAGTGCAAGTACCAGATTTGCTATTTTTCAAAGTTTTGACATCCCAGGGACTATTTCTGACAGTTTTGCAAAATACAGGGACCAAACTTGTAATTTTCTGAAAATTTCACCCAAGTGTTATTTTTGATAACTTTTTATTTTAAAAGGACTTGGGTTGACTTTTCTTGCAAAATAAATGCTCAGGGACTAGTTTTGCCGATTTTTGAATGTTGGGGGACTGAAACTGCCAATAATGCAAACTTTGTACGTTTTTTATCTGTGTTTGCTCATTTTGCATCTAAAATATATAAAACACAATTTTGAAATATTTTTAGTATTTTGATGCATTTCTGAGTGTTTTTGTATGTTTTGCAGTTCGGATTTGACTAAAAATGATGAGTGTTTGAGCACTCATCAATCCCCCACACTAAACTATTGGTAGTCCCTAGCAATCTTTTGAGAAAAACTCGATGGATTTGAAAAACTCTTTACCAAAAGCCATCACTTCTGGAGTAGCCAGGTGTGAGAACTGTGGTACACCTGATAACCGTGTGATTTTGAGCAAACCACCAGCTGTCAACGGATTTGATTAGTCTTTACCAAAAGCCGTTTGCTTCTGGACTAGCCAGCTCTTGATGGAATAGTCAACATCTTGGTGAGCTGATTACCAATTATGGATTTTCCACTGCCTTTACCACAAGCTATAATCTTGCGGGCTAGCCAACTCATTCGCTTTATGGGATATGGGGAGTTGATGAACCATACAATTTTGGGCAAATTGCAAGCCGTAAACGGATTTGAGATGTCTTTACAAAGAGCCGTTTGCTCCTGGACTAGCCAATCCCTTTTGTCGGTTAGACAAGGCGGACTGATTACCACAAAAAATTTTGAACTTTAGTGAAAAATTTTTGAAAAATTTTGGTAAAAAACGGGGGTACTAGATAGTAAAATGTGATAAAATTTGCTAGAATAGCGAAATACCCCCCCCCCCCCCCCCCCCCCCCACACACACACTTAGGATGAATATTGTCCTCAATATTCAAAGTTCCGGCTATTATGCCGACATTTTGAACGTAAAAGGGCAATATTACAAGCTAAGCGTGGAAAACACCATTTTGTATTTTCACTTTTGTAATCATAGCATGGGGACTCCTCCACACTTAGGGTGAAAACCCTATAAGCATGCTGCTGTTTTTGTTTACCGAGTCGCTAGCTTGACTCGACCCCGAATTCATTTGTCCTTGGGGAAGCATGATGTGGAAGAAACAATCTCAATCGGACTTTCATTCAAGATGTTTGGACAAACATTTGAAGCACGTGAAAGTTCCACACCGATGAGATAGGTAGACCCAGGCTTAAGATAGTATAAACTATAAGCGGTGATGCCGGGGTCAAAAATAAAGTCTTCATTCCTGAAGGAATGAAGAACAGGAGAAGTCACCCGATAGGTGAAGAACAGGAAGAAAACCATGATGAAAATCTTTATAGGATTTTCTTCCTCGAGATCAGGCTCCGTAGCCTGAGTTTGGATTTCAAGGGTTAAGCTCGTAAATATCCCGGGAGGGTGGGTGGGAATTTATAAATTCTCATGATTGAGTGCATATCCCCCCGGGCTATCATACTCCGGAGGAGTCATGATATGAGTGAGTTCACCGGAGAACTCCTCAAAGGTGAATGAATCATATTCGGGGAGAGAAATTTGAGAATGAGAAGTGGTACTGCCACTAATCTTCTCTCCCATATGATCAAAAGTAAAGGCTTCAAACTCCGGAATAGGATCATCAGAGAAAATGTCACTATCCTTAATGGGGATAGGAGATGAAATAGGTTTCTCTTTGAAAGCCTCGATTTTTGCAATGAGGAGACTGACATTCAATAATGTTGCACGAAGTGCTTCATCCTTGATTTCAATGTCAGTCTCATCATTCACTTCTTCTAAGCTGACTAGCTCAGAAGGTAATCCTCCCACATGACTGATGTCTCCAGAAGATAAAGAATTCTCATCAGTATGTGAAGTACTAAGCTCGATGTTGGGATTAGAGTTTAAAAGATTTTCGGTTTCTCCCATATCGGCTTCAAAATCAAGGAGACCATCATCACTTCCCAATGGAAGTGGATTGATGTGAGTAAGTTCGTTTGTGAACTCCTCAATAAGAGGGTCGACATCCGAATGAGGAAATGGTGCCTCCTCATACTCAACTTCTCCATAAGATGTACATTCATCATTAAAATCGGAGAAAGTCTCAAAATGATCTTTTGGATTTTCAGGGTGAGAAGGTAGGTCACACACATGATCAAAAGTCCCCTGTGACTCTCCTGGGATTGGGACAAGGATCTCAACACTAGACTTTATGAATTCGTCCGATTCCTTTTGAGGAACAGTGTCAAGATGCTCGTCCCCCATGTTCGGAGAGTGAGTGTGAACTTCGGGTGTGATATCAATAGACTGAGGGAGGTTAGAAGTACTAGCAGTTACGGAATTTTCAAGTTTCATTTGATCAACGGCTAGTGACTTCGTCACATTATTTTCTCCCTGATTCTCCATGGAAGGAATCACAACAGATGAATCTGATGAATCTTTTTGAATAATAACAATGTTATCTTCATCATCATCACTGTCATCATCATCATCATATAGAGCAGCATAGCGAAGATTGGCACGTATTTTAGCCGCTCTTTGCTCAGCAAGTAATTCTTCCATGCTCATTTCATTTCTAGCATCTCGTTCTTCAGCAAGTAATTCTGCCATTGATTTCTCACGAGATTCTTGAAACGATGTAGTAGCTAACCCCTCCTTAAATTTTTTAAATGCTTCAAGAACCTCATCACAAAGGTCTTGCGGGAATTGAGGAGTTGCTTGAGTAATTGGGTACTGTGGAGGTTGGTCTTGAAATGAATAGTCATAATTGTTACAAGGAATTGGATTCCCTGTTTGACAATCCGAACTAAAGTGAGGACCTCCACAGTAATCACAACAGTAAAACTGATGTGGCTGTGAGTCGTATGTGCTTGAGTCATAATTGTTATCGGGAAACTGCTCATAGACAAGCGTGTTTCCCGATTGACAATCAGAACTGTAGTGTGGACCACCACAGTACTCACAACAGTTAAACTGTTGAGTCTGGTTTGCTGAATTGTATGGATATTGGTCGTAACCAAAATTTTGATTATTTTGACAATCAAAACCTTGGTGAGGACCTCCACAATATTCACACGAAAAGTTTGGTGTATCATGATACGAAGCATCATTGTGGTTTGGATAATATGATTCTTGCTCGTATGAATGTGATGGGTAATTGGAAAATTTTGGGGAATCGTTGAATGAGTTCTGATTAGGATCATAAGCAAATGAATTCCTCGAACCACAAAACAAACAACTCCCGTCTCGAATATCATTACCACATAGTACACATGTACACCAACGACATGGTGAACCAAAAAGTGGCTCACCACAACCAACACAAGGGATAAAATCCGGAGGTGGGACAAGTGGTGTGCTCTTAGAGCTAGCAATTTCCACCACTTCCGTTATGGTCTCGGGTTTTGGTTCTTGGTAAACGTGAAGATTGGGCAAGTCGTTCTTTTCAGTCACTGCCCTAAGCTCAGTACGTTTGCTTGACAAACTTTTAACCTTATATCGTGAAAGGCTAGGATCAATTGTGAGCTTAGGTTTTTGGACAACCGTAGGTTGGACGTATTTAGCACTTTCATGGTTAGAGGAAAGTACAGGGTCCTTTGTCACCTCGGTTTCATGATCTCTTTCCCTCATCGGAGAGGGAATTGGAATCGAAGGTCCATCATAATCAACACGACATCTCGACATTTTTGACAAGGCCATAAGTTTTTCAACTTTGCTTTTAAAGACCCTTTGTTCAAAGAAATCGTCATCGAGAGATGCTATTAGAATCAATTACGGGACAAGTGTAAGAAGTGAGAATCAAAAGGATAGAGGGTAAAGGAATGAAGAATCAAAAAGGTAGGAGGGTAAAGATGGATATTTTTGGTGTTTTTGGAAAACATTTTGTAAGAAAGAAAATCTTTTTGGGTTTTTTGTGTTCGTTGAAAACTAATTTTACAAAGTTTTCGGGAATAGTTTTGTTTTTAAAATAAGAAAATATGAACAAAGGATGGTAAATATACAGTGAGTGTATATCCAGATTCACTAATCTGTAAAACCGTTTAGAATACGCGCACAACCTCCCCGGCAGCGGCGCCAAAATTTGATTGGCTCTGAACGGTCAACCTAATTGACCAGGTGATGGTCAACCAAGTCAAACGTCTAAAACCAATTCTCCGCGGAATATAGTGGTTTCCCCGGGTCGTTATGTCCCGACGAGGTATGGATGGTAATCAAAACGGTTTCGTGATCGGGTGAACTTGGACAGGAAAAGGGTTTGTGTGATTACACTAAGGAAGTACGGATGAGAACGATTTAACCAAGTTTTATTAACAATAACGTGAAACCTAGTTAACCTAAAACGTATCTAAAAACTTAAAATCAGAATTTGCTTATACGTAAGCAGAAAAACAAGCCAAACGGCTTAAATAGAAGCTATCACTTTATTTATGTTTTTGGTTTTTCTTTATTTAACAAACTACTTTTACAAACATAACCTAAATTTAAAAATGCAAAAGTTTATTTAAATAAAACGCGAGCGCGCAAAATAAAACGTGAAATTTACGCTATGCAAACTCTACGGACATGAAAATTATATTTTTACGAACCTAATAATAAAAGAAAATTTTAAAAAAAAGAAAATTATTTTTTTGACTTTTTAATTATTTACTATTAATTAAAAACTAATTAAACTTAATTAAACTAATTTAATTATAATAAATACTAAATGGAAAGTTAAAATTATAAAACTTTTTCTAGAACTACATTAATATAACAGAAACTTTATAAAAATATAAAAATCCCTAAATACTTATAAATAAGCTATTTCTAAAATTAATTACTTATTATTTATTTAATACCTAATTAAACTATTTTAATTATAAATAATACTAAACTAATTTCTAAAATTATGAAATTTTTTATATAAATACTCAATACTAGCAGGATGTTAAGAAAAATATAAAAAATCCTAGTCACTTATTAATAAGCTGCAAATAAGCTAAAACAGCTAAAAATAAGCTAAACCACTACACACTATATTAAGTATTAAATTTGGTGGGACTTGAATGAGAAAAGACCCTAGGGCGACTGGTATGCAGGTACACCTTATCACTCTCAAAGGGGGAGGTCTCAGGTTCGACCCCTGCCTCTCCCTTTTTGCTAACTATTTTTTTTTTCAATTTTATTTTTACAAACTAATTATATATATAAACTTAAGAACTTTTTGTAAAAACAAATTTTCTAACACAATCAAATAAGCTCTGTGACAGCTTATTTCCACCACAGTGTACACTTAAAGGCTTAAGATTGAATTTAAAACTTGAATAAGCTACTAATAAGCTATAAGCTGAACACCAAGGTAAAAGTAAGCCAAAAGATAATTAGAGAAACCAAAATAAGCAAAAACGAAGGAAGAAACTCACTGGAATAAGATAAGAAGCTTGAAATAAGCAAATTCCACTCTCCTGTCCAAACAGGCCTGCAGGGCTTTTTATAGGCAATTTCAGCCCATTAAATAAGCTAAAGAGGCAAAATGAGCACTTGAGATAGCAAGCTGAGTTGATGGGGTTTCCAAAAATTCCAAGCTCTCACTGTGGGACCCACAGATGAGCTTATGACAAGCTAGTGAAAAAGCCCCAATTACACTGAATTTATCAGTGTTCACAGGAAAGGGAACAAGTTGCAAAGCTAAAGCTAGCTTATTTAGTGAGCTGAGAAGCTCACAATGAGCTTAAAATCTACAGTGCTGGCTACTGAGCTTTAAAAGGAGCCAAATTACAAGGGCTTAAGGTAACTTGAAAGCTTTTTATAAGCTTGTGAAAAAGACTCACCACACTGATGACTCAGTGTGATGAATAATTTTGATTAAAACTTTGAGATCATATTAATCAGTTGTAATAAGCAGCAAATTGGACACAAGCACAAGCAATAGCAATCAGCCAGAAGGGCAACTCAAAACATCAACAAGCTTAAGCTAAAATGAACAAATGACCAATAAATAAGCTAATGGAAGTGGACTCAACTACACTGATGAATCAGTGTAGTGAGTGATTTTGGGTGATCATGAAAGGCATATGATGCGTGGGAATCGCAACAGGCTTTACATCTCGAGGGATCTCGAGAAGCTTACAACCCCCACCAGGCAGTGTACCTGATCGTTGTAGTATAGTATAGTGACAAGTACCGGGGGATTGATCGTTCAGCTTAGGAATAGTGTCGCTAGGATTAGAAAGCCTAAATACTAGTTCTAAAGATGAGGGATGATTATTTTTGTATTTTTATATTTTTATGAAAGCAAGTAAAATCTCGGGTTTTGGAAGAGTGGGCGGAATTAGTTGCTATTCAACTAACCTAATACTAAGATGCAATCAAAATAAAATAGTTAAAATGAAAATAAACTAATTTATACTAAAGTTGTGAGCAGTAATTGGAGAAAATGTGTTTACTTAGATTTCACTACTCCCTAGATATCTTTTACATGTTAATTACTTGTTATAATTGCATGGATGACGGATCGTATTCCTGAATACCATTCATGGGGTGGCACACATAACTCCCCAATTCTATGAGCTCTTTTCTCCTCCTACACCATGCCCAGCACAACTATAGGGATTGTAAACAGTGGCTCATGCATTAAATACAACCAATAAAGACCTAGTGCGCCTCGGTTCATGTTTCTTAAGACGTTCAAGCATGTTACCATTTGGAGATCTGCCAGTTTTCTTAAGCCTAACATATAAATCATTCATCCAAAACAAGAATAAACAAGTAATCAACACATAATCAATATCTAGGTTTCATTAGATCTAAGCAAACACAAAAGAGATCTAGCCTAGCATGATAGAATTAAGACAAGAACATGATATAGACAACCAACACATAGACATATTGATTGAATTAGAAGAACACTTATCTTGATTAATCATGCAAGGTATCAAGGGGTTGGAACCCTTGAAAAACCTGTAAAGTTACACCAAAATCGTACTTAGGGTATCTCCCAAAACTTCTTTTTTTAATGTGAAAAATTAGAAAACTATATATAGAAAAATAGGGCTGACGGCGTCAAGAGTAATCTTGTGACGCCGTCACCTCGCCGCCAAAACTCTCCTCGGACTGCCTAGATCCACTTCTGACGCCGTCAAGACTTAGGTACTTCCAGACCGTCACGACTCTTTTACTCTTGACGCCCTTCCTACGTGACGCCGTCAAAACTCTTCTGGGTAGTCATGGAAATTTATGAAATTTGCTCTTGACGCCGTCAAGGATTTGCTCTTGACGCCGTTACCTACTGTTCCCAGCTTGGAAAATTAAGACTTTGGCGTTTTCTTCACTTTTATGCTCCAAAAACGTCCGAATTGCTTCCTTTTCCAGATTTCACTCCCAAAGTACCTAAAATCACAAAAGGAACGATTTAGGGCAATATTTGATCAAATAAATTCGGATTCGGGCTTAAATGACCCCCTAAAAGTGGTTCATTTTTCGCCTCATCATATACAAGTTAGGGGTCATTTAACACTAATATAAAAGTAATTACAACAAATAATCGTTCCTCTAAAGACCAATAGACAAGCACGAAGGTCATACACAAGCACCTCACAAATAGTGTTTAGATACTCACATCTCTCGGGTGTAATAAAGTGTAAATTACAATATGGAAACGGAAGATATCTCTCACTACCTGTCATAGCAAAATTGATTACCATAGGCTTGAGAAAGGATCAAACCTCCTCCACATGGCGTAAGCACCTAGGATAAACTATCAAAGAGGTCTTTTAAAGGGTTGTAACGTTAGGTATAGGGATATGAAATACACGGTTTTGTTGGATAAAGGAAGTTTTACTGGTGGCGAGTTAACAATCTTGGTCAATTACATGTACAATATGGCGTTGCTAAGCCAAGACTAGACTCGACTTAAGCTAATAAATGAAAAATAACAAAAACATAAAATGAACATAGAATAAAAAGGGATGGTAGTCCGTATGTTTTTTCTCTTTTTCTATATATTTTTTTTCTTTTTCTTGATTTTTCGATTTTTTTTTTTTTTTTTCGCATACACTCTTACCCTACCATCCAAAATAATACTTCATAGGGGTTGAACATTTCCCTTACACTTGAATTTTTACATACTTTACATTTAACTAATCTAATGACTCGAATTAAGAAAATCAAAACACTTGGAGCACTTTTAAGATTAACGTACATATGGGGGTAATAAATGATGTTCTTCCCCATTACTCCATAAAATAAGTACTTACCCATGAGTCCCAATCGTCCCAAAACAATATGTATAAGGATATGACTCGACTTAGCAACCATGTAATCAATTAGAAAGTTAACTTAGGGTTTAACAAATAACAATAATGCACTAAAAATGAGCGCATACACGGAAGGCTAAGGCGATTTGGTTGTACATTTAAGTGGGGTGTAACAAATTCTTCCTTTAAGTAAAATGCTTAAAGTTAGAAACGAAAAGATAGGCTCGGAGGGGTGTACTAGGGGTTTCGTGTACTAAAAATGAGTACAACGCTAAGGGTGTGGGAAAAATTAGTTGACTTAACTAGCCAAGTAATATGACTTAAATGGTCAAGTAATTATAATACGGGTTTAACACAAGGGTGATCCTAATGCCTCTTATCATGTAGTAAATCCTACCACACGAATGTAGTCTCACTAGCGGTCTCGGGATGCATCACTAACGCAAGTTCTAGAATTTAAATGCTACCGGTACACTCATAAGTACTAATAATGAATGCTTTTCCTATCTAATCTAAAGGCGAACCTCACATATTTGGGTGGAAAATTTTTCTGAATATACGGTTATGTGCTAGTCATACAATCTCCTATCCATGAGACGCTTGCTATGGCTAAAGTTTCACTCCTAAATGTTGTAAAAAATTTTAAATTTGGCGCTAAAATTGCACTAACAAGTATTTCTCATAGTTTTATTACACATCTACTATTAAACAAAACAAACTCAAGCGAAAGTGCATATGTAAGGTATCATCTTTTTACCCTCCCCTTACACTTAAGATGAACATTGTCCCCAATGTTCAAGTAAAGAATGTAAAAGTGAAAAAGTAAAGAGAACGAAATCAAATACTCCCCTGATTCGCTCGGTATGGATAATAGGATGGCCAGGTTAAATCTTCCTCCAAGAAAACGAACAATAAAAGCTTCCCTTCCAGAATATAAATCATCTTCTTGTCATACATAACCTGTAAAACCTGACAAAATAGACAAGACAACCTCGCGTAAAATCGGCGGCATTCTATATAAGTTACTAAATCCTAGAAAACAAGATAAGATATAATGCTTGTGGAATGAAGTTTGCAGATCTCCTGGAGATTATAAAACTTAATAATTCACAAAAACCATAAGACTCCGTTAGAAAAACAAAACCGGTAAAATTTCCAGATTTTTAACTCCTGACGCCGTCAGAATGGACCTGCAGAAATTCTTATGTTAAGTTTCCGGAAAATTTCTGGAAAAACTTGGTCCTACTTCCTGGAAAATCCTGCAAAACTTCATTATGACTCAATACAAGCATTTGACTCTAACAAATACGAATATACATGCTCACTTAATATTGTGGAGAATCATGATCGGTTTGTTTCTTAAAAACATATTTGGGGTTTCCCCTTACACTTATCTTTTGCAAAAATACTTCTAGGTGGAGTTAAGACTAGGCCAAAACAACAAAGTAAAGTATTTCCACTATTTAGTTTAGAAACATGATCTACCAACAATAAAAATAAAACATGCATACGGAAGCAAATAACAATCAAACAAATAAAATCACACAAATAATAACACACGAAATGAATAATGTCACCGCGAGCACCATTAATTATTTCAAAACAAACGTAAACATGCAAGTAGATTGTTCAAGGCCAACAAAGGCCGCATCCTAAGCTATTACAGTACCAAATGTTTTAAATTACACAATCATCAATAAAAAGTTCAAAGACAGCAGAGATCATGAGGAGTCACTGGGGAGGAGGACCAAAGCGGTAGTCATAGCCAGGAGGGAGGTGTCCGGTGTACCCGTAGGGAGGGTAGTCAGTCTCTCGGCCTGGGAAGGGATCAATCTGCAGGTGAGGCTCAAGCTGATCCCGGGTGGAGAGGTGCTGCATCTGGCGGATGGTATGATCGTACATCCAATCAAAGCGCTGGTCAGTGGTGGTTCGCCATGCATCCATCTGACCCATCCAGGCACCCTGGTGTGCCTGCCAGTCTCCCCGACTCATGTGTCGGTAGTAGTCAGCCGTCCCCTCCTCATACCCCTGGAACTGGTGCTGCTGGGGGTCTACCTCATCATCAGCATCCTCCTGAATATCTGGCCCCCCTTCCTCATACCAAGTATAGGTCCCATTCCTCTCAGGCATCACAATGCTCATCTGCCTGAGGGATTTAGCCCTCACTATCCTACAGTTCCTGCAGTCGCTCAAGTACCCTATGATCTGAGGAGTAAGAAGACCATAGGAACGAGCCAACCGGGTCACGAACATCCCCCCATACACCTTGTCAATATCCCTCTCACCCACACTGGTCCTTAAATAACTAGCCACCCAAAATGGGATGTTGCAGTAGACATCCGCAGAAAAGATGGTGTACAAGTAGAACAGGTCTGAAGCAGTGACACGGTGAGTGATGCCATGACGTCCTGACAGGCTGTATGTGATGCACCTGTGGACTAGCCTAGCTATGGGGTCCCTGATAGATGCTGCCCCGGTAGTCGAGGTATAAACCCCGTTCCCTATGGTCGGCCAAAAAGTGATACACCCCATCTCACTCCTCTGAGTCTCTCCATGTAACAACCTCTGCATAAAAGTCCCATCAACCTCCTCTCTAGTATACAACCCAATCCTCCAACCAAACTCAGCCACTGAACATGACCGCAAATCTCCCCCTAGCCTAAAATACACAGTGGTGCCCCCCATATCTGTCCTAGCCTCCGCCTGATCAAAACGGAATGTCGCAAAGAACTCCCTCACTAACTCACTATATACTGTCTCTCTAGTCCTAAACAACCTCTCCCACTGTGGACCCGCAAACCCATCTGTGTGGATCCTTCCTAAAAATGCAGCCTCCAACCCACTGGCTCTTAGAAAATCCCAGTCAACCACAGCCCCAGCATCAATATGGTGGTTACACAACTCCGCATACTTGGTGTTAGCACCAACATCGTCAAACTCACTCCAACTATGGATTAATTCTCCATAATTGACCCTTTGAGATCTAGAGGAACTGCCCTTATGTTGACGAGATCTTTTGCTCATTTTCCTGGAAAAAAAAAGTGGAGTGAACGGAAGCGATTAAAACGAGAATTTTGATGAACTTTATGCAGTCAGACACATCTAACGCCGTCAAGAGTAATCCTGACGCCGTCAGATGGATCAGAATCCGAATCATGCAAATGCGAGGGAAAAATCAATTTTCAAACTCTTAACGCATTACCCAAACGCTCCTTTAATCAGAAAACATGGGTGGGGGGTCAAAGAATCCGTGGCAAGAGTGGCTTTCCCTAAACTAATGCATGATCCGAGTGGGATAACATAATCAACGGGTAACCCCATGTTCACAAATCACCAAATGGATGGCATTACGATTTGCTGATAATGGGTCAAGAATGGGGTTTCGGGCGAAAGGGGTTTTTCAAATTGATGGGTCCTAGGGACAATTGATCGAAAAAGGATGAAGAAAAATCACTTACTAAGTGAAGATTGGATGCAGAAGACGTCGAATTGGAGGTTGGAGAATCGGAGTAGCAGCAGCACTTTGGGTGAGATTTGTAGGGTATGGGTTGAAAGTGATTGGTTTTGGGTTAATATTGCAGATCCATCGAGTTGACGGCGTCAAGAGTTAAATCTGACGCCGTCAGATGCCCGTGTAAGGTGAGGTTTGGAGTAGTTCCATGTTCAGTCCCTGCACTTTGCGTGAATAGCTAATCATTAGTAAAACCCATGAGTAGCTATTCCGTTAACGAGGTCCACCAAGGTCGAACGTCTCATTACTGTCACGGAAAGAGGTAAGGTTGTAGAAGGGGTCGGGTGACGTTTTGGCTAAGTTGATCCCTATGCACGGGTCATTGGTGTGAAAAGAAAGATGTTGTTCCATAGGGGGTTTCAAATCAGTGCTGTTTTTGAGGTGCAACCTCTTTACACCGGGTTTAAAACCAAAAGAACGTTTCGTAGATAGGTTTGGGAATGTGGTTAGCAGGCATCCAACGAAAATGTTATGGAATTGCGATTCTTTTCTTTCTGAGGATGCTCACAAGAGTGGGGGTGATTGATGGTGAAGCACTTGGGTAAAACTTCTCGTTATCCTCTTGGTTAAACATCAAAGGGGTTGAGACCTCGAAGACCTTTTCGATTTTTTTAGGTACGGAATTTTCCTTGATCTTTTCTTTGACCCTTGACATGAATTGGTCTGCGAAATTCATAAACGCTTTATGAGTACTCTCCATGCGTGCTTCTAGGTGCTGGATTTGTTTTTCCTGATTATCCATGAAGGTTACCATTATCCCTTCGAATTCCTCTTGTCGTGAACGTTCAGGAAAATTCTGGTTGATAACCGTATTCCTGCGTAGATTATGATTCCACACGGGTTCAGCAGCAAGTTTCTCAATACTTATTAATTCATTTACCTGCTTCTCGATGCTTCCTAACAACTGTTCTTGGGTGGCACATGCGTAGTCAAGTTTTACCTTGCTTGGGAACATCGGGTCCTCCCATCCTTCCTCTTCGTATTGTGCCAACTCCTCAAGAACTTTCCAGCACTCGTCAACGCTAAGTCTATCTAGCCTACCCTTGGCTGCATAATCAATGGCTTTCCTTGTTTGATAGTCAACCTTATCGTAAAAGATTTGGATCTGGAGCCATGGTTCGATGCCATGATGAGGGACTTTTCGGAGTAGGTCTTTATATCGAATCCATGCTTCATAAAAGGTTTCATTTTGACGTTGTTGGAACATCAAGATGTCATTTCTAAGCTTAGTAGTTCTCCCCGGTGGGAAAAATTGAGCAAGGAAACGAGTGGTGAGATCATCCCATGTGGTGATGGATCCCGCGGGTAAACGCTCAAGCCATTGACTAGCTTGATCCCGTAGAGAGAATTGGAATAGGCGTAATCGGGTCGTCTCTCTAGTTGCAACATCTAGGTCTATGGAATCTACGATTTTGAGAAAGTCCTTAAGATGTTGGTTTGGATCTTCGAAACGAAGTCCATGGAATGCACATCCGCTTTGCACCAACCGGATGGTGTCGGATCGCAAGGGGGTCACATTGGCTCTGGTGAGCTCAATGGTGTTTCGGTAGCCTTGGTGGCTAGGTCGGGAATACTCTCCTAAGGTTCGGGGCCTAAGGGGTTCTAGTGGTGGGTTTTGTTGTGGTGGGATGATGGGTTCAAAGATGTTACCACCTTCCATGATGTCGGATGGTAAAGAGTTACGAAAAAAAGCACAAAGAAATGAGATAGACTAAAGAAGACCTAAAAATAAAAATAAAATCTTACTAGAAAGGAATCTAGCAAGTAGACCTAATAAAAAGAAATTCTAACCTAGACAATAACTATTCCCCGGGCAGCGGCGCCAAAAACTTGATGCGTGGGAATCGCAACAGGCTTTACCTCTCGAGGGATCTCGAGAAGCTTACAACCCCCACCAGGCAGTGTACCTGATCGTTATAGTATAGTATAGTGAAAAGTACCGGGGGATTGATCGTTCAGCTTAGGAATAGTGTCGCTAGGATTAGAAAGCCTAAATACTAGTTCTAAAGATGAGGGATGATTATTTTTGTATTTTTATATTTTTATGAAAGCAAGTAAAATCTCGGGTTTTGGAAGAGTGGGCGGAATTAGTTGCTATTCAACTAACCCAATACTAAGATGCAATCAAAATAAAATAGTAAAAATGAAAATAAACTAATTTATACTAAAGTTGTGAGCAGTAATTGGAGAAAACGTGTTTACTTAGATTTCACTACTCCCTAGATATCTTTTACACGTTAATTACTTGTTATAATTGCATGGATGACGGATCGTATTCCTTAATACCATTCATGGGGTGGCACACATAACTCCCCAATTCTATGAGCTCTTATCTCCTCCTACACCATGCCCAGCACAACTATAGGGATTGTAAACAGTGGCTCATGCATTAAATACAATCAATAAAGACCTAGTGCGTCTCGGTTCATGTTTCTTAAGACGTTCAAGCATGTTACCATTTGGAGATCTGCCAGTTTTCTTAAGCCTAACATATAAATCATTCATCCAAAACAAGAATAAACAAGTAATCGACACATAATCAATATCTAGGTTTCATTAGATCTAAGCAAACACAAAAGAGATCTAGCCTAGCATGATAGAATTAAGACAAGAACATAATATAGACAATCAACACATAGACATATTGATTGAATTAGAAGAACACTTATCTTGATTAATCATGCAAGGTATCAAGGGGTTGGAACCCTTGAAAAACCTGTAAAGTTACACCAAAATCGTACTTAGGATTTCTCCCAAAACTTCTTTTTTTAATGTGAAAAATTAGAAAACTATATATAGAAAAATAGGGCTGACGGCGTCAAGAGTAATCTTGTGACGCCGTCACCTCGCCGCCAAAACTCTCCTCAAACTGCCTAGATCCACTTCTGACGCCGTCAAGACTTAGGTACTTCCAGGCCGTCACGACTCTTTTACTCTTGACGCCCTTCCTACGTGACGCCGTCAAAACTCTTCTGGGTAGTCATGGAAATTTATGAAATTTGCTCTTGACGCCGTCAAGGATTTGCTCTTGACGCCGTCACCTACTGTTCCCAGCTTGGAAAATTAAGACTTTGGCGTTTTCTTCACTTTTATGCTCCAAAAACGTCCGAATTGCTTCCTTTTCCAGATTTCACTCCCAAAGTACCTAAAATCACAAAAGGAACGATTTAGGGTAATATTTGATCAAATAAATTCGGATTCGGGCTTAAATGACCCCCTAAAAGTGGTTCATTTTTCGCCTCATCATATACCCTTACACTTGAGATTTGCTTGTCCTCAAGCAAATGCGCTTTTATTCTAGTCAAAATACAATGTTGATTTTCAATGAGCAAAGTGGTTTCAAAGTCCAAATTTCTTCTTTATGCAGACACACAGACCACCATAGAACCCAAAACAACAATAATTTGCTATTTCTAAACTATATTGAACCCTGTGCATGGTCTAAAAATCTGTCCCATTTGACAGATTTGAGCTTTTGACTTTTGCAATTTTTGAACAAGTTGACCAAGATGAACTACAATTGTCTTAATCTGAATCTAAATGGAATATAATGATGGAGCAGGACTTGCTAGGGCTAAATGTAACAATATTAAACCTAATCCTAAGATCTTAGACTTTGAAATCAACCTGCTGTGACAGATTTCTACCTATGACCCAATTTTGACTTTCACTCAAACAACCATGGGTTTTCAAGGCTTGACTATCCTAATGAAATTCAAATGGGCATGTCTCCGCTAAAAATACCAACAAAATCACTTAGAAATGCTCTAAACCATCATTTGCCAAACACCCCTTAACGGGTGACTGTTTGATTTTATTGAAAGAGAAACTCAACAATCTGCCTTAAAGTTATAGAAACTAGATTAATTTAACTAAATTGATGCCAAACAAACTTAAATGAATAGAAAATAAAAGACAGAAATAAGCTGATAAGCAACTTCCTATTTTTTTTTTTTTTTGCTTTTGGAAACTTTTTGGAAATTTAGAATTAAGCTAATGGTATTCTAAGAAGTGCACTAAAAGGTATCATGGAACTGAGAAAAGTAAATAACAATGAGCAATAAGCAATGAAAAGCAATTCAATAAGCAGTTACTATAATGACATAAAAGAAAATCTCTTTGAACTTATATTGAATTCCAGAAAAGAGTTTTACAAACTGAGAAAGTTAACAATACTTGAAATTAAAACTAAACTTAATTTTACCCTAAATTACGTACTGAAACCCTAATTAACTACTGCCAAACAATGGCTACAACATTTTCTATATATACTCCAAAACTAGGGTTCCTCTTGGCTCCATTTTGTCCTTTTCTGCTTGATTCTTTCCCACCTTCAATATATACCATTGGCTTAGTCAGGGTTGATCTCAACCTTTAGTTTTGTTTTGGCGGGAAGTTGAGTATTATAACCATTTGGCAGACATGACTTGTGGCAGGAGTACAATTTTTGGACACAAATGTTTGGAGGGACAAGGGTGTAGGGCTAGGGGTGGAGTGTTGGTGAATGGAGTGGGTAGGGTGAATGATGGTGTTGGGTGATAGCAGGCTATGGAGTTTGGAAGGTCACGTGTGGGGAGGGAAGGGATGAGTGGTCAAAAGGGGTTTGACTGGGGATTTATTAAACGGTTTGTGTAGGACCTTAGATACTACAACTTTATCACAAATATAGAAGATTTGAAGAGGAAAGATGGTGACTTGGTGAGAGTATATGGATCGTATATGTGTAACTAGAGAGATGGAAAATGAGAGAATATTATTAAGAAAAACACACACATACACACACAAGCACACACCTCAAATGAGCCTTTGAGGTGTTTAAATAGTTCTTAGCATGAGATGCCCTATGGGCTTTCTATGGGCTTGGGCTTGGACTTGGTTACATGATTGGATAACTAGGCTTATGAAACATGACACATAACATATTAGCTTGCCAAGTCCAAGGCCCAATGACTAAACTATTACTAATCTTAACAAACGACACAAAGTTACAATATGAGAATGACCATCACTTCATAATACATATTTTTAATGCTAACAATCTCCCCCTAAGGGGTGGTCATTCGAATGATGCTCCATGTGAGTGGGTCTTCCGTGTTCTTTGTCTTTAACTTTGTGTGTCGTTGTAGAATAGTCTTTAGTCTTTGTTCCTTCATGCTTTGTGATCTTCGATAACTGATTTTCATCGTTCTTTGTTCCTTTGTGATGTGGAGTTATCTACCTTTCGTCACTTCTGCGTCTGTGGTGGTTGTTTGCCATTCCAACATGCTCATACATCTTTGGATTTTGATATTCATATGCACGTAGTTCCCTTTCTTACACATTGATCTTTAGTCTTTATACTTTGTAGATTCTTCTTTTTGGCGTAGAATCTTTCTTTGAACTTTGTGTTGAATAGATATTTGAGGGAGCTTTCTTTAACTTCCAGATGTATGTATGAGCATGTGGAATCTGTCGCCATGGAGATGAAGTGTCCCTGCATATAAACAGTTAGCAATAAAACATTCGGTACTTACAGATAAGAATTAGAGATCGTCAACAGCATAGTGTGAAGACTCCTTCTAACCCTTACCAAGGCCGTTCCCATGTCAGATACTCTCGAGAGAGCTTACAAGACCTACTAAGTAGCTCAATGACTGGGTGATTCGCTGGGGATCACTCCACGACTGTAGACCATTTGAAACCACTGCGAACACTAAGCGTAACCCATAAAGAATTACCGAAGTGACCTGCTGTCAGGGCTGTTTGATGTTGACCCTGGCAGGAATTTCCATTCAATCATTGAGAATCACAAAAGTGAATCCTCTCATAAATGTTCTGGCAGAATGCTAAGATCTGCGTAGGACTCTTAAGTTTACATCTGGCGTCCTTAATGATGAACAACCAGTGTAGAAATATCATGTGTTCCTATGAGATCTTTTGATGAATCTCGGGGCTCTAGACTCGATAAGTGCACATTTGGTTTCCTATGCGGAGATTAGGGAGAGGTCTCCTGCTTCAATATCAATCATCTCTAAGAGACATGTCGATAGATTACACCGGTTCCCCGTGAGAATGAAACAAGCTCTTTTAAGAGAACTTGAGTGGTTAAGAAGGTTTAGTGCAGTGCGTCACTGGGTCCATGACGTCTTTATCTTCAATACCGGTGTCACCTTAGTAACAACCAGTAGCATACGAATTGAACCCGGTGTCTGCCCTAAGGTTGAACATATGGAGGGCTATTTCTTTTCACCCTTTTTCATAACTTTTCTTTTTAATTCTTTAACCCCTTCTTTCTCCTTTCTCATTTTCTCCTTTTTCCAATCATACCTAAGGACTTCTAATTCTAATCTATTGGATTTGTCCTTGGGTAGATCCCTCCGGCTCTGGCGGATCATAGGACGGTTTTTCCTAACCTTAGTCACCTTATAACTCCATGACTATCCTATAATTGATCACATGCCAAAAAACCTTTTTTGAAAATCTCTCAAAGTGTTTATGATAATAAAACACATTTTGTTGACACTTCGAGAGTTTTGCATTTCTTTTTAAGGACTCCCCCTTCACATGTGCTCATGAATATTTAAGAAATTTGCACATGCGTGAGGAGTTTGCACTTTTTGAATTGATCCACTTTCAGTGAACATGACCGATTCGAGACACGCTTACATCACTAGTTAGACTAGCTTGAAATTATTACCCGTCCTGGTCAAGTCCAAAGAAAGTCTCTCGATATGGTACACTCTACTCAGACAAGTCCTATTCGAGACACGCTTACATCACTAGTTAGACTAGCTTGAAATTATTACCCGTCCAGGACAAGTCTTTTCGATTACTGACATTTTAAGCTTCGTCAATTCATTGGTACTTACTGAGTCGATCTCTTTTGAGATTCAGCCACAATCTTAAACATCTTTGATCACATTTTAATCATGTCTTCTCCCCCTCAAAAATAGCATAGCGTGATATTTTTTATATTAACTGATTAATAAAAGCTTTTTGGAGAGAAAGACAGATTTGATTTTGCATGAAATCGGAACATTTTAGTTTTTTATACTCCCCCTTAATGATAGCACATTTAAAATCAATTAAGGCTTTTGAGGGAGTTATCTTGAGCACTAAATTTGAGAGATTTTTGAGAAATCTTTTGAACAATCTTGAAAAAGTGCTCAAGAATTTTGTTTGAAAACGAGTTTATGCTTGAAATCTTTTTCGTTTGTTTAGACTCGAACTTTTTGAAAAAGATTTTGTCATTGAACGTACGAGTCCTTGATTTGAAAAATAATCAGAAGTCATCGTTTGGTCCTTATTTGAAATCTTTTCGAGTTATTATACCCGGACCCATGTTTTGAAAAGATTTCACTTTGAAGCACGGGTTTCGTACTGAGGTATACGAAAGCCATAGTGAAGAAACTTTTGAGAAACGACATGTTTTAGGAAAACATAAAAAAAGAACTCCCGCTCAAGCATCTGTACATGTCCGTATCATTGTTGAATGACATTTCTAGAAACGTACAGAATATTGATTTATACGAGAGACATGTCGTGAGAAGAATATTTTTGGATTTTTTTGATTTTATATTTTTTGTATTTTTATATTTTTGTATTTTGTTTTTGATGGTTTTTCAAATTTTGTATTTTGTTTTTTCAAAAATTATTTACAGCGAAGCGATTTTGAAAACATTTTTCAAGAAGATTCGAGAAGACGTTCTAGCTCCTCAGGAGTTAGGCTTCGCATGCCAATTCGTCGAACTAAATAGTCAAACCTTTCTTTTGGAAGGGCTTTAGTAACTAGATCGGCGAGTTGATAATCAGTCTTAACGAAAAATAATTCAACAGTACCCTCTTACACGTGTTCTTTGATGAAATGGTAGCGGACTTTGATATGCTTCGTCTTAGAGTGATGTACGGGATTGCACGAGATGGCTATGACACTTTTTGAGTCACAATACATAGGTATTCTGTCAAAAGTAAAGCCATAATCTGTGAGCTGTGTCCGCATCCAAAGAACTTGGGCACAACACGCAGATAGAGACACATACTCGGCTTCGGCGGTTGATAGTGCAGTACAATCCTGTTTCTTTGACGACCAGCTTACTAGCTTTTCACCCAAAAATTGTGCTCCACCTGATGTACTCTTTGCTGTAACTTGATCACCGGCATGGTCTGCATCTGAAAATGCTGTTAGATTGAACTCCGAATCCTTCGGATACCAAAGTCCCATGTTAATGGTGCTTCGTAGGTACCGAAAGATCCGTTTAACCTCTTTGAGGTGAAGTTCGGTAGGCTTTGCCTGAAACCGTGCTAATAAACAAACAGCAAATTGAATATCGGGTCGGCTAGCAGTTAGGTACATGAGAGAACCGATCATGCTCCGATATTTCTTCGGATCGATAGGTTTTCCAAACAAATTAGCACCTATTTTTGGTGAAGTGACCATTGGTGTACCAACAGAATCACAATTTTCCATTCCATGTTTTTTCAAAATCTCTATTGTATATTTAGCTTGATTGATAAAGATACCACGAGGGGATTGATGTATTTGTAAACCCAGAAAGAATTTTAGTTCCCCCATCATGGACATTTCAAATTTGCTTTTCATGAGATTTTCAAAATGTTTTGAATGATTCGGATTAGTGGACCCAAAGATAATGTCGTCCACGTAAATCTGAACAATCAAAATGTCATCTTTGAATTTTTTGATGAACAAGGTGTCATCAACTGTTCCTTTGGTGAAATTGTTATTGAGTAAGAAAGATGATAGTTCGTCATACCACGCTCTTGGAGCTTGTTTTAAACCATAAATGGCTTTTTTAAGCTTGTAGACGTAGTCTGGATGTTCCTTATCAACGAATCATTCTGGCTGACTCACATACACTTCTTCTTTCAGAGTTCCATTCAAGAAAGCTGTCTTAATGTCCATCTGATAGACTGTGATGTTTTTGTGAGCGGCATAGGCTAAGAAAATCCGGACTGCTTCAAGTCTAGCTACAGGCGCGAATGATTCTTCGAAATCTATCCCTTCTTCTTGTGGATATCCTTTAGCCACGAGACGAGCTTTGTTGCGAATAACAGTCATTTCCTCATCCAGTTTGTTCTTCCACAACCACTTGAGATCAAGAACTCGTTTATCAAGTGGTCGTTCAACAAGTTCCCAACTGTCATGTAACAGGTATTGAAGAAATTCCTCCTGCATCGCTTCAATCCATGGGTTTTCTGCCATTGCTTCCCGAATGTTCTTAGGTACTTTGGTGCTTATTAAGCAAATGTAAATGCACAATTCGAGATCGGTGGCAAGTTGTCTCCTCGTCTGAACTGGCATTGAAGGATCACCAATAACATGTACTAACGGATGGTCTTTTGTCCATTGAAACGTAGAAGGGTACCTTTGGTTGAACGAATGTGTGTTAGATGGTTCTTGTAACCTTGGAGAAGATTCAGCAGAGTCTGATGCAAACGGGTTTTCAAATACTTCTTCTTCTCCTTCTAACGCAACATCGTTTGAATTATTTGTTGGTTCTTCTTGAAAATTTGTGTTTTGGTTTTGCTCGTCAACTCTTGGTAGATCAGTTTCAAGTACTGGTGTTGCTTGAGTAGATGTAGATGATGTTGATGTAGTTGGTGCTTCAGCTTCGATTGTAGTAGATGCATCCTGTGATGGTGGTGGTTGATGGTTTTGAGCGGGTGCAGCGGAATGTTGTGGAGATGCATTTGTCGAAGTTCCACCATAATATTCATCAAACATTAACTCGAAGAAATTTTCCAGTTCTTGTTCTGAAGGTTTATCCGTGTTTGTTGACTGAGCTCCTTGAGGTACGAGTCCTGAACTGATGTGTCCAGAAGTCTGCATGTTTGGTGCGGGTCCTAATCCGTTTTGATTAGAAGCCATCGGATTAAGCGCGGGTTCTAGAGCGTATCTCTCAGAAGCCATTTGTGAAATCTCGTCAAACTTCACATTCATCGTCTCCATTATCCTTTTCGTTCTTCTATTATACACCCTGAATGCCCTCGAGTTTTCTGAATATCCAATGAAGATTCCAATATCACCCTTAGCTTTTAACTTCCCTAGATCTTCTCTGTCATTCGTCGGATAGCACAAAGCGCCAAAAACGTGAAGGTAAGAGATGTCAGGTTTGCGGTTGTTCACTAGCTCATATGGGGTTTTATTGAATCTCGGATGGACTAAGGATCGGTTTTGAGTAAAGCAAGCAGTGGCTACAGCATCAGCCCATAAGAATAGAGGTGCACTAGAAAAAATTAGCATTGTGCGAGCAGCTTCCACAAGAGTTCTGTTTCTTCTTTCAACTACCCCATTCTGCTGTGGAGTTCTAACAACTGATGTTTGGTATGTGATTCCAACATCTTTAAGGTAAGTTCTTAACTCCTGGTTTGTAAATTCTGTGCCATTGTCTGTTCTTATAATCCTTACTAGAGCTTGAAGTAGAACTTGAATACGCTTCAGAAAGGTGATGATGATGCCTGGTGCTTCGTCTTTTGATCTCAAAAACTTTACCCATGTATATCTTGAATAATCATCAACAATAACAAGAATATACTTCTTCCCATTAATGTTTTCAACTCTCATTGGGCCACATAAGTCCATATGCAACAAATGTAACCTTGCTTCCGAACTAGGTACGGTTTTAGGTTTATATGATGCTCTTTTGCTTTTTCCTTGTTCGCATGATGGACATAGATGATCCTTGGTGAATTTGAACTTAGGAATTCCGGTGACGATGTTGTCTTTGGCTAACTTGTTGATGGTGTCGAAATTGAGATGGGATAAACGTCTATGCCACAGCCAGGACTTAGTATCTGATGCCCTTGTCATAAGACAAATTGGTGATGTAGAAGCCATTTGGTTGATGTCGATAGCATACAAGTTTGTACCACGATTTCCAGTTAAGAGATCATCACCAACCAAATTTCTAATAAAGACCGTGTTTCTCCTGAATGCAACTTCCAAATCTGCATCACAAAACTGCCCGACTGAAAATAAGTTGTGACCCAACCCTTCGACGTAATAAACTCGAGTGATTAAAAAATTCCCAAACCGAAGATCTCCATAACCCTGAATAGCTGCTACATGATCATTTCCAAAACGTACAGTTCCCATGAATTTCCAGATGAAGTTGATCAGCAGCTTTAAATTCCCGGTCATGTGCTTGGAGCAACCCGAGTCGACGATCCAAAGACATATTTCGATAACCTGCCAAGAACAGAAGAGTTTGGATTTGGAAACCGTTTTGAATTTGGTTCCGTGGGGTTAGGAGTAAAAGCAGAATCACACTCATAGACATTTGCTACTTGTTTAGCTTGAGTTATTTCTAATTTGCCGTCCTTAAGAGTGAACTCTCTACCCGTCGGAATCCACATACAAAACTTAAGATAGCAAATGTTATCGATGAGTATCCGACTATGTTATGACCACAATATTCACGGATGGTGCAAAAACAAGTCATAGAATGAAAACTGTTATCTTGGACTAAAAAGGACACAAGAAAAAAACAGTTTCATAAAACCGTGTAATACCAAAAGACTCTTTTTAGACCATTTTGGATACAAGGAATATGTATTGAAACTGTTTATGAATGATAGAAAATTTTTTGCTCCGTACCAAAAAAATGGTAAAAAACAGCTTCAAACAATGATGTACGAACCACAAAAATCAAGAAAGTAACAACTTGGGTGATGATACCAATTGTAGGATCAAAAATATACATGATTTATGTGGTTCGGGAGGTCGAGGTTGATGATTAAAGATGAACTCCATATTTAGTTTTAGAGAGAGAAAGTAGAGAGAGGGTGGAGAAAATGGATAATATTAAGATGAAAGTAAAGATACACAATTTCCCACCCCCCTCATGGAGAGTCATGAGGGGTATTTATAGGCTCTACACATCACAAGTTTGCCTAGTTAACATAAGTAGTCCCTATTGGCACAACTTGCTACATATCTAGTCCATTTCAGGTGTGTGACGTTATCTTAATAAAATAGCGAGGCTAACAGTTTGTGTGTTTATTTATTTTTTTTGTGGATTGGGCCAGGGAATGGTGGTGGGCTGGTAAGGTTTTTGGGTTTAATAAGGTTTTGTTTTTGAGTTTGGTATTGGATTTATACAAAAAGGGTCCATTTAGGTTTAGGTAATTATAAATCACAAGGACCAAATCTGAAAATTCCAGAATATGAGGGACCTGTTGTGAACTTTTTACAAAAGTTCTTACAAGGACTGTTTTTGCCAAGCTGAATAACCCATGGACCACTTTTGTAATTTTCCATAACTCCAGGGACTATCCATGCCAAATGTAAAACTCCAGGGACCAAACATGACATTTCTCCAAACCTTTCACCCAAGGATCATTTCTGCCAAATAAGAATAGTGCAAGTACCAGATTTGCTATTTTTCAAAGTTTTGACATCCTAGGGACTATTTCTGACAGTTTTGCAAAATACAGGGACCAAACTTGTAATTTTCTGAAAATTTCACCCAAGTGTTATTTTTGATAACTTTTTATTTTAAAAGGACTTGGGTTGACTTTTCTTGCAAAATAAATGCTCAGGGACTAGTTTTGCCAATTTTTGAAAGTTGGGGGACTGAAACTGCCAATTATGCAAACTTTGTACGTTTTTTATCTGTTTTTGCTCATTTTGCATCTAAAACATATAAAACACAATTTTGAAATATTTTTAGTATTTTGATGTATTTCTGAGTGTTTTTGTATGTTTTGCAGTTCGGATTTGACTAAAAATGATGAGTGTTTGAGCACTCATCACGGATCCCTTAGGATACCATTATCCTAAGTGTATAGTGCCTTTAATGTATCGGAAGATACGCTTAACCGCTTCTAGGTGAGAGGTTTTGGGATCCTCTTGAAAACGGGCACAAAGGCAAACACTAAACATGATATCGGGTCTACTTGCCGTCAAGTATAGTAAACTACCTATCATTCCTCTATACTTGGTGTTATCTACGGACTCGCCTTCATCATCCTTTGTGAGTTTACTTCCGTAGACATGGGAGTTTTCATGGGTTTTGAGTCTTCTAGGCCAAATTTCTTAAGCATTTCCTTAATGTACTTAGATTGGTTAAAGAATATTCCATCTTCTAATTGTTTTATTTGTAATGCTAGGAAGAAGTTAAGTTCACCCATCATACTCATCTCAAACTCATCATGCATGATTTTGGCAAATTCATCACACATGTCTTGACAAGTCGATCCAAATATAATGTCATCAACATATATTTGAACAATGATGAGATTTGGGTCTTTCCTTTTAGTGAAAAGAGTGTTATCTACCATTCCCATGGAATAATCATGTTTAATAAGGAAAGCTTTTAATCGATCATACCAAGCTTTGAGAGCTTGTTTGAGTCCATACAAAGCTTTCTTTAACTTATAAACATAATCAGGTTTTGCGAAGTCAATGAATCCTAGAGGTTGTGCCACATATACCTCCTCATTGATAAAACCGTTAAGGAATGCACTTTTCACGTCCATTTGGAATAACTTAAAATCTAGAGCGCATGCATAGGCAAGTAGTATCCTAATAGATTCTAATCTAACTACGGGGGCATAAGTTTCGTCATAATCAATTCCTTCTTGTTGATTATAACCTTGGGCAACTAACCTAGCTTTATTCCTAGTAACTACTCCATTTTCATCTAATTTATTCCTATATACCCATTTAGTTCCTATGATGGTCATATTCATTGGATTTGGGACTAATTCCCAAACATCATTTGCCTTAAATTGATTTAATTCTTCTTGCATAGCTATAACCCAACTTTCATCTTTTAAAGCCTCATTAATATTCTTAGGTTCTATTGCTGAGAAGAAACAAAAGAAATTATTTTTATCTTGAGCTTGTGACCAAAGGGTTCTTTGGTTAAGATGTCCTATTATATTATCTAGTGGATGTGATCTAGATTCTTTAACATTTACAATTTCGTTGTTTCCTAAGTTAATGTTTTCATTATCATTGCCTATGGGTTTTGTTTTACTAACCTCAATAGTTTCTTCTTCGACTAAGTCATCATCTTCTAAAGGTAAAGTTTTTGGAGGTGGTGGTGTTTCATCAAATGTTACATTTAGTGATTCTTCTACTTTCATGGAGTGTTTGTTAAGTATTATATATGCTTTACTATTTTGTGAGTATCCTAAAAATATTCCTTCATACGATTTTGGATCAAACTTAGTGAGGTAGTCCTTAGTGTTTAGAATATAACATTTACTTCCAAATACCCTAAAGTAGCTTAAGTTTGGTTTTCTATCTCTTAGTAACTCATAAGGAGTTTTTCCTAGAATTCTCCTAATTGATACCCTATTAATAATATATGTTGAAGTATCTACGGCGTGACACCAAAATTTTTGTGGGATGGATTGTTCATTTAACATTGTTCTACTCATTTCTTGTAGTGACCTATTTTTTCTTTCTACTACGCCATTTGATTGAGGAGTACGAGGAGCGGAGAAATTGTGAGATATTCCATTTAAATCACAATATTTTCCGAATTGTACTTCATTGTCAAATTCCCTACCATGGTCCGTCCTAATGGCTACTATTGTGCATCCTAATTTATTTTGAATCATTTTACTAAATATTTTGAATTTTTCAAAGGCTTGGGTCTTGTCACTTAAAAACCTAGTCCACGTGTATCGTGAGTAGTCATCCACTATTACTAAGGTATATTTGTTCCCTCCATAGATCCGCACAGCGGATGGACCAAAAAGATCCATATGTAATAATTCTAGGCACCTAGTAGTGGATACTATATTCTTAGCTTTGTGACTAGCACGAATTTGTTTTCCAATTTTACATGCATCACAAAAATGCTTGTCATATTTTAGATTAGGAAAATTTCTAACTAGTTCCTTAGAGGCCAAAGATTGTATTTGTTGCATGTTAGCATGTCCTAATCTCCTATGCCACAATGTGGAGTTTTCATCTAGGGTCGTTAGGCATATCCTATCCTCAGGCTTGTTTCCTAGTTTCATAACATATATGCCTCCTTTCCTAATTCCTCTACCTATAATTTTTCCATTCTTAACTATTTCGCTATCCTCTTCGGTAAAAGTGACTCTACATTTATTATCACATATTTGTCCTATACTAAGCAAGTTATATGTTAAATTATCTACATGCTCTACATTTTCAATAGTAAGTGAGTCTTGAGAAATCGTACCTTTGCCAATGATTTTTCCACGTAAGTCACTACCGAAAATAACGTTACCTCCATTGTATGCCTTGTATGTAGAGAATAGCTTGCGGTTCCCCGTCATGTGCCTCGAACATCCGCTATCCTTGATCCATTCGTCAGGCTCCAAGTCAATTCCTAAACATATTTCGTCAGTTCCTTTTGCCATAAAACACTTTTCGTCTCTTGGCTTTTCCACTTCTTCTTTGTCACTATCACTCCATGTTCCACTAACAAATGCTCCTTGATTTTCATAACCCGGCAGCTTTAGACATTCGCCAATGAGATGATTTGGACTTCCACATCTAAAGCACTTTCTTTTCCCGTAGTTGTCACTACTATTTCTTTGGAACGGTTTTCTTTCGTCTCGTGATGATCTAGTGAATCTTCCTCGTCTCTTGAAGAATTTCTTGAATTCTCTTACGGCCATTGCATATTCTTCGTCTTCACTTTCGTCACTTGAATCATCATCATCACTAGGTTCCTTTTTGGCTTTTAGAGCAATGGATTTGGTTTGTTCTTTTTTGACTTTGACCGTTTCCGAATCTCTTCTTATAATTTCTTCATGGACCTTCAAGTTGCCAATAAGTTCATCTAGTAATAACGTCATCAAGTTCTTTGATTCTTCAATTTCCGTGACTTTAGCTCGCCATTTCGGATGCAATGCCCTAAGAAATTTCCTAACACAATTTTTACTAGAAAATGTCTCATCAAGTGCTTTTAAACTTGTGATAATAGTGTTAAATTTAACAAAAGCATTATCAATTGATTCCTCTTCCGGAATCGTAAATTGTTCATATTGTTGTACAAGAAGATATATTTTGTTATCTTTAACTTGACTATTACCTTGGTGAGTAATTAGTAAAGAATCCCAAATTTCTTTTGCGGTTTTACACATAAAAATTCTTTCATATTCTTTGCGTGGTAACGCATTATAAATGACCATTTTAGCCTCATTATTTTTTGATAGTTTCTTTTTCAAATCATCATTTTGTTTTTCAAAAGATACAATTTCATCCATTTTAGTTTCAACATTATATTGAATAGGGGGAAAATCACCAAAGGTAATAATATGCCAAAGATCAAGATCTTTTGATTTCACATAAGTTTCGAATCTATTTTTCCAATATAAAAATCCATCACTTTCAAATAGTGGTGGTCTTTGCATAGATTTCCCTTCTAAATATTTTAAAGATTCCATAGATCGTTACAAGTTTTAAAATACAATATATTTTAAAAAATCTTACTAGACGTGGCTCTTGATACCAATTGTGGAAAACCAGAAGGGGGGGTTGAATAGTTTTACGTCTTTTTAATTTGTTATAAAAGATTGTTTGAAAGTTTTCTTTGTTTTCAAAAATATAGATTCGATGCTATATGAAATCAAGTCATGCACATTATGAACAACACTAAATATGTACGATAAATCAATAATAATGTAAGTAAAGAAATAGATGAGAGTTGGAAAGATCGAACCGCGAGACAAGAGATTTATAGTGGTTCGGCTACAAGGTCACCTTCCTTGCCCTACTCCACTCCCCGAGCACCTAACTCGAGAGTTTTCTTCACTATGTCAACAAGCTCCCTTATGGCGGAGAAAACCTTACACACCAATTTACACACCACAACTTATTCACACCTTCTACACAACTATTTCACACCTATTCACTACTTAATCACACCACTTCTTCACACCTATCTTCTACACACCAATCTTCTTCACACCTATCTTCTACACACCAATCTTCTTCACAACTATCTTCTACACACCAATCTTCTTCACAACTAACTTCTACACACCAATCTTCTTCACAACTAACTACTAACCAATCACACTATATATATATATATATATATATATATATATATATATATATATATATATATATATATATATATATATATATATATATATATATATATCTAACTAAACTATCTTCTAACAAATATTCACAACTAATCACACAATGAGATAAATACAATGATGATGCTCTAACAACTTAGATGTGGAGATCACAACAAGTTGTAATACTTCTTGTCTTGAGGGATAGAAGTATTCTTCTCTTACACTTGATAGGATGATGTTTGGATCACTTTGAAAAAAAGGTTTAAGAATGTATGATCAAAGGATTAAGAGATAGGAAATTGAGATCTAGAACAGAAAGTTTAGGAGTGCAAAATCTAAGAAAAATTCCAGATTTAAGGTGGTATTTATAGGCAAAAGATTCTGACAGAGGAGCGTGGCCGGTCCCTTTAATTCAAGGCCGGCCCCCTTAAAATTAAGGGGACCGCCCCTTATAATTAAGGGGGCCGCCCAGCTGTAACGGCCAGAATCTTTGTTTTTTAGTGGGGAAAGTTTATTTGGTGAAAAACTAACTGATTTTGGTTAAAAATTTGAAATCATATATTTAGTATGATTAAAACATTTTTCTTTATTACCAAAAATGTTTTTCAAAAAAAATATATAATAAGTTTATATAATTAAATAAACTTTGTATTAGTTAATTAAATACCCCTTTGATCATAAATTGCACTAAACACTTTGTTTATTCATACCTTAAGTGATTTGGATGTAAAGAGAAATGTTAATCACTAAATACTTGTTTATGTCACAAGTTTTAGTTCTATGAGTTTATATTTTGTAATAATCAAAACATAGAGATATTGATAATATGCTAATAATGTTTTTAAGCATTATTTATGTCAACACAACTCATCTCGAAGCCGTTAAAAGGATTTTTAGATATATTAAGGGCACTACACATTTAGGTTTATGGTATCCCAAAGGAACGGGAACGGACACCATAGTGGATGCCGACTTGGATCATGCCGGTGACTATGTTGATAGAAAAAGCACAAGTGGTACTTGTACTTTTATTGGACATTGTCTCACCTCATGGTTCTCTAAGAAGCAAACGGCTCTCGCTATCTCAACAACGGAAGCCGAATACGTTTCGGCCGGAAAAGCATGTCAACAAGCTCTTTGGATGAAACAAGCTCTTGTCGATTACGGAATTCAACTTAACGACATCACCATTCTTTGTGACAACAAAGGAGCCATTGATCTTAGCAAAAATCCAGTTCAACATGCTCGTACCAAACATATTGAAATCCGTCATCATTTCCTTCGTGATAACGTTAAAAAAAGAAACATCTCATTTGAGAAAGTTTCTTCCGAAGACAGCATAGCCGACATTCTCACAAAACCTCTTAAACGAAAACCTTTTAACCTTCTTAGGCTAGGCTTAGGACTCATGGAACCTACATTATAGATCTAGACATTAGACAAGAATCACAAAAATCAAAACAAATCAATAAGTCTTTTTCTCAGCAGAGTCGGCGGAACCCTCAGCCATAACGGGCGGAACCCTCCTTTTGGTTCCGCCGTATCCGCCGACCTGCAGAACCTTTTTCTTAGTTTATATTAAACCAAACACCCATTATCTCATACCACCACTTCCAAACTGCTACTATTCACTTCAACACTCATCCACAACTACGAATTTTTGATCCTTCCTTCATTCACATTGCTCATTAATCATCATTGTAAGTATTCTAAACATTATTACACTCCTGATCTGATTCTAGGAATTCTATTTTTGTACAAAAACAAAAACTTGGGGTTATGCATTAACTTGAGAAACCCATGCATGAAATTAGGTGTTTAACAAAACTAATCATGTTTCCCATAGTTAGGAATTGCATTATTATAAGTTATTAACATGTTTACTAAAACTCCCCATGTCAAATTCTTGCAAAAATTTCTCACAAATAGGACAAATATTTTTTCGTCTCACATTGTAAATACAAAATCAAAACGTTATGTTCAAAAACATCACTTGCATAATGTCTCTTGAATGCTAAAGGGAATACATAACCAATATGTATTTTCGGGTACATTCAAACGAAACTACATTGAACTAGGAGCGCTTGGGTTATCTTTTGTTGTATAACTAAACTTGCATTCTAAAATTTTGAGCATCAAAATGAGTCAAGATAACCACACCTCCACATTGTTTTCATATAAGCACACACTAGAACATCCACATTACAATAGTCATTTACTTAGACTAAAATGTGAAATTTTGTTTTTCTAGGAATCATCATGCCTCCTCTAACCCATTACGACCACAAGGACACCATTAAGTACCTACCCAAACACCACAAAACCAAAGGTCTTACTCCAACTCAAATCGATGTTTTCAAAGCCCTAGAAAAGCGTTATGTCCACGAAGGTAGAACCATTAACCCATCCTTCATAGAAGGTACAAATCTACCTAGTGAACTTGCAACCATCAACTTTGATGAGTATGGTCGCATCCGTCACTCTCTCCACGGATGAGTATGGTCGCATGTCTATTAACTTTATGGCTAGTAGTCATGAATACTCCTTCACTCTCGAGAAATTTGCTCAAATCCTAGGTGTCCCAAACCATGGTACTTGCATCTACTCCGACAAGCATTCCCTCTCAACTCTTGACACACTCATTGACCGAATCCATCCCTATGATACCCCTCTTGTGTCCAAGGATGAACTCCGTGACCACCTCTTCATTAGGACCACCAACACTAGGAGAACCCGAACCGGAAATGAGGTCAACAAGGACCCATATGGTATGGAACTCAATGAACTCAAGCCCCAATTCAAGAAATGGGAAGAAATACTTAGAGCCAATGTCATTAGCACCATAGGAAACCGGGACCATATCAATGTTTGCCTTTGCTACATGCTCTACTCCTTGTCTGTTAGGCAACCCTTCAACCTTGCCTACTACATGGCCAAGAGAATGGCCGACATTCCCGTGTAAGGCACAACGGCTATGCCGTATGGAATACTCCTGACCCGTCTCTTTAGGTTCATCTCTCCCATTCCACCAACTCCTAGAGGTCTTCGCCTAGACTACTCTCTCATTCCACACACTTTTGTCACACTAAGTGATAAGAGAGTCTACAAAGCCCAAGGAAAACGTCCTCATCCTCCTACCTCCTCATCATCATCCTCAATGAGTGAAGATGAGACTTTGCCCAACTCTAGGCTCCCGCCTCTAGAATACCGTTCCCAACTTCCGGATATTCCAAATGAGTCGGCGGAGTTCAAGAAAACAAAGGGGATGTTCAAGAATCTTGGGAGATTCATTGGAAAGCTCAAGAAGAAGATTGACCATCAATGAAAGCGGGTGTGTAGGAGTGTTTGGCACAAGGTGCTATTTGAACAATTTGGTCGTTTAAACAATGTTTGTCATGAATTTGTGTGTTGGTAGAATATTTGGTACAATTTGGAACATGTATGAACTAACTATGATGCAGGACGACAACATGTGGCATGTTGTCAAATTTTCAAGTTTATGAAAATTTCACTAAGTATAGTGAAATTCGCTAGCCCCCGGTCAAAGTCCAATGGTATGCGTGTTTACATGTCCAATTTTTGCATTTCCTAGCCAGATATTAATTATATTTTTGTTTTTAGGAGTTTTCAAAAAATTTGAAAATCGTCTCGCGGGTCAAAAACGGGGACTGCCTTGTTTTTCAGTCCTGGCGGAACTGGCGGCACCCTAAAATGGGTTCCGCCAGTGTATTTTTCTGGAATTCCAGAATTGGCCCAACGGATCAGACGGAACCCTCAGAAGGGTTCCGCCTGTGTAGTCTCAGGGTTCCGCCCAAAAACCTACAAAAAAAAATTTTCTTCTTTCTCGACATTTCAACTTCCACTCAACACAAATCATCCCTTTAGATAGAAATCCATTCCCTACTATTTGTTAAGCACATTAGAGTCTTTCTCATCCTCTAGAACTCATAGAAAACCATTTCCCGCCAAATTTCAAACTTAACCATAACCACCTCAAGGAACCTTCACCCATAAAGGAAGGAACCCTTCCAAAGGTTTCTTGCAATCCGTGAAACATATACCTTCAACCAATTTGGCAAAACCACTAAGCATTTAGTGCAAATCTTTGTCTTCTTCTTTCACCATTTTCATTGGATTGATTTCCAATGATTTGACAACCCTCATTAATCTTCCAAATCATTAGCAACCTCCATTTTTGTATGGTTAAACATCAAATCTAAACACTCATTCCCATACTTCTTCACCTCTATAAATTTAACCATCTTAGAATACCCTCAAATCACACCATCACCATCACAATCTCTGATTCTAAACCTCTAATCAACCATTTCTACAATGACAAAGTCAACAATAACCTCTCAACCATCTCGACCCGTTTGGAGAACCGCACGCATAAGTGTCAAACCACTTTTGTCCAACCACACAATCAACTTAAGTTCCTCATCCTCGGATGAATTCTCCTCACCCATAAAAAATGAACATTTTCTAAACCTTGCATCTCCATCTCCATCACCCAAAGAACCCAATGAGCTCACCACTCCACCACCAACAAAATCACCCATTGACCCTACTCCACCAAGTGCTCCAACCCAACCATCCAAAACTCCATCACCAACACTACCACCTAAACTAGAACCAATGGAGTTATTTGGGTCTCCTCCAACATCACCACATCCTTTTGTACAAGATCTCAATGATCTTCCACCAAGATCAACAAATCCACCACCTTTGACAAATCAAAACCCAAGGCCATTGCTTGACCAAAATGAGCCTTTTGTCCACAACCAACCACCACAACAAGAGTACCACCACCCAAAACCATTGTTGTTTCACCCTATTTTCAAAGACATCCACGGTCCTCTATATGGAGAACCTAACTTTGAACAAAATGATCACCCAACACCACCACATTCCCAATCACAATTTTTTGAGTCTCTTTCCTTCCTATGAGGAAATTCAAAGTATGGTCGAAAATCACCTCCATCATGCAATGGAGTTTCAAACGACCTTGCTTGACTCCATACCAAACCCATCCTCCACTCAAGAAACCAACACCAACCCATCACCACCACCATCATCAAATGACCCGTTTCCACCCACTCATCACCATGTTTGCTCACAATGTAAGCAAATGCTCAAAATAGGTGAAAGCATCAAGATGTTGCTTCACCAATTTCAAAATGAAACCCGCTTTGCTATACAACACATCATAGAGCGTTTGGATGCTCTTCCTACCCAAACCAATCCTAGACCAGCTTTGGAGGCCTTTTGCCCCATTTAGGAAATGTGTTGAATGACTTCTACTTATAGAAGTAGGATTTTCTTTTTCTTTTTCGTGGTTATTTTTTATCTTTTATTTTTATTTTTAGAAGTAGGAGGCTATTTTTCATTTCTTGTCTTTGACTTTTATAAAGTCAAATTTTACTTGGAATGACATCTTTTACTACTATCTTATTTGCATTGTTGGTTGATCATATATGACTTGTGATTGTGGTTGCTTATATTCTCATATAGTGTGGTAACTACAAGCTTGATTATGTGTCATTATCACCAACTAACCATTTTTTTGTAGGTTCAAAATCCATGTTTCCCATCTTGGCACTCCTTTTAGGGGGAGTATCGACCAAGGGGGGGCAAGTGCATAGTTCCGCTTCGCTACTCTACTTTTTGTTTCGACAAAAAGGGGGAGAATGATATATAAACTTATAAACTTAAAATGATTTTCATTACTTAAGTAAAACAAGTTTAATATAACATATTTTTTTAAGTCTTAAACACTAAAATTTTGTGAGTTACTTAAAAATAAAGTTTATGTTTTGTCATCAACAAAAAGGGGGAGATTGTTAATACAAATATCGCCTAAAAACGTTACTTATATTTTACGATCTTTGCTAAGTTTTGTTAACGACAAAGTGTAAACTTTAGTTTCTAGTAAAACATAATTTTAGTTTAAAGACTTGCATAATTAGACATTTGCTACATTTACATTTCATATAAAACACAACACTTTTTATATTTCTTAAAATAGAAAAATGTTAACATCACATCATGCATTTATGGTAAGTTTGTGTGTTTGACTTACCATAAGCTCTTACACATTTTTGGAAGCATTCTACTTTGATTCAATGTGTGTTTGACTAGAAATAAGTTGATGTGACCTTGGTTGGTTTGGAAAGATTTATTGCAAAACCTACTGTCAGCCTGGCGGAACCTTTGAGGTACACGGGCGGAACCCATCTGAGGGTTCCGCCATATCCGCCAGAGCTGCTGAAGGTCTTGCTATAAATACCAAGCCATTTGTTAGAATTTAGCTTTTATCACTTCTCATTACATTTTACACATACACATTCATATCATTCATCTAACCCTTTAACATTTCATTTTGTGTGAAGTTTCTTTTGTAGCAAAGAAGTTCACAAGTACATATAAAGTTACAAGTATTCAACACAACGTTGCAAGACTTGTTAGCTTAGCATCGTGTAGACTTTGTGTAGTTTACACTTCATTTGATTGTGTGTTTTCAGTTGTGATCGGTTAGTATTTTTGGCCTTAAAATTCATAGTGTGACGGGAGTTGTTGTACCCTTGTAAAAGAACTAACGGGAGTGGTTGTACCCTTGTAAAAGAACTCGACATCTAGCTTAGTGTCGGTAATCATGTAAGCGACGTGTAATGTTTTCTCCGCCAATGAAAGGAGCTTGTTGACTAGTGAAAGAAACTCTCGAGTTGGATACTCGGGGCGTGGACGTAGGGCAAGGAAAAAGAGTCCTTGTAGCCGAACCACGATAAATACTCGTGTTGTAGTTTGATCGTTTCTTTCTTTATACTTGCATGTTATATATTGTCTTTGTGTTCATATCTTTGATTAAACGGAAAGTTTCAAAAGATAATTAAACGAAAAACCGGTAAAACTATTCAACCCCCCTTCTAGTTTTCCACAGAACCAAAACACTCCTAGACATCACCAAACTCCAAATTACATGTCATGGAACCCTTATGTTCTATTTTCATACTTGGACCAAGTTAATGGTATGTTTAACCAAAATGGACCCATGAGAAATTGGGGACCAAATGTTTGAGTGTTTTTCATAAAATAGGTGTGCCTCAAAGTATGTTTGGAACCGGATGAATGGATTAAAGATAGCGGTTGTTCAAGGCACATGATGGGTAATAAAAGTCTCTTCTCAACTTATCACAAATTTGATGGAGGTAATGTTACTTTTGGTAGTAAAGCTAAAAGCAAAATCATCAGAAAAGATACAATCTCTCATGACTCTCTTTTTATAGATAATGTAGCTCATGTTGATAACTTAGGTTTTAATCTCCTTAGTATTAGTCAACTTTTCCGTAATAAGTATAACGTCCTTTTTAGTGAAAATGGAAGTAAAATACTTAAAGATGGCATAACCATACCCAAAGGTGTTCTTAAGAACAACGTGTATGTCATGAAGATGGATCAAACATCTAGAGACAAACTTTGTCTTACTTCATTAGATGAATCTTCAACTTTATAGCATAGACGTTTAGGACACGCTAACATGAGACTAATTCAAAACCTCTCCTCCAAAGACTTAGTTCGAAACCTACCTAAGTTGAAGTATGACCAATGATGAGGCGAAAAATGAACTACTTTTAGGGGGTCATTTAAGCCCGGAATTGAATTTATTTGATCAAATATTGCCCTAAATCGTTCCTCTTGTGATTTTAGGTACTTTGGGAGTGAAATCTGGAAAAGGAAGCAATTCGGACGTTTTTGGAGCATAAAAGTGAAGAAAACGCCAAAGACTTAATTTTCCAAGCTGGGAACAGTGTGTGACGGCGTCAAGAGTACTTTCCTGACGGCGTCAAGAGTAAAGATCATGACGACCCAGTACAGAAATGAAGGCGTCACAATGTAGAGCGTCAAGAGTTAAATGTGTGACGGCCTGCAAAAGTGGATAACATGACCGCGTCAGATGTAGATCAAGGCAGTCCGAGGATTATTTTGGCGGCGAGATGACGGCGTCACAAGGTTGTTCTTGACGCCGTCAGCCTCTTATATCTATATATAGTTTTCTAATTTTCATTCATTAGAGAGGAACAAGTTTGGAGAAACCCTAAGGCCGAACCATATACGTATTTTACAGCTTTTTCAAGGGTTTTCAGCCCTTGAACCCTTACATGTATTATTGAGATAAGTATTCTTTTAATTCAATCAATATGTCTATGTGTTGGTTGTCTATATCTTGTGCTTGTCTTGATTCCACCATGTTAGGCTAGATTTATCTTGTGTTTGCTTAGATCTAATGAAACCTAGATGTTGATTATGTGTTGATTACTTGTTTATGGTTGTATTGGATGAATGATTTCAATGTTAGGCTTAAGAAAACTGGCAGATCTCCAATTGGTAACATGCTTGAACGTCTTAGGAAACATGAACCGATGTGTACTAGGTTTTATTGGTTGTATTTAATGCATGAGTAAATTCTAATGATCCCATGTTAGGAGCTTCTTAGCCGGCTCGACATAGGAGTGAAGTAGGCACTCATAGGATTGGGGAGTTAAGTACGCCACCCCATGAATGGTATTAAGGAATACAATCCGTCATCCACGCAACTATAACAAGTAATTAACGTGTAAAAGATATCTAGGGAGTAGTGAAATCTAAGTAAACACATTTCTCCACTTATTGCTCACAACCTTAGTTTAATTTAGTTTTATTTTCATTTTTAGTATTTTATTTTGATTGCATCTTTAGTATTGGGTTAGTTGACTAGCAACTAATTCCGCCCAAATCCTTCAAACCCGAGATATTTACTTGCTTTCTAAAAAATATAAAAATACAAAAAGAATCATCCCTCATCTCTAGAACTAGTATTTAGGTTTTCTAATCCTAGCGACACTATTCCTAGCTGAACGATCAATCCCCTGGTACTTGTCACTATACTATACTACAACGATCAGGTACACTGCCTGGTGGGGGTTGTAAGCTTCTCGAGATCCCTGGAGAGGTAAAGCTTGGTGCAATCCCCACGCATCAACCAACACTTTTGTGACGCTTGCAAAGTTGGTAAACAAGTCCATAGTAGCCATAAGGCTAAAAACTTGGTTTCTACATCTATGTATCTAGAACTTTTGCATATGAATTTGTTCGGTCCATCCGCTATACAAAGTTATAGAGGTAACTTCTATACTTTGGTCATAGTAGATGATTACTCAAGATATACTTGGACAAAATTTTTGAAAAGTAAAAATGAAGCTTTTGATAAATTTGAGATTCTAAGTAAGAAAATTCAAAATCAAGTAGGGTCTAGTATTGTGTCTATTAGAACGGATCACGGTCATGAATTTGATAATGAATTTCAATTTGGAAACTTTTGTGATAAAAATGGTATTACTCATAACTTTTCGGCTCCACGTACTCCTCAATCTAATGGTGTAGTAGAACGTAAAAACCAGACTTTGCAAGAGATGAGTAGAACAATGCTTAATGAACAAAACATTCCACAAAAATTTTGGTGTAACGCTGTTAACACATCAACGTACATTTTAAATCGAGTCTTAATTAGAACTTTTTTGAATAAAACTCCTTATGAACTATATAAGGGTAAAAAGCCTACATTAGGATACTTTAGAATGTTTGGGAGTAAATACTTTATTCTTAACACCAAGGATTATCTCACCAAATTTGACCCAAAGTCTTATGAAGGTGTATTTCTTGGATATTCACAAAATAGTAAAGCTTACATTGTTTTAAACAAAGAAACCTTAAGAGTCGAGGAATCATTGAACGTAACATTTGACGAGAGTCCACCTCCCTCTAAGACATCACCTTTGGTAGATGATGACTTAGTTGAAAGTCAAGCTATTGAAAATCAAGTGATCTTAGAAAATGACAAGGAAGATGAACCATTAAACAAAGAAATTGTTAATGTTAAACAATCCAAAAGTCATCCATTAGATAATGTCATAGGAAAAATAAATTATAGAACACTAAGATCTAAAGCCCAAAATGAAAGTAACGACTTTTGTTTCGTGTCAACCATTGAACCGAAAAACATTAACGAAGCCATAAATGATGAGTCTTGGGTAATAGCCATGCAAGAAGAGTTAAACCAATTTGTTAGGAATGATGTGTGGACATTAGTTCCTCAACCAAAGAGTCAAACAATAATTGTAAGAAAATGGGTCTTTCGTAATAAAATGGATGAAAATGGAATTGTGTCTAGAAACAAAGCTAGGCTAGTAGCACAAGGATATAATCAACAAGAAGGCATTGACTACGATGAAACTTTTGCTCCGTTGCTAGGATCGAGTCAATTAGAATCTTACTTGCATATGCATGTGCACACAATTTTAAACTCTTTAAAATGGACGTCAAAAGTGCATTCTTAAATGGATTTATAAATGAAGAAGTGTATGTTGCTCAACCACCGGGCTTTATTGATTTTGAAAAACCTAATCATGTTTACAAACTTAAAAAGGCTCTATACTGACTTAAGCAAGCTCCAAAAGCATGGTATGATCGACTTAAAACCTTCCTAGTTGACCATAAGTATACCATGGGCTTAGTAGATAATACTCTCTTCACTAAGAAGAAAGATTCACATATTATCATAGTCCAAATCTATGTTGATGACATTATATTCGGATCAACTTGTGAAGAATTATGCGACGATGTCTCAAAAATCATGCATGACGAGTTTGAAATGAGTATGATGGGAGAACTCAACTTTTTCCTAGGACTCCAAATTAAACAACTAGAAGATGGTATCTTCTTTAACCAATCTAAATATATTAAGGACATACTTAAGAAATTTGGATTAGAAGATTCTAAACCAATCAAAACACCTATGTCCACGGAAACAAAACTCACCAAGGATGAGGAAAGTGAATCCGTAGATAGCACTAAATATAGAGGTATGATTGGAAGTCTACTTTACCTAACGGCTAGTAGACCCGACATTATGTTTAGTGTTTGTCTATGTGCTCGTTTTCAAGAAGATCCTAAGACAACTCATCTTGAAGCCGTTAAAAGGATTTTTAAATATATTAAGGGCACTACACATTTAGGTTTATGGTATCCCAAAGGAACGGGAATGGACACCATAGTGTATGCCGACTCGGATCATCGGTGACTATGTTGATAGAAAAAGCACAAGTGGTACTTGTACTTTTATTGGACATTGTCTCACCTCATGGTTCTCTAAGAAGCAAACGGCTCTCGCTATCTCAACAACAGAAGCCGAATATGTTTTGGCCGAAAAAGCATGTCAACAAGCTCTTTGGATGAAGCAAGCTCTTGTCGACTACGGAATTAAACTTAACGACGTCACCATTCTTTGTGACAACAAAAGAGCCATTGATCTTAGCAAAAATCCAGTCCAACATGCTCGTACCAAACATATTGAAATCCGTCATCATTTCCTTCGTGATAACGTTCAAAAAGGAAATATCTCAATTGACAAAGTTTCTTCCGAAGACAACATAGTCGACATCCTCACAAAACCTCTTAAACGAGAACCATTTAACCTCCTTAGGCTAGGCCTAGGACTTATGGAACTTATCTTGTAGTTTTAGACATTAGACAAAATTCACAAAAATTAAAACAAATCAGTAAGTCTTTTTCTCAGCAGAGTCGGCGGAACCCTCAGCCATAACGGACGGAACCCTCTTTTTGGTTCCGCCGTATCCGCCGACCTGCAGAACTTTTTTCTTAGTTTATATTAAACCAAACACCCATTATCTCATACCACGACTTTCAAACTGCTACTATTCACTTCACCATTCATCCACAACTACAAATTTTTGGTCCTTCCTTCATTAACATTGCTCATCAATCATCATTGTAAGTATTCTAAACATGATTACACTCCTCATCTGAGTCTAGGAATTCTATTTTTGCACAAAAACAAAAACTTGGGGTTATGCATTAACTTAAGAAACTCATGCATAAAATTAGGTGCTTAACAAAACTAATCATGTTTTCCATAGTTAGGAATTGCATTATTATAAGCTATTAACATGTTTACTAAAACACCTCATGTCAAATTCTTGCAAAAATTTCTCACAAATAGGACAAATATTTTTCTGTCTCACATTGTGAATACAAAATCAAAACGTTATGTTCAAAAACATCACTTGCATAATGTCTCTTGAATGCTAAAGTGAATACATAACCAATATGTATTTTCGGGTACATTCAAACGAAGCTACATTGAACTAGGAGCTCTTGGGTTATCTTTTGTTGTATAACAAAACTTGCATTCTAAAACGTTTTTTAGCATCAAAATGAGTCAAGATAACCGCACATCCACATTGTTTTCATATAGGCACACACTAGAACATCCACATTACAATAATCACTTACTTAGACTAAAATGTGAAATTTTGTTTTTCTAGGAATCATCATGCCTCCTCTAACCCATTACGACCACAAGGACACCATTAAGTACCTACCCAAACACTACAAAACCAAAGGTCTTACTCCAACTCAAATCGACGTTTTCAAAGCCTTAGAAAAGCGTTATGTCCACGAAGGTAGAACCATTGACCCATCCTTCATATAAGGTACAAACCTACCTATGGAACTTGCAACCATCAACTTTGATTGTCTCTTAGAAATCGATGAGCCTATTTGTCCTAGGTTTATTTTAGAATTCTATGCATCCGTCACTCTCTCCACAGATGAGTATGGTCACATGTCTATTAACTTTAGGGCTAGTAGTCATCAATACTCCTTCACTCTCGAGGAATTTGCTCAAATCCTAGGTGTCCCAAACCGTGGTACTTGCATCTACTCCAACAAGCATTCCCTCTCAACACTTGACACACTCATTGATGGCATCCATCCCTATGATACCCCTCTTGTGTCCAAGGATGAACTTCGTGACCACCTCTTCATTAGGACCACCAACACTAGGAGAACCCGTACCGGAAATGAGGTCAACAAGGACCCATATGGTATGGAACTCAATGACCTAAAGCCCCAATTCAAGAAATGGGAAGAACTCCTTAGAGCCAATGTCATTAGCACCATAGGAAACTGATACGTGGGAATCGCACCAGGCTTTACCTCTCAAGGGATCTTGAGAAGCTTACAACCCCCACCAGGCAGTGTACCTGATCGTTGTAGTATAGTATAGTGATAAATACCGGGGGATTGATCGTTCAGCTAGGAATAGTGTCGCTAGGATTAGAAAACCTAAATACTAGTTCTAAAGATGAGGGATGATTATTTTTGTATTTTTATATTTTTTAGAAAGCAAGTAAAAATCTCGGGTTTGAAGGATTTGGGCGGAATTAGTTGCTAGTCAACTAACCCAATACTAAAGATGCAATCAAAATAAAATACTAGAAATGAAAATAAACTAAATTAACTAAGGTTGTGAGCAATAAGTGGAGAAAATGTGTTTACTTAGATTTCACTACTCCCTAGATATCTTTTACACGTTAATTACTTGTTATAGTTGCGTGGATGACGGATTGTATTCCTTAATACCATTCATGGGGTGGCGCACTTAATTCCCCAATCCTATGAGTGCCTACTTCACTCCTATGTCGAGCCAGCTAAGAAGCTCCTAACATGGGATCATTAGAATTTACTCATGCATTAAATACAACCAATAAAACCTAGTGCACGTCAGTTCATGTTTCCTAAGACGTTCAAGCATGTTACCATTTGGAAGTCTGCCAGTTTTCTTAAGCCTAACATCGAAATCATTCATCCAATATAACCATAAACAAGTAATCAACACATAATTAACATCTAGGTTTCATTAGATCCAAGCAAACACAAGATAGATCTAGCCTAACATGGTAGAATTAAGACAAGAACAAGATATAGACAACCAACACATAGACATATTGATTGAATTAAAAGAATACTTATCTCAATTACACATGAAAGGGATCAAGGGCTGAGAACCCTTGAAAAACCTGTAAAATTCGTACCAAGTTCGTACTTAGGGTTTCTCTAAAACTTCTCTTTTTTTAATGTGAAAATTAGAAAACTATATATAGGAAATAGGGTCTGACGGCGTCAAGAACAAATTTGTGATGCCGTCATCTCGCCGCCAAAATACTTCTCGGACTGCCTTGATCTACTTTTGACGCCGTCATGTGTTATGCATTTCCAGGCCGTCATGCATTTTACTCTTGACGCCCTACTTCGTGACGCCGTCAATTCTGTACTGGGTCGTCATGGAAATTACTCTTGACGCCGTCAGAAATTCCTTCTTGACGTCGTCACCTACTGTTCCCAGCAAGGAAAATTAAGACTTTGGCGTTTTCTTCACTTTTATGCTCCAAAAACGTCCGAATTGCTTCCTTTTCCAGATTTCACTCCCAAAGGACCTAAAATCACAAAAGGAACGATTTAGGGCAATATTTGATCAAATAAATTCAATTTCGGGCTTAAATGACCCCCTAAAAGTGGTTCATTTTTCGCCTCATCATATACCCTTACACTTGAGATTTGCTTGTCCTCAAGCAAATGTGCTTTTATTCTAGTCAAAATACAAGTTAGGGGTCATTTAACACTAATATAAAAGTAATTACAACAAATAATCGTTCCACTAAAGACCAAAGACAAGCACGGAGGTCGTACACAAGCACCTCACAAATAGTGTTTAGATACTCACATCTCTCGGGTGTAATAAAGTATAAATTACAATATGGAAACGGAAAATATCTCTCACTACCTGTCATAGCAAAATAGATTACCATAGGCTTGGGAAAAGATCAAACCTCCACCACATGGCATAAGCACCTAGGATAAACTATCAAAGAGGTCTTTTAAAGGGTTGTAACGTTAGGTGTAGGGATATGAAATACACGGTTTTGTTGGATAAAGGAAGTTTTTACTGGTGGCGAGTTAACAATCTTGGTTAATTACATGTATAATATGGCGTTGCTAAGCCAAGACTAGACTCGACTTAAGCTAAAAAATAAAAAATAACAAAAACATAAAATGAACATAGAATAAAAAGGGATGGTAGTCCGTATGTTTTTTTCTCTTTTTCTTTTTCTTTTTTTTTTTTTTCTTTTTCTTGATTTTTCGATTTTTTTTTTTTTTTTTTTTTTTTTTTTTTTTTTTTTTTTTTTTTTTTTGCATACACTCTTACCCTACCATCCAAAATAATACATCATAGGGAATGAACATTCCCCTTACACTTGAATCTTTACATACTTTACAATAACTAATCTAATGACTCGAATTAAGAAAATCAAAACACTTGGAGTACTTTTAAGATTAACGTACATATGGGGGTAATATATGATGTTCTTCCCCATTACTCCATAAAATAAGTACTTTACCCATGAGTCCCAATCGTCCCAAAACAATATGTACAAGGATATGACTCGACTTAGCAACCATGTAATCAATTAGATAGTTAACTTAGGGTTTAACAAATAACAATAATGCACTAAAAATGAGCGCATACACGGAAGGCTAAGGCGATTTGGTTGTACATTTAAGTGGGGTGTAACAAATTCTTCCTTTAAGTAAGATGCTTAAATTTAGAAACGAAAAGATAGGCTCGGAGGGGTGTACTAGGGGTTTCGTGTACTAAAAATGAGTACAGCGCTAAGGGTGTGGGAGAAATTAGTTGACTTAACTAGCCAAGTAATATGACTTAAATGGTCAAGTAATTATGATACGGGTTTAACACAAGGGTGATCCTAATGCCTCTTATCATGTAGTAAATCCTACTACACGAATGTAGTCTCACTAGCGGTCTCGGGATGCATCACTAACGCAAGTTCTAGAATCTAAATGCTACCGGTACACTCATAAGCACTAATAGTAAATGCTTTTCCTATCAAATCTAAAGGCGAACCTCACATATTTGGGTGGAAAATTTTTCTGAATATACGGTTATGTGCTAGTCATACAATCTCCTATCCATGAGACGCTTGCTATGGCTAAAGTTTCACTCCTAAATGTTGTAAAAAAATTTAAATTTGGCGCTAAAATTACACTAACAAGTATTTCTCATAGTTTTATTACACATCTACCATTAGACAAAACAAACTCAAGTGAACGTGCATATGTAAGGTATCATCATTTTACCCTCCCCTTACACTTAAGATGAACATTGTCCCCAATGTTCAAGTAAAGAATGTAAAAGTGAAATAAGTAAAAAGAATGAAATCAAATACTCCCCTGATTCGCTCGGTATGGATAATAAGGTGACCAGGTTAAATCTTCCTCCAAGAAAATGAACAATCAAAGCTTCCCTTCCAGAATATAAATCATCTTCTTGTCATACATAACCTGTGAATCCTGAGAAAATAGACAAGACAACCTCGCATAAAATCGGCGGTATCCTATATAAGTTACTAAATCCTAGAAAACGAGATAAGATATAATGCTTGTGGAATGAAGTTTGCAGATTTCCTGGAGATTATAAAACTTAATAATTCACAAAAACCATAAGACTCCATTAGTAAAACAAAACTGGTAAAATTTCCAGATTTTTACACGCGACGTCGTCAAGAGTTAACTCGTGACGCCGTCAGAAGTGACCTGCAGAAATTCTTATGTTAAGTTTCCGGAAAATTTCTGGAAAAACTTGGTCCTACTTCCTGGAAAATCCTGCAAAACTTCATTATGACTCAATACAAGCATTTGACTCTAACAAATACGAATATACATGTTCATTTAATATTGTGGAGAATCATGATCGGTTTGTTTCTTAAAAACATATTTGGGGTTTCCCCTTACACTTATCTTTTGCAAAAATACTTTTAGGTGGAGTTAAGACTAGGCCAAAACAACAAAGTAAAGTATTTCCACTATTTAATTGAGAAACATGATCTACCAACAATAGAAATAAAGCATGCATACGGAAGCAAATAACAAACAAACAAAATAAAATCACACAAAACATGGGTTGCCTCCCAAGAAGCGTTTTTCTTTATTTACGAGTCTTGTAGCTAGACTCAAGGTCATGGGTTACTACGTGACCTCATCATCAAACGTCACATCCTCCTCACTAATCATTTCATTGTTATTTTCTTGATAATATTTTACACGTTGTATGTTAACAATATATTCCCTACCTTCATCGTCTAATAACACCACGGCTCCAGTTTTAGAGGAATTCTTCACCGTAAACGGTCCATACCATCTAGACTTAAGTTTTCCCGGAAATAATCTCAACCGAGAATTATACAATAGGACTTTGTCTCCCTCTGAATATTCTTTGGGTTTCTTAATTCTCTGGTCATGCCATCTTTTTGCTCTCTCTTTATATGTGATGGAAGATTCGTAGGCTTCTAACCTAAGCTCATCAAGCTCGTGTAATTGCAAGAACCTATTAGTTCCAGCAATTGTGTAATCTAATTTACATGTCTTAAGCGCCCAATAAGCCTTATGTTCTAATTCCACTGGTAAGTGACATGCCTTACCATACACCATGCGAAACGGGGTCGTTCCAATAGGTGTTTTGTAGGCGGTTCAGAATGCCCATAAGGCTTCGTCGAGTTTAAATGACCAGTCTTTTCTATTTTGACTAACCGTCTTTTCAAGTATTCTTTTAATAGCCCTATTGGTGTTTTTGACCTGGCCATTGGTTTGTGGATGATAGGCGGTGGAGAACCGATGGGATACTCCATACCTCTTCATGACCTTTTCCATTTATGCATTGCAAAAATGGGTCCCCCTATCACTGATGAGAGCTTTAGGAATCCCAAATCTAGCAAAAAGCTTTTTCAGAAAATGAATAACTACTCTGCCGTCATTGGTCCTAAGGGCTTGTGCCTCAACCCATTTTGAAACATAATCAACGGCGACTAAAATGTATTTGTTCCCCCCTGAAGACGGAAAGGGTCCCATGAAGTCAATTCCCCAAACATCGAAGACCTCACAAACTTGTATAAAGTTCTGAGGTGCTTCATCCCTATGTGATATGTTCCCGGACCGTTGACATGCATCGCATGCCTGCACCATCTCTTTTACATCACGGAAAATTGTGGGCCAATAGAATCCGGCATCGAAAATCTTTCGGGCAGTAGTGTTTATCCCATGATGCCCGCCAGAGGGACCAGAGTGACATTCCCTCATAATCTTTACTGCCTCACTTTTCGAAACACAGCGTCTTATAATTTGGTCTGGACACCTTCGGAATATAAATGGTTCATCCCAAAAGTAGTATTTTAGCTGAGAAAAGAACCTTTTTCTTTCGTATCTAGTCAGGTGTTCAGGAACAAGTCTACTTGCGAGGTAATTAGCAAAATCGGCGTACCACGGCTCCGAATCAATCATTAACATGAGTTGTTCGTCAGGAAATGAATCCCTAATCTCACTTCTATCATGCTTATCCAAAGGGTTTTCAAGACGAGATAGATGATCTGCGGCCAGATTTTCTGCCCCCCTCTTATCGCGAATCTCAACATCGAATTCTTGTAGCAACAAGATCCACCGAATTAGTCGTGGCTTAGCATCCTGCTTTGCAAAAAGATATCGAAGAGCCGAGTGATCAGTGAAGACGAATGTCTTTGAAAGGACAAGATATTGTCGGAATTTGTCGAACGCAAACACTACGGCTAATAATTCTTTTTCGGTGGTGGAGTAATTCTCTTGAGCGGGATTCATGGTTTTGCTAGCATAGTAAATAGGTTGGAAAAGCTTGTCACGCCGTTGGCCCAATATAGCCCCGACAGCGAAATCGCTAGCGTCACACATGATTTCAAACGGTAACTCCCAGTTGGGTGTGATCATGATTGGAGCTTGTGTGAGTTCCTTTTTTAAGAGATCGAATGCATCCTTGCATTCTTGGGAAAAATTGAACGGAGCATCCTTCACAAGCAATTGAGTCATTGGCCGAGCAATTTTGGAGAAGTCTTTGATGAATATCCGATAAAACCCAGCGTGCCCCAAGAAGCTGCGTATTGCTTTAACAGTCGTGGGGTATGGTAACTTAGATATAGCTTCAACTTTAGCTTGGTCCACCTCTATTCTGTTCCCTGAGATCTTATGCCCTAACACAATCTCTTCTTTTACCATGAAATGACACTTTTCCCAGTTTAACACCAAGTTGGTTTCCTCACAACGTTTAAGCATCTTTTCTAGATTAGCAAGACAGCGGTCGAAGGAGTTCCCGAAGACCGAAAAGTCATCCATGAACACTTCCATGCTGTCTTCCATGAGTTCGTGAAAGATTGCGGTCATGCATCGCTGGAAAGTGGCGGGGGCATTACATACCCCAAAAGGCATCCTTTTGTAGGCAAATGTTCCATAAGGGCAAGTAAACGTGGGCTTTTCTTGGTCCTCAGGTGCTATGGGAATTTGAAAATACCCAGAGAATCCATCCAAGAAGCAATAGTACTCGTGTCCAGACAATCTCTCTAACATTTGATCAATGAATGGTAAGGGAAAGTGATCTTTCCTCGTGGCATCATTGAGCTTGCGATAGTCAATGCATACCCGCCATCCAGTGACCGTTCTCTGGGGCACCATCTCACCCTTGTCATTCTTAACTACAGTCATTCCACCCTTCTTAGGTACAACCTGCACAGGACTGACCGATGGGCAATCCGAGATTGGGTAAATCAATCCTGCATCCAGAAGTTTGATAACTTCTTTCTTTACTACTTCCTTAATGTTAGGGTTCACCCGCCTCTGGGGTTGCACGGTAGGTTTATAATCTTCTTCCATGAGAATCTTATGTGTGCAAAAAGTTGAGTCAATCCCCTTAATGTTGGCTACACTCCATGCGAGCACCCCTTTATATTTCTTTAGGACCTCTAAGAGTTTACCTTTTTGTTCATGTTCCAAGGAAGAGTTTATGATTACCGGCAGTTGGTCCACTCCCTGAAGGAAGGCATACTCTAAATGGTTAGGAAGCTCTTTAAGATCTAACTCAGGAGGTTCGATAATAGAAGGTTTGAGCTTGTTTTCGGGCTTTCGGAGCTCGAGATGCTCCGTTGCCTCTTGTCTGGGGTAGAAGGAGACTGCACCAACATCCTTCATCTTTTCTACCTCTAGCAAAGGCAGAAAACTCTCGTCCCGTAGCCAGCCTTCCTCGATCTGTTCATCGACACAACTATCAATGACATCTGTGAGTTCATCGACCTCCCCAATGAAATAGAGCCGGTTGGCTGCTTCGAGTGAGAGGTCCATAGAATCCTTAATGTCGAAGGTTGTGCTATCGGTTCCCACTCGTAAGGTTAATTTTCCGTCATAAACATCAATGACTGCACGAGCGGTAGCAAGAAATGGTCTCCCTAAGATGATGGGTACCAAGTCATCCTCCTCCATATCCAGGATTACGAAGTCGACCGGGAATTTGAATTTCCCAACTTTGACTAGCACATTCTCGCATATCCCTACGGGGTACTTGACTGATCTATCGGCTAGTTAGATGTTCATACGGGTAGACTTTAATCCAGAGTATCCTAGTTTAAGGAACATAGAGTGAGGCATGAGATTGATACTCGCTCCCAAATCGGCAAGAGAATTCTTGATTGATAGAGATCCTATGGAGCAAGGCAGGGTGAAGCTGCCCGGATCGTCTACCTTTTTTGGTAGCCCTCGATGGGTCACCACTGAGCATTCTTCCCCCAGGGTCACAAGACCCTCGAGTTTCTTCCGGTTAGCAAGTAGTTTTTTAAAGTATGCGCTATACTTTGGCATGTGATAGCAAGCATCAAGGAGGGGTATGGTGACAACCGAGTCTTTTAGGTATGACAAGAATCTCTTGTTATCATTCTCAGTTTTTTGGTTCCTTAATCGGGATGGAAACGGGATTCTCACAGGTTGGTTAGGTAGGGTTGATGGGGAAGGGGTCGTCAAGGGAGGTTGGTCGGGGGTCTTGCCGCCTACATCCTCCTCCTCCTCGCTAGGTTTGTTTGGATCGGGGGCAATGGGGGACGAGCTTGGGTAAGGTGGGTCCTTGGTTGTTGTTCCAGCTCGAGTGGTTATCGCGAGCATGGGGTCTTTTTTGCTTACTGATGGCATTTCAAGATTTTCTAGGGCTGAGTTAAGCTTGATGAAAAATTCTCCAATGTCATCCTGCTGCTCGTCGAAAAGCTCATTAAGACCTTTCATTTGCAAGCCTTTTTCTTGAGTGAAGTGACAAAGGTCATCTTCAAAAGTGCTCCTGATTTCGAATTCAGGGCCTTCCTCTCCTTCTTTTCTCTTTACCAGATTTCCCCAGAGGGTGTAATCGTCATTTTGGTAAAAAGGCAAAAGGGAGGGATCAGCATAAATGTCCCCTCCTAACAAGCATGCATGTTCAGTTGTGGCTGCTCCTCCGCATTCTTCTACCTCATGCGGGCCCTCACAGTGATCGCAGATTAAGTAAGGATTCGACAGTTGTTTAGGTAACTGCGATCCAGCTAGGTATTCCACTCTTTTGTGAATTTTTCACAACCGATCTGAAGTGATTTCAGAAATGCTGACAGTCGACTCAGGTTCATCCTAAGTGTCATCCTGGTCTTGAGCATATTCTTCAATCCTATCCCATCCTTCTTCGGCACTAAGATTGGCCAATCTCCCTTTTCTAGATTGGTTAATTCCGTTTCGATCGTTAGAGGAGATATTATCGTAGAAGATTTGGACCAAGAGCCAAAGCTCAATGCCATGATGGGGAACTTGTCTTATTAAATCTTTGAATCTAATCCACGATTTATGGAAGGGTTCGTCCTTCCCTTTTCGGAAACGGAGGATCCTATCTCTAAACGCTGAGGTTTTTCCAGGTGGAAAGAACTTCTCATAGAACTTGGATATGAGTTGCTTCCATGTGAAAATAGATTCAGAAGGGAGTTTATCATACCATTCTTGGGCTTTTTCATATAGGGTGAAAGGAAAGAATCGCAATCGGGACGTGTCTCTAGTAGCCCCATCCGTATGGAGGGTGTCTACTATTTTCAAGAAGTCTTTAATGTGTTGGATTGGATCTTCCTCATCTAATACACAAAACTTACACACACTTTGGACAAGCCAAACATCGTTTGCATGCAAGACCTCGTTGGTGTGTTCGTTTGGGTAGACAATGGCGTTTCAGAAGCCACGAGGGGTTGGGGAGGAATAGTCCTTAAGGCGCTTAGGAATGGGAGTTGCGGGGGTACTCATCTCGTCGTTGGGTTGGGAGCTAGGGGTTGTAACATGATTTTCTGAATTTTCTTCAGAAAGGGGTGCATCAAAATCGATGGCAACGCTAGATGGTTCAGAAGTTGAGTGATATTGTCTCAATCTATGCATTTCTCTTTCGGGTTCCGCATAAGGCAAGACAAGGTTTCTAGTGGAACTATGACTCCTAGTGATCCTAAGGTTAAAGGATTCATCGTTTGCCATGATGGCAGGTCGTGAAGAGTTACGAACAAAAACACAAAGAAATAAGATAGACTAAAGAAATCCTAAAAATAAAAATAAAATCTTACTAGAAAGGAATCTAGCAAGTAGACCTAATAAAAAGAGATTCTAACCTAGACAATAACTATTCCCCGGGCTGCGGCGCCAAAAACTTGATACATGGGAATCGCACCAGGCTTTACCTCTCAAGGGATCTTGAGAAGCTTACAACCCCCACCAGGCAGTGTACCTGATCGTTGTAGTATAGTATAGTGACAAGTACCGGGGGATTGATCGTTCAGCTAGGAATAGTGTCGCTAGGATTAGAAAACCTAAATACTAGTTCTAAAGATGATGGATGATTATTTTTGTACTTTTATATTTTTTATAAAGCAAGTAAAAATCTCGGGTTTGAAGGATTTGGGCGGAATTAGTTGCTAGTCAACTAACCCAATACTAAAGATGCAATCAAAATAAAATACTAGAAATGAAAATAAACTAAATTAACTAAGGTTGTGAGCAATAAGTGGAGAAAATGTGTTTACTTAGATTTCACTACTCCCTAGATATCTTTTACACGTTAATTACTTGTTATAGTTGCGTGGATGACGGATTGTATTCCTTAATACCATTCATGGGGTGGCGCACTTAATTCCCCAATCCTATGAGTGCCTACTTCACTCCTATGTCGAGCCGGCTAAGAAGCTCCTAACATGGGATCATTAGAATTTACTCATGCATTAAATACAACCAATAAAACCTAGTGCACGTCAGTTCATGTTTCCTAAGACGTTCAAGCATGTTACCATTTGGAAGTCTGCCAGTTTTCTTAAGCCTAACATCGAAATCATTCATCCAATACAACCATAAACAAGTAATCAACACATAATTAACATCTAGGTTTCATTAGATCCAAGCAAACACAAGATAGATCTAGCCTAACATGGTAGAATTAAGACAAGAACAAGATATAGACAACCAACACATAGACATATTGATTGAATTAAAAGAATACTTATCTCAATTACACATGAAAGGGATCAAGGGCTGAGAACCCTTGAAAAACCTGTAAAATTCGTACCAAGTTCGTACTTAGGGTTTCTCCAAAACTTCTCTTTTTTTAATGTGAAAATTAGAAAACTATATATAGGAAATAGGGTCTGACGGCGTCAAGAACAAATTTTTGACGCCGTCATCTCGCCGCCAAAATACTTCTCGGACTGCCTTGATCTACTTTTGATGTCGTCATGTGTTATGCATTTCCAGGCCGTCATGCATTTTACTCTTGACGTCCTACTTCGTGACGCCGTCAATTCTGTACTGGGTCGTCATGGAAATTACTCTTGACGCCGTCAGAAATTCCTTCTTGACGCCGTCACCTACTGTTCCCAGCAAAGAAAATTAAGACTTTGGCATTTTCTTCACTTTTATGCTCCAAAAACGTCCGAATTGCTTCCTTTTCCAGATTTCACTCCCAAAGTACCTAAAATCACAAAAGGAACGATTTAGGGCAATATTTGATCAAATAAATTCAATTCCGGGCTTAAATGACCCCCTAAAAGTGGTTCATTTTTCGCCTCATCAGAAACCGGGATCATATCAATGTTTGCCTTTGCTACATGCTCTACTCCTTGTCCGTTAGGCAACCCTTCAACCTTGCCTACTACATGGCCAAGAGAATGGCCGACATTCCCGTGCAAGGCACAACGGCTATGCCGTATGGAATGCTCTTGACCCGTCTCTTTAGGTTCATTTCCCCCATTCCGGCAACCCCTAGAGGTCTTCGCCTAGACTACTCTCTCATTCCACACACTTTTGTCCCACTAAGTGATAAGAGAGTCTACAAAGCTCAAGGAAAACGTCCTCATCCTCCTACCTCCTCATCATCATCCTCAATGAGTGAAGATGAGACTTTGCCCAACTCTAGGCTCCCACCTCTAGAATACCTTTCCCAACTTTCGGATATTCCAAATGAGTCGGCTGAGTTCAAGCAAACAAAGGGGATGTTCAAGAATCTTGGGAGATTCCTTGGAAAACTCAAGAAGAATATTGACCATGAATGAGAGCGGGTGTGTAGGAGTGTTTAGCACAAGGTCCTATTTGAACAATTTGGTTGTTAAACAATGTGTTCTATGAATTTATGTGTTTGTAGGGATATTTGGTAACATTTGGAACTTGAATGAACTAACTATGATGCAGGACGACAACATTTGGCTTGTTGTCAAATTTTCAAGTTTATGATAATTTCACTAAGTATAGTGAAATTCGCTAGCCCCCGGTCAAACTCCAATGGTATGCGTGTTTACATGTCCAATTTTTGCATTTCCTAACCAGATATGAATTATATTTTTATTTTTAGGAGTTTTTGAAAAATTTGAAAATCGTCTCGCGGGTCAAAACGTAGGACTGCCTTGTTGTTCAGGCCTGGCAGAACTGGCGGCACCCTCAAACGGGTTCCGCTAGTGTAATTTTCTAGGCAACCCAAAATTGGCCCAACGGACCGGACGGAACCCAAAATTGGGTTCCGCCTGTGTTTCGCGGAGGGTTCCGCCAGTCAACCTGCAGATTTTTTTTTAGTTTTTCGACATTTCAACTTCCACTCAACAACAAATCATCCTTTTTAGATAGAAACCCACTTCCTACTATTTTTTTTAAGCACATTAGGGTCTTTCTCAGCCTCTAAATTCCTTTGAAAACCATTTCCCGGCAAAAATCAAAATTAGCCATAACCACCTCAAGGAACCTTCGCCCATAAGGGAAGGAACCATGCCAAAGGTTCCTTGCAATCCGTGGAACATATACCTCAAACAAATTTGACATCACCACTAAGCATTTAGTGCAAATCTTTGTCTTCTTCCTCCACTATTTTCATTGGATTGACTTCCAATGATTTGACAACCCTCAATAATCTTCCAAATCATTAGCAACCTCCATTTTTGTATGGTTAAACATCAAATCCGAACACTCCTTCCCATACTTCTTCACCTCTATAAATTTAACTATCTTAGAACACTCTCAAATCACACCATCACCATCACAATCTCTGATCCTAAACCTCTAATCAACCATTTTAACAATGACAAAGTCAACAATCACCTCTCAACCATCTCGACCTATTCGGAAAACCGCCCGCATAAGTGTCAAACCACACAATCAACTTAAGTTCTTCATCCTCGGATGAATTCTCCTCACCCATAAAAAATGAACATTTTATAAACCTTGCATCTCCATCTCCATCACCCAAAGGACCCAATGAGCTCACCACTCCACCACCAACAAAATCACCCATTGACCCAACTCCACCAAGTGCACCAATCCAAACATCCAAAACTCCATCACCATCAACACTACCTAAACTTGAACCAATGGAGTTATTTGGGTCTCCTCCAACATCACCACATACTTTTGTACAAGATCTCAATGATCTTCCACCAAGATCAACAAATCCACCACCTTTGCCAAATGAAAAACCAAGGCCATTGCTTAACCAAAATGAGCCTTTTGACCACAACCAACCACCACAACAAGAGTACCACCACCCAAAACCATTGTTGTTTCACCCTATCTTCAAAGACATCCACGGTCCTCTATATGGAGAACCTAACTTTGAACAAAATGATCACCCAACACCACCACATTCCCAATTCCAATTCTTTGAGTCTTTCTTTCCTTCTTATGAGGAAATTCAAAGTATGGTCGAAAATCACCTCCATCACGCAATAGAATTTCAAACGACCTTGCTTGAGTCCATACCAAACCCATCCTCCACTCAAGAAATCAACACCAACCCACCACCACCACCCTCATCAAACGACCCGTTTCCACCCACTCATCACCATGTTTGCTCACAATGTGAGCAAATGCTCAAAATAGGTGAAAGCATCAAGATGTTGCTTCACCAATTTCAAGATGAAACCCGCTTTGCTATACAACACATCATCGAGCGTTTAGGTGCTCTTTCCCACCCAAACCAATCCTAGACCAAGTTTGGAGGCCTTTTGCCCCATTTAGGAAATGTGTTGAATGACTTATACTTATAGAAGTAGGATTTTATTTTTCTTCTATTTCTTGGTTATTTTTTATCTTTTATTTTTTGAAGTAGGAAGATATTTTTCATTTCTTGTCTTTGACTTTTTTAAAGTCAAATTTTACTTGAAATGACATCTTTTACTACTATCTTATTTGCATTGTTGGTTGATCATATATGAGTTGTGATTGTGGTTGCTTATATTCTCATATAGTGTGGTGACTACAAGCTTGATTATGTGTCATTATCACCAACTAACCATTTTTTTGTAGGTTCAAAATCCATGTTTCCCATCTTGGCACTCCTTTTAGGGGGAGTATCGACCAAGGGGGAGCACGTGCATAATTCCGCTTCGCTACTCTTCTTTTTGTTTCGACAAAAAGGGGGACAAAGATATATAAACTTATAAACTTAAAATGATTTTCATCACTTAAGTAAAACAAGTTTAATATAACATTTTTTTAAGTCTTAACACTAAAATTTATGAGTTACTTAAAAACAAAGTTTATGTTTTGTCATCAACAAAAAGGGGGAGATTGTTAATACAAATATCGCCTAAAAACGTTATTTATATTTTACGATCTTTGCTAAGTTTTGTTAACGACAAAGTGTAAACTTTCGTTTTTTGTAAAACATAATTTTAGTTTAAAGACTTTCATAATTAGACATTTGCTACATTTACATTTCATATAAAACACAACACTTTTTATATTTCTTAAAATAGAAAAACATTACATTTACATATTTCTCAATATAGTAAATGTTAACATCACATCATGCATTTATGGTAAGTTTGTGTGTTTGACTCACCATAAGTTTTCTTACACAAGTAAGTGTTTGACTAGAAATAAGTTGATGTGACTTTGGTTGGTTTAGAAAGATTTATTGCAAAACCTACTGTCAGCCTGGCGGAACCTTGGAGGTACACGGGCGGAACCCATCTGAGGGTTCCGCCAGAGCTACTGAAGGTCTTGCTATAAATACCAAGCCATTTGTTAGAATTTAGCTTTTATCACTTCTCATTACATGTTACAGATACACATTCATATCATTCATCTAACCCTTTAACATTTCATTTTGTGTGAAGTTTCTTTTGTAGCAAAGAAGTTCACAAGTAGGGGTGTCAATCAGGTCGGGTTGGTCGGGTTCGGGTCAAACGGGTCGGGTCCAAGTCGGGTCGAGACTAAAAATAATATACCCGAACCCGACCCTATTTGAGGTCGGGTTAGTCGGGTTCGGGTCAAATCGGGTCGGGTCAAGTCGGGTTCGGGTTTGTGCCATTTACAAAATCACATAATTTGATATTTTAAGACTGATTAGTTAATACAGAAGTTCAATATGGATCAAAAGATCAAATGACAGTTTGAGGGAAAATCTCTACTGTATCCCACACAATGATACATGATTTGAGCAATAGCGAAAATGCATAATGTATCCTTATCATAGAAATCACAGAAGAACAATAATTTATATAAACTAGTGCGTGTGTTCTGTTTTTTTTTAAAACTAACTTTAACCACAGTATGTGGTTTAGTACTTTAGTCTATTATTTTCCTTGTCACTTAACAATAATTTGTATTAGGAAGAATATTAAGAATATTAGCAGGAAGCTAAATCATTTTCCATACTAAAAATGCATGCGTAAACAACATTTAGATACTTACTAGATTTTTTCAATAAAGAACCATCTTACTATTACACACTTAAAATTAAATAGAGATTAAAAAAAAAAAAAAAAAAAAAAAAAAAAAAAAAAAAAAAGCTAACTCGGGTTAGTCGGGTTGACCCGAACCCGACTAAGCAAAGTATTTTGGACCCGAACCCGACCCTAATTCGTACTCGGGTTAATCGGGTTGACCCGAGTTAGATTTTGGACCCGAGTAACCCGACCCGATTATCCTTATTCGGGTTCGGGTCCGGGTCGGGTCAGGTTTTTTGACAGCCCTATTCACAAGTACATATAAAGTTACAAGTATTCAACACAACGTTGCAAGACTTGTTAGCTTAGCATCGTGTAGACTTTGTATAGTTTACACTTCATTTGATTGTGTGTTTTCAGTTGTGATCGGTTAGTATTTTAGGCCTTAAAATACATAGTGTGACGGGAGTTGTTGTACCCTTGTAAAAGAACTAACGGGAGTGGTTGTACCCTTGTAAAAGAACTCGACATCTAGCTTAGTGTCGGTAATCGTGTAAGCGACGTGTAAGGTTTTCTCCGCCAGTGAAAAGAGCTTGTTGACTAGTGAAAGAAACTCTCGAGTTGGATACTCGGGGCGTGGACGTAGGGCAAGGAAAAAGAGTCCTTGTAGCCGAACCACGATAAATACTCGTGTTGTGGTTTGATCGTTTCTTTCTTTATACTTGCATGTTATATATTGTCTTTGAGTTTATATCTTTGATTAAACGGAAAGTTTCAAAAGATAATTAAACGAAAAAACGGTAAAACTATTCAACCCCTTCTAGTTTTCCACATGGTCGTTTAGGACTTCTAAGTGCTTTTGTAGTGCTTATAAAATTATTATAATAGCTTTTAAGTTAGGACTAACCATTATATCCATAAATGTGTCTTAGAAAATATTAAGCAAAGATGGCTATGCTCATATTTTTAAAGTTGCATACTCAAATGACAATTATCATTTATTTGTTACAGATGCTGGCGAGGGTGCTGGAACAAGGTGGCTGGAACAAATGGCATGAGCTCACAGGGAAACAATGATCACATACGGATGTCGCCCCCGGTTAGCTCTGATACCACTTGTTATGACCAAGAAACACCTTCGGGAGGTCGAGGTTGATCGAAATATATGAAAACCATGGTTGTTTCTAGAGAGAGAAAGTAGAGAGAGAAAGGTGGAGAAACTATGTGTTTTATAAATAAGAAATAAAGTGAAGCTTACACACTTTTCCAACACCCCTCATGGAGAGTCATGAGGGGTATTTATAGGGTCATTACCCTACATGTTTGCCTATTCTACATAAGTAGTCCTTGTAGTTTCTAATCTAGTCCAATTCACATGTGTGACGTTATCTTTATAAAAGAGTGAGGCTAACAGTTAGATTTGAGTCTAATGATTTTAATTTTTCAACTGTTTTCAGTCGAGTATTGCATTAAGCTTGCAGCAAGAGAATAGGCCGAAGCAAATGAGAATGACAGCGAGAAATGCAACTTCATATATGGAGATATTGAAAGAGATAGAGGTCAAAACTAAAGGTATTTTCCATTGCTTTTTTCTACATTCGATGTTTGTTTATTGAAGTTGTGAAGACAATGTAAACCATTTGATAATTCATCTTGGTTAATCTCAAAAATTAGGTATGGTGCTTTCAGTACTAGAATGGTAGAGACTAAACTACATTTAATAAAAAAGGTTTTTACAAAGATACCATACTAAAATATCTGTTTATGTACCATTTGTTCATATTTTATGCTAAATTGGATTTTTATCCACATGTATGATACTTTTAGATATGATATTAGAAAGTTAACTTCGATCAATTAAAGCAAAGTTGACCTTATTTCTCATTATTGGTACATCAAAAGAGGTTAATACATTTCGCTAGAACAGGACTATACTTTTAATCACATTAGCTTTTTTTTAAATAATCAGATTTGCCAAACGCTCCAATATGTCGCATTACTACGTGTTGGAGCGCGCCTTGGTATGTATTGTTGTTGCTTACATGCTTTCGAATCAATCTTACGATGTGCTTAATCTATAGTGCCAATGAATAGGCAGGCTAACAGATTGATTCAGCGGCTGAATCATTGCATCTCTGTAAATGAAGTGCAGCACAGAAACAAAATTGCAAGAAAGTAGTTGAACTTTCCAACAAAAACAAACACTATAATATTAGTTAATTGAATCTTTATAGCCGAGTTACAAGACCCGAAAATTGATAGTTCTGTATTTTTAAAGTGTTATTTCTTTAAACGATTTTACCGATCAACTGTAAGATTGTTTGATGTTTTTGCGTAGTGCCCATATTGATGATTTTGTTGCATCGTTTTTTCGCAAGAGTGGATGTTAGCTAAGAAGTTTTATATGTAAATGGGTTGTATCTCTTTCCCAGGTGGTATGTTTGAATTAAGAATAGAAAGGGAAAAACTAAATATCTTAACGAGACGTATACCAATGGTGCCTATTATACTTCCGTATGCAAACAACCCGTTCGCAACGGGTATATAACTTTGTTTATTAAAAATATTTTGTCTGCTTATGTATTTTTGTAATTTATTACATATATGTTATGGTCTTTTGAGATAATCAAACTTAAATATAAATCATCTAATATTAATCAAATGAAATTATAGAGCTAGCTCGTCCATCGGGCGGGTCTTGAAGCTAGTATTTTTTATATAGGAGTATAGATTAGCACATACGCAATTATTGCTAACTTATTCTTGTAGTTATGTTGATGTACAAAACATGACGCTTTGTTAGTTGTTTAATACATTGTCGTTATTGAAAAAGAGAGACAATCACGAAAAATGATAAAATAAAAAAATAAAAAAATAAAAAATAAATCACTCACTTATTGTTACAAAAATAATAAAATAAATAAGAAAATTCCGAACTTAACATAAAATTTTCAAAATTTCTGTATCTTTCTATTTTTTAATAACAATTTTTGTTTTTATACTAAGGTTGTAATATCTATACTAACTTATAATTTATAAAGAGTGAATACCCATTCATGAAACCTTTAATCTTGAAACTTAAATTAATGTAATTTACATAAATTACTTCTAAGGATCCTTTAATGCACTTAAGCTTGATCAATTATAAATTTGCCAACTTTTCAAAAACACATACTATATTAATTTTTAAAAAAAATGCACGCTTTATATTTCAAAAAACATACGTTTTGCATCAAAAGTCGAACCAAAATCGTAATATCGCAAGTATAATTATTTGCCGTTATATACCGTTAGATTTGCGGGATTATGCGTCTAGTTATCTTAAATTGATCAATCAAGACAACTGTTTTGATTTGTCCAAAGAAAATGTCTAGTTGTGAAAATAACAACCACAACACCTAAAAGGCTAAAACTATTCAACCAACTACTCCTTTACTATTATTACAAGCTCAAGAAGTATTGTCCTCAATCGAATGCAATTCAAACATACAAAGAAAAAGATCGTCCTCAACACGGATACGATCTATGAAATACAAACACACACTTATACAAACCAACACTATCAAACTCTCAAATCTCACAAACTAATTTTTATCAACATGAAAGAAAACTTATCAACTTTAAAGACTTTACAACTTTAGTCCCTCAAGTATATAATGTCATATATCTTTATAAACTTAAGAGTTAAAATGCTACTCGTATTATTTAACTCACTCCCTTAAGTTTTTAAAGCAAACATATTTAACATTCTCAATTGGTACATAACTTAGTATGTTGAGCACTACCAAGACCTTTTATAAGAATGCCTGCAACCTGATTTTAGGACTCAACAACTTTCACAGTTTTAATCAGCTCAGACCACTTTTTCCTTTACCATGAACATCTATATCAAAATGTTAGTCTTTTCATACATTACAGGGTTAGCAACAATCTGTAATGCAGAGCTGTTATGACAAAACGAGTCTACAAGTATAATACCTTCCATGCCAAGATCCTTTAATATGTTTTGAATCCACATTACCTCACAAGTTGCAGATGCCATAGATTGTTGTTCGAATGATGTGTTTAGTCGAAGGATTCGGGTACCAGGGTACCAGTTTCATAGTGTTTAAAGGTATACGACCTTATTGAAATGAGTTTGATACCCATCGACACCACCCAACTTACCGAATAATTAGTCACATGTATAAGTTTAAAACTATAAGCTATTCGGATCAAGAAACGTGCAATGTGATCATTGATATGAAAAGATGGACTTGAACAACCTTTTTTTTTCTTTTTCGTTTATTTGTTGCGCATATGTATTCTCGGAATTGATGGGTTACTTGAATGATATTGCCTTTTTTCCTAATTGCTTAAGAGCTGTCATGATCTGCTATCGAAACCATGCAGGTACCATAGGTGCTCATGATTTGACCAATATCGAATAAAAGGCGTTTACATATACCGGCTCAGAGCAGTCTATACAGCTCGTCTAGCTAGTTTAGTGTTTTTTTATGTTTAAAACAGATGGATGCAAGTTTGCAGTATCAGAAGATTTCAGTCCTTTCCTAATGTTGCCCAGCCGCTACAAATGCTATTGATACAATGACGTATAGGGCTCGGGGGTATTTATACACTCTCAGCACAGAATGGGCGCAATGAATTGATGAATCCAGGACCATCCACAAAAAAATTGTTCTGACCGATTCTAAATGGTTTGCTATTTGTTCCAGCAAACTTGTAACCCGTTCTACTATTCAAGGCTGGTCCTGGTGGATAACCTATAGATCTTTTGTAGTTCTGAACATCGATAGGTTAACTATGAGTGCCTAATAGAAAGATATATTGTGATACTACTGTTCTTAGCCATGGTCTCATTTACTCAGCATGATAAAAGACAGGCATGCAACCCAGAAGATAAAGGGGAAAAAATTGCATGTAAACCAATTATGACTTGGCATAAGCTAGAATTTCTACATTTTACCAAAAACTATGGTATAAAACATTCTATCCATCATACATTACATCTGCAGACTGTGTAACAAAAAATTAACGATACAGTTAACAAAAATAAGATGTTGCAAAGCAACAAATCCTCCCTACCAAAAGGTAATTCTGCTGTTGATGGCTAGACCTTAATGATACACAGATACATTTTTGTTTTTCGTTTTCCCCTTCCTTTTTTTTCCAATTTTCAAGGCTACTGACTAATCTCTCTTGCCATATACAAACACATGAATATCAATCTTCCATTTTTCCTTTTTCGATTTTCCATGGGGTTAAGCTTTTTCCTTTTTTTTTTTTTTTTTTTGTTTTTCTGGTTTTATTGTGTCAAGAACTCCTATACCTGGTTTTATTTCATTTGACTTCAATATATCACAACTCGAAGGAGCCCAGGCTGGGGCTCAGAGTAGTCGAGTCCCTCTTCCTCCAGCAGGTATCTCTGGACAGCAACAGGAAGTCTAGCTGGAGTGCGGGTCCCTCTAGTGTGGTGGCCCGTTCCAACACATATGTACACCTGTAGATGCTGATCTGCCGACCTGGCGACGTTCCTTAGCATTGTGAGATCTCGTTTCAGGACATGTATGGCTTCGGTCACATGCAGCCCGTGAAGGTCTATTAGCCTCTCTTGTGCTCCTCTTCCATTGCCTTGCATACTTGGGCTCACAGGGTTCCTGCACAGGGTATATACACAAAACGAGTCCCAGAAACGAAATGATTGCAAGGAAAATCTACATGTGTCAAAGTGCTAAGACTTTATAATTAAAGGTGGCAATTTCGACTGATTTATGAGTGAGTCGATTTAGGTTATATGGTTTCATCTCTAACGAGTCAAACCGAGCAACATTTGCCAGAAGGGGTATGTTTTTTATGCATGAAATCTCCTCAATCACTATATTTAAAAGCTTTGAGCTATTACTGAAATAGCAGAAAATAAATCATATTTGACCAATAAATATTCAGTGTTGTAAATATCGGTCTTGGCGGCCGATATATCACTGATATATCGCTTATCGGTGGTCCACCGCCACGATATTTGGCATATCGGTCAAATATATCGGTCATGGTCAAAATCGGCAAAAATCGGTCAAAATCGGTCCTTGGCGGTCAAGATCCGGTCAAAATGGTTTTTTTTTTTACTAAATCTGATGTTTCCGGCGATTCCAAAATCCGGTCAACGGTCAAGATCCGGCCAACGGTTGTTTAAGAAGATAAAAGCTGGAAGAAATATGTTTTGAAAAGAAGAATGAATCAAAGATGTACCGTTACATGTTTTGATTAAAAGATGGAAGAAATATTGATTGCGGTTGGTGTGAAATGTTAAGAGAATGTGCGACTACAAAGAGATAGAGAGGCTGATGTACGTGTGGGCAAAAGTGATTTTAGGGATATTATAACTTGTCTTATATACCAAAGGTTTAGGGTAGAAAATGGGCTGGACCTTTTATTTATTCCAAACGAAATTTGGGCTGCTAAAAGGCCTATCCGAAATTTTGCAACATTTATATAAAATATATAATTAAAAATATTAAATATAATAATTAAATTTTATAAATATGCATATAAAATATATAAATACTTTAGAAAAAAAAAAAAAAAATCTTTATAATTTATGCTCTCCGATATATCACTGATATATCGCCGCCATATCGGTCTTGGCGCTTGGCGGTGGTCGACCGCCGAGGTACCGCCGCGCGATATTTACAACACTGTAAATATTATAGTATATCAAAATTTAGGCCATGTAGCATTTCGGTTTACCCAACCGAACTCGTCTCGACTATAAAAAAGAATTACCCATTACCCAACCACCACCTCTAGTTTATATGTTCCGAGTCCTAGAAAGTAGGTCTACAATTCCATGAAAACGAACAGTTAGCTTACTTCCATCAAGCAGTCATATCGTTGTTCATGAAGTCATCAATTTGTTTTACAAGTCCACTGATTACAAGTAGCATTTTGGGTCTACCACTACCTCATAATAAATAAACTTATAGAAATTTCGATACCATATAAAGATTCTAACATTTTTCAACCAACTAGATGTATCTTTTGGTAGAACATGATAATAAAGCATACCCAGATTAATTTGACTCATTGGAATATAACTGATTACTAACCTAAAATCGCTTTCCGTTAATCCTGCCTAAAAAGAATCTGGATCGACAAAAAAGGTCCACAACAGACTATACATACATAAACTTATGGTTTTATATAGCATGTTTTTTCAATTTAACAGGAAGCACCATTAAGTTGCTTAATATACTCCAGAGACCAGAGACTTACTAGGCTAGCAAAAGGTGACCGATCCTAAAGAGCAGAAATATAACTAACCTCTGACGATATATAGATTCTTGAGCTTTTCCATGTGCAGCCTTCATTTGCATGTTGTGCAGTTGTCCCTTTACACTTAGTTCCTTAGCTAAAGCCTTGTATCCAACAAGGTAAGCCTGGCGAGCCTATTAATAGGCAACCATACAATTAAAAATGAGAAATACCAGCAAGTAATGTAGTAGTCAGAAAAGAATGTGAGCATCTCGAAACTTCTGTTTTATACCCAACAGACGGGTCAAATAAAAAACAACTATATGGGGAATGGGTCATATACACAGAACAAGTTCAAAGTCACCCAAGGTCTATTATTAATACATAAAATTATATTACTATTGTAATGTTGTTGTTCTTGTTATCATCATTAACTCACTAATTATTTATAGCAGAAATAACGATGAAAAAAAAATGTTTGCAGGTGAATTAACCTGACCCAGGTTTCGAACCATACCAATATTCATGTAATCATGTTTTAACCCGTTACCTTACCCGCCCGACATGCCAACCTAGCCACCTCTACTTACAATCTTGCCATTTGCCATATCTATTGTAATAAGGCTCATTGTCTGTAAGAGGGTTGGGGACTGGTCTTTGGGACTATTAGGTACAAGATAATCTATCACATATTTTAGTACGTTTCTGTCTCCAGATTTTACTGACATGAGTTTCTAATAAGGCGCGTCATCTGTGACAGAGTTGGGAGAAAAGCTACAAAAACCAAAGAAAGAAGCAGAAAAGGTAAAGAATATATATCCAAGTGCTAGAAAGAATTAACGCGACTCTGGGAACCTAACGACGCATGGTTGCCACAAATACTCAAGAACACGCAAGTAGTCTTTTTATGCACAAGTTTAAGGGCAAGAGGAGGTATGGTTGCCACAAACTTTCAAGTAGAAGAGTGCACGATATTTTCTTATTTTTCTACAGTAACTAAAATTTTATATTATCACTTAGACGAAGAGAAAGAGATACAAAGTCATGCATGAAATGTACAGAGGTTACCTGTTCAAAGTATAAATTGCGTAAACGTGCATGATCACGAGCTTCACCCCGCATCTCAGAATACATATTTGCTGTGATCTCGACAAAGTTAAAGCATTCATATACACAAGACATTAATAGAACCTATCTTAACAAGCACTAAGTTTCATTAGAAAAACATTACCGACTGCATCTCCAGTTTCAAGCCAGACAGGAGCTGAACGCCCTGAACTCCGGTTAGCTAATTTATCTCCATAATTCAACCGTCCATGCCCGCCATTATAAGCACTGGCCAAGACATGAGAGCTTCTACTGGATCCAATGGTTGTTTCTTGAGAAGCGTTTCGATTATACTTCCATATGCTCGAGTCCTGTGAAGCCAATTTTCTAACAGCAGACGCAAAATCAGTAGCGCCACCAGATGGAGCCATGGTGGACGACGATCTGAACATGAGCAAGTTATCCTTCTCTAAAGGACGATAAGGATTAGTATGACGTCGGTGATCATCACCAATTTGACCGTCTGCAGGAGAGAGTGCAGGAAAATCCATAGCGCTAAGATTTGGAGCCGACAAAACCTTGGAGTTCAGATTCTGATTCTGATTCTGACTCTGACTGAAACCACCATCTACTTGAAGCTGCAATAAAATATAATAAAAATTGTGTGACAGGCTTTTCTAATTGCAGTACATTGGTAAAGACAAAAAACTTGGGAACTTGCACAAGGATGCCCAATATTTGAAAGAAGTTTTTAAAGCACTTGTCCTTGCAAAATTAAGTTGATCATTTGTAAGAGTAAAAAAACAAAAGTCGACCAGCCAAACCAATATATTTGAACCAGACCCAATGTTGCACTTGAATAAGAGTTGCAGCACACGTAAAAAGCCAAAAAAGTGATAAGTGCAGATATCAGTTTAAGGATGCCTGAAAATAAGTTTCTGCCTTTTAAATTTTTGGTTGACAACCTAGAAAGTTCAGAAACTATCAGCAATAAGATGTAGGTTAGAGCTTCCACGTGAAAAACAACAATAATTGTAGACTTTGATCAATAAATTGGATGTTAAACTTTTGATAGGCGTACGCAAATTAAAACAATCGAATCAAGATAACACAAAGTCATATGAACCAAAAATCAAGCAACTAAAACCTGTAACATCAACAAAAATTGCAGACTTTTTCCAATTTATTCATATTTTATGTAGTGATGTGCATTAGGACAAAAAATGTGATAAGTTATGTTGTTATCGACACTATATGCTAGGATTTCATAAAGGAACTAAATAAAAACGTAAAATCTACATGATATCAACCCAATCAGTTACAGATGTAATCGTGGGATATACCTCAAGCTGAGTAAGCATCTCGATTGTCAGATTCAAGTCTCCTCCATTTGCAAAATACACATCTGCAAGACTTTCAGCTGCAAACCCTGCAAACTGGGAAGCCAGAAATTCAATAGGGTTTACTTCTGTATTCTCCATCTGTTGCTCATTAAGCATGTCATCTTCGTATCCATGCCCAGGATCACCAATGTAAGAAGGCATGTCTCTATGACTAGTGAGCAGCTGATCGCCATGCAAATCCCATGGTTTAGCAGGTAATTGTCGGGTACGAGCTGTGATGGGATTTTCACCAAATGAAGAAGCGGGATATCCCATCTTGGCATACGGACTGTTGTTCATTTGACGAGGAGATGGCTCCTGCTGATCCTTAAACATAAAGCCACTTCCTGCTGATGTCGCAAACCGTGATGTTCCATTAGCGTCTCCTAAAGACAGCGCTGAAAAAGGAAGTGCGTTTATTCCATGAGAATCCTTGTCCACCACATCATTAAAGTCCGGAGTGATATCATCAGGTAATTGGTGACGCCAGAACTCATGCACCTCGTCATCAGAATTATTTGACACGGATGACTCTATTCTATCTAGTACTGCTTTTCCTGGTGTTGTAGCACCAAAACTTGTGGATGTGTCTGGTGCACCAGCCGCTGCAGAAGGTGATCGTAGAGCAAATGGAACAAATTCTGCTGCATCGGGATTCAAACTTAATGTTCTTCCTGCTGCACTAAGCTTATTGTCGATGGTAGAAGCCCCTTTATTAAGCAAGCTCATTCTTCTTCGAAATTATAAAACTACTAGTAAACTAAGGGTATATACTATATAGCACTCTAAACGTGAAGCAGCGAGTTGCAGCTTGAATTACCCAAATCCTGCCAAACACATATTTTACAAATTATGCTTTACTCATAAAGAACTGTATAATTAAAAAAACTGAAAAGACAAAATCATATTTTAGCTATAATTCACAAATTCATAATAGAATGGTAAGTGACACTAGTGAGTAAGATTCGACATGAAATAAAACTTATTTTCCAATCTTAGCAAAAACTCGGTGAAGATAAAAACTGATCAACGTCAGTATCATGGGAATGAAAGTGAAATAAAAAAAAATAATAATAATAAAATAAAATAAATAAAAAAACAGAAGGATTGTGGATGTGTTTGTCTAAGCTAACTTGATGGACTTATTAGATTATTAAAAAACTGATAAGCTCATAAGCTCAACTTTTTGCGGCTTATAAGCTTATTCACCTAAGCTTATAAACTTTATAAGCTCAAAAATATGAGTTAGAGGTAATCAAACTTTGAATAGGCTCATAAGCCCATGAAATAAGCTTAGATAAACAACCTTTGTGACTTATTAAGTTGTTATTAGGAGTGTCTATCCATAAACGACTACGAATTTGTTCTGGAAACAATACTAGCAACATAAATGACATGTTATTTACACTAAAGCCAATTCAAAAAATGTGTCACTTTTGTGCAAAAATAATAGTAATATTTATAGCTTGAACTTTTGTGCAAAAATAATAGTAATATTTATAGCTTGAACTTTTGTGCAAAAAGGGTACAATGTAAAGTATTGAACTGTAGTGAAACTATAAACTTGTTATTCATATATACAAACGCCTGTAACTAGCTGAAGCAATGAAAACATTACCAATACACAAAGCAAATTAAAAAGTCATGTGTTTTTTTTAAGGAAAAAAAAAAAGACACTAAAGTTGAACAAAACAACCCCATTTTTACAAAGATAATAACAAATGTCAGATCTAGTAGATTATTAAGATCTGATATTACTGTTACCTCTAAAGAAATGATATAATACATAGAGTAAGAGAATAGGAAAAACCCTAAATGAAAGAGAGAGTGATGACGTCACCAGAAGAAGAAGATGAAGATGAAGATGACCTCTCTCTCTCAGCCTTAGCCCCGGGCTTGTCAAGTATATCTATCTTGTTGTCTATCCCAAAAATACCAAACACAAAAACCAAACCAAACCACTTAGACTTTTGTTGTGGTACGATAAATATGTTGTACGTGGTGTCTTTCTGTATCTTTATATCATTTGTGTCAAAAGCCCAAAATACTTTAGCATTATTATTTTGTTACACTTTCATTTTTTATTTTCTTTCATTTTTTATATAAAAGATGAGTTTAATATTAAGACGATATAACATCTTTTGTAGCTAATACACATGCACAAGTTTGTAACTTCGCCTTTTAAGATTACATTGCTAGTGCATCTCAAAGCCTATGACGCTAGACTATGAACTACCATATTCCCCTCCCTTCTTACAAATGACCATTCACAAATATTAAAAGCACACGACTTTGACAGAGTATAGACACGATTTGTAGAGGTATAGACTAGTTACGAAGTGCGTTGACCAAAGATAGAGAATCTGATTCAAAAACGACATTAGAGTAACATGTACTTCGAGCATGTATAGTAGCCCACCATATAGCTTTGGCTTCGGCCTCTATTGGAGAATTTGCATAGGATTGTGACTTAGCTCATGATATTAACATTTCTCCGTTGCAATTACGAGCTACAAAACCCAAACCCACTTTTCCAAACTCCTTTTGCCAAGCTGAGTCACAATTGAACTTAATCATGTCAACTAACGGAGCCCTAGAACTTAAACAGGCTTAAAAGACGGGCCTAAGCCTTTTATTAAACTAAAATTCCCCTTCAAACTCACAATGCTACATTGAGAGATTGACAAGAAAACTCCTAATAAAAACGAAACCAACGATAAATAGCGGGCATGCAAAACAGATGCAGACAGAGCACATCAGGCGGATAGATATAGATAAACACGTGTAGACAGACGAGCAGATTCAGGCGGATTGATGCAGATTCAGAGGCAGAAATATTCAGATTCAGAAAAATACAGATATAGATTCAGATTCAGACAAAACCAGACGGAACCAGATGCGGAACCACGTGTGAAATCAGATAGATGCAAAACCAGACGTAACCAGCAGCAGGAGAAACCGAGCGGAACCAAAATATGTTGTTGATGCCCAGATACTACACATAACTACTCAAGACATAGTCGAATTAGTTAAGACTATAACATCACCATCATCAACTCCAAACCAATTTCTGATTCATTACCAATACCAATACCAATTAAAAAAAACAAAAAACGAAAAATCAAATCCAACCAAATTCATAATAATCCTTACATACCTTTAATTGCGTAACCGACTATCATCAAATCAAACTTACTAACCAAGTTTTATTACTAATCAAACATAACATAACCACGGACTATTGCTACTAAACCAAAAACGAAACTGAAATAAAGCCCTTCCATCCAAAAATTTGAACCGAACAAAATCCTTAATCGTCAAAATTAAAGCAATCCACCAAACATATATAATTAATTAACTAGACGAGTACCAATGCATAGCAACGGGATTTTATAGCGATAGATCGTTTAGTGATAAAAAAATTTATGGGTTATAAATGAAAAATAATAAAAGTTTGAAGATTTGGTGATTAAACATAAGGTTTTGAAACCCGAGTCGACCCAGGTGTTTCAACTGGTTGAACCGTTCCCATCGAAAAATAGGTCAATTTAAACCGGGTCGAACATGGGTGAAATTAAACCGGGTCAACCCGTCGGGCTCGAAGCGTCCCGGGTCAACCCGGTTTTTTATGTGTATTAATAGTTTCCTTTTAAAATATATGTTTTCAACATTTCTATTTTTAGTTTTAACTTTTTACTTTTTACTTTTCACTTTTTGTTTTTTTCTTTATATATAGTATACGTGGGTATCCTGTGACAATCAACCGAAGAAACAGATCTCGATGAGGCTTGATTTACCAGTTTGTATCGGTTTCAACGGGTCCTCTCTGGTTCGTTTTTGGATGCTTTTATTTGTTAGTCGAACCGGTGGCGACACCGGTTCCCGGTTGAACCCGTTGGTCTGGTCCGGTTTTCAAAACTATATGTACCATCAACTTGTTAGCTTGTTTGAAACTTTGTGTGTTTTACTAATTTGTATAATGTGTATAATAACATGTACTTTTCAATTTAGGGTGTTTATTTTTTGGCATGCAATGAGATGAGAGAGGGTTGAGAGGTTTTGTTTGTGTGTGTGTGTGTTTTTTTTTTTTTTTTTTTTTTTTTGGTTAAATAAAGGTGGTTGGTATGTTGTGGAATATCCATCTTTTATAATTTTACTCTCAAATCATTCTGATTATTAAATGTGTTTGTGATTTGTTTTTAATGTTTGAGAGCCATGTTTCTAAATTAGATTAAGTCAGCCATGCAACCATTAATAACATTCAATTTGACAGCCATTGCACTATTGTAACACCCTCAAAATTTGGTACAGCGGAAGACTTAACAAGTTTTCAGGGTGCTACTGGAATTGGTAATATCACAAGTATAGATTACAAGATAGCATAGATTTGAATATAATGAAAATCCAACATTTGATTTAAAGTTTACATTCATCCAAAAGTAGCAAAGGAAAGCCCAAAAGTAAATGAAAGATAGGTCCCCATAGTAAAATCAGAGTTTTTTTCGATCCTTCAACCATGCCGAATGCCAAGCCTTCGAAGTTCCAGTGCATCATGCTAACATCTTAGTTTCCTGAGAAAACATGCTAAAAAGGGTCAGCTTATGCCGGTGAGTTCATAGGTTTAAGTTACAAAACAGTTGTGGACCTGAAGAGTTAGGTGCTATGTGTGACTAGAAGCAGGTATGGATCTCTTATTCCAACATCATTCCAAATCAATTCCGGATAAACTGCAAAAAATGTCCCTAAACTTTCGCGATTTTGCGAAAAGTGTACTCATACAAGATTTTTAGCAACAAAATGTCCCTGAACAGGTTTCCTTAGGCAAAAAGTGTCCTTGAGGATGATGTTTGTTTGCAAAAACGGTTTTTTGGCCTAACGAGCGTTAGGGAGCCCGTTAGTCAGTCCTCATGTGCGTTGCACGTGAGGGTATTTTCATCTTTTCACATTTTCCCGCCTTCCAATACACCTGACGATCCCACTTACACATACGCTTGTTTTGGGGGGACATTTTTTGCAAAAAAAAATTATACTCTTTCACTATTATAAACACATTCACAAACCGATAACATCGGACTGCTCCCAAATTGTATATTGTCGAAATCTCCCAAATTAACAGTAGATCCATGATGGGTGGCTAGCAAATTAGAGCTCGGAGTGCTCCAATTCCGGATATGGCTACCTTATACGGTATGATTTTTTTAGTGTATTATTCCTTTCGAATGACCATGCAGTGTATATATGGCATATTACCTTGACTCATGATAATGCTGTGGAAGTTTTTAGATTTTTGATTATTTGTTTCATTGATTTTTGGTTATTTGTTTCGTTGATTTTTGGTTTTTAAAGAAATGATATAATACATACAGTAAGAGAATACGAAAAAACCCTAAACGAAAGAGAGAGTGATGACATCACCAGAAAATGAAGATGAAGAGGACCTCTCAGCCTTAGCCCCGGGCTTGTCAAGTATATCTATCTTCTTATCTATCCCAAAAATACCAAACACAAAAACCAAACCAAACCACTTAGACTTTAGTTGTGGTACGATAATATGTACGTGGTGTCTTTCTGTATCTTTTTATATCATTTGTGTCAAAAGCCCAAAATACTTTCACATTATTTTTTATTTTATTTATTTATTTTTTACAAAAAAGATGAATTTAACATTTAGACGATATAACATCTTCTTTTGCTAATACAAATGTACAAGTTGGAACTTCGCCTTCTAAGATTACATTGCTAGTGCATCTCAAAGCCCATGACGCTATATTATAAGCTACCATATTCCCCTCCCTTCTTACAAATGACCATTCACAAATATTAAAAGCACACGACTTTGATAGAATATCACAAACATGGACACGATTTGTAGGGGTATAGACTAGTTATGAAGTGCGTTGACCAAGATAGAGAATCTGATTTAAAAACGACATTAGAGTAACCTCTACTTCGAGCATGTATAGTAGCCCACCATATAGCTTTGGCTTCGGCCTCTATTGGAGAATTTGCATAGGATTCTGACTTAGCTCCTGATATTAACACTTCTCCGTTGCAATTATGAGCTACAAAACCCAAACCCACTTTTCCAGACCCTTTTTGCCAAGCTGTGTCACAATTGAACTTAATCATGTCAACTTGAGGCTTCTTCCACACCCTCACAGATTTTGTTTATGTCGAGCCGATCCCTCTTGAGACATCCTTCTTATTTGCATTGGAATAATCTAAGAACAATTGTTTCGCCATTACTTCCACGCCAGTTTCCCTTATATCAGATTAGCCATGAAAATGCTTATTACACCTTGTCCACAAACCCCAAAGAATTCTCATAAAAAAAATCCCAACATGTTGGAGAAGTGTCCAAAATCAATCGACAAAAATCATGCATTGTACTAGCCCCGGGTGTGTCATATAACTTTCCAAAACTACAATGATCCCATACATCCTTTGCTTTTGAGCACTTAAACAGTACATGAACTACATCCTCTTCCGGATCACCACAATGTGTACAAGAGGGTGTTGTTAGATTCAGCCCCCGACGTAAATTGTTAATGGAAGGAACAAAATTATGCGAAGCTCGCCATACAAATATTTTAACTTTTTTAGGTAACTTTGCCTTCCAAACAACATGAAAAAAACCTAATAGCTTCATCTGATGTGTTCTGTACCAGCTCTTGTGATGTTTCAACAGCTAATAGGTAAGCCGACTTGCATGAGAATTGTCCTGCTGGTCTATTGTGCCAATATAGTGCATGACGCCTTGAGTCACTCACAAAACAACATGCAATTTTCTTTGCAATGTCAGGTGGGAACAAAAATGTCAATTTTTCATAATTCCAATCATTACCTTCGTTGTTTAACAAGTCATGAACATAATTTACTTCAGTATTTTGTAGTTTTGGGCCCAATCTGTTGTAATCTGCAAGCCAAAAATCCTCCCACACATTGACTTTACGACCGTCACCTATGTTCCATTTACAACCCATATGGACTAAATCTTTAACTGCAACAAAATTGTGCCAAATATAACTTGGACGGTAGCCAATGTTTGCATTAAAAAAATCCGATCGTGGGAAATAGCGAGCCTTTAACAACCTCGTAAATAAAGTAGATGGAGATGTGATCAAACGCTACACGTGCTTTGCAATTAAAGACCTGTTGAAAAGCCCCAAATGTTGAAAGCCAATGCCTCCCGAAATTTTGATACACACATTCTTTCCCACGTACACCATCTAATTGGATTTTCCTTCACCCCATCACCCTACCAAAATAAATTGAGAGCTTTGTGAATGTCATCAATTAATGTTTCGGGAAGAGGAAAAATATTCATCACGTACATAGGCATTGCTTGAGCAACTGATTTAATAAACACTTTTTTCCCATCAATCGAAAGGGTTTTCTCATTCCATCCTCCTAGTTTTTTCTTGATCTTGTCTAAAATGGACTGAAAAACAATCTTTTTTTAATTTTCCGATGATTAAAGGAAGACCCAAATATTTTGTTTGATGTGCAACCTTACATACTGAAAGGAATTGAATAACTCAAGATCATACATGTTGCTCGATATTTGCACTAAAAGAAATCTCAGATTTCTCGTAATTTATGACTTGTCCTAATGCTTTGCAATATTGATCCAAAATGTTTTTGAGGTTTTAACCTGCAGATTGTGAAGCTCTAGAGAAGAAAATACTCCCGTCTAAAAGAATAAGTGAGAGAAAATTAGTGCTCCCTTACACACCTTAAATCCATGAATATGACCTTGTGTAACTGATTTCCCAATCATAGATGATAATACTTCCGCACACATGATGAAAAGATAGGGCAAAATAGGATCTCCTTGACGAAGACCCCGAGTAGGTGTCACATGACCCGAAACTTTCCCGTTGATATTAAAAGAGAAGGTAACCGAAGATACACAAGCCATAATCAGTTTGATAAAATTTGATGGAAAGCCAAACTTTTTGATGGGAAGCTAAAAGAGTTAATTACATAAATCTTCTTTGTGGTTAGGCAATAGTTGAAAGTTTCGTCTTTAACTCTCAATAATTACACCAATCGTCCCTGTGGTTGTCCATTTTAAGATGACCCGTCCTTTGACCAGATGGGCGTTAGATTCAGACGTTAACTAGAGGGCACTTTCATCTTTTCAGCCCCAACCTATACAAACCTTTCTCCCGGTTCATCTTCACTTCAACTCCTTCAAATCTACTACCACATACAATCTATAGAAAACTAGAAGGGGGTTTGAATAGTTTTACCAATTAAAACTATATATTAATACTTTTAGATCGGATTATGTCAATCTAGTTTGGTGTGTTGGATATTGATAGTTTGATAGATATATAAACTACACTACGAGATAGAGATAGAGAGACACAATCATAACACAAGTATTTATAGTGGTTCGGCTACAAGGACTCCTTCCTTGCCCTACTTCACTCACCAAGTACCCAACTTGAGAGTTTGTAAACACTACACACTAAAAACTCCTTTCACCGGTGGAGAAGCCTTCACAAAGTCGCTTACGCCTTATCCGGTACAAGGCTAGATACCGGGTTCTCCTACGAGATAGAACCAAATCTGCGTCGCCTACACTTTAACCGGTATAAGGCTAGATACCAAGTTCCTTTACAACGGAGGAACTAAACCCGACACCATTATCCAACACAACACATCTACGAACGAAAGAAAGGAATCAACAACAAGATTCACTTCAGTGGTCTTGATGATGACGAAGCCTAGCAACCCAAGTCTCCGAGCTTGCGAGTCTTCTAGAGGTCGTGATCTCGCCTTTAAGAGGAACCTAGAGAATCACTAAGAGAAAAGCTACATAGAAGATCTTTAGATATGAGCTTAGAGAGGTTAGAACATTGAGAGAGAATATGTCTAAGAGGGGTGAGGAATAAGGAAGAAATGGCTCACTATTTATAGGCATTTCTGAGTACTGTTCACCCAGATCCCTCATATCCCTTCCCAAAGGTATACGGCCAGTGTAATCTAAGGGACTGGCTATCAGGTAGTACCAGTCTGGATTTTGGGGTTATGGGTTATGGGTCATGTGATGTCATGGATGATGTCAAAGATATTTTGGGTCATAGGTTATGGACTTTGGGTTATGAGTTATGGACTTTGGGTCATGGGTCATGGATTTTACCCATTACTGATGTCATGCAATGGGTCATGGGTTTTGGGTCAAGCTCCATGGGTCATGGGCTTTGGGCATGGGTTTTAGGTTATGGATAGTCCAAGCCTTTATATTACAAGTTATATGTATTTTTATAAAATGTAAGTAATCAAAGTTACTAAAGTGTTTTATAAAAATGGTTTTGGTTTAATGTAAACTATTTAACTAAACATGTTTAATGGTTTATTGTTTAGTGAAATGAGTTAGTAAACTATTGGCTCAAAGCTTTACGTATTTTATTTATTTCGTTAAAATGATTTTACATTTGTTATCGACAAAACATAAGAAGATCGTAAAATATAAATAAACGTTTTTATGGTTTATTTGTATTAACAATCTCCCCCTTTTTGTTGATGACAAAACATAAAATTATTTTAAGTAAAAAATAAAATTCGTAAATTTTGAATTTGAGTTTTTACTCTTCTCTCCTTTTTTTGTCGAAACAAAAAGAGCATCGGAAAGAAACTAACCCTAATGCAAGATTTTAGAAATATATAATAGAAGAAGCGATGAGAAATTTAAAGAAATGCATATTTGCTCCCCCTTGACGAGTGCTTCCCCTTGGTGAGGGTGTCAAGTAATTAGGAAGGCTAATACGAGAGCATTGCAAGCATTCCAATGATTTTGCTTTTGACGAAAGCTCCCCCTTATTGAGGGCGTCAAGTACTCTAAGTGTGTTTTGAAAATCTACAAAACAAAGGTTAGAATGCAAGCATATAGTGTGACTTTTGCTGAAAAATGAGCTGAATTAATGCTTAGTTTGGCTTCTGAGTGCCCGGATAGAAATCAAGGGATTTGATAATGTCAAATAATCCTGATATTCTTAGTGTCATTTCCCCTGTTATGACATTATTTTATGCCTAATATCTTCATTTATGCTCTTATTTCTTTATATTTCATTTCAGGACAACAGAAGAGCAGAAGAACGGTTTTGATGATTATTTGGAGTTATTCTGCTTGAGAAGTGATTTAACTCGCAATGGAACTATGAAGACACAAAGACTACGGCCTAGCTCGTAATTGGAGCTACACCATAGATAGTTATACGCCTTGAAGAATTTCTATTTGAAGAAAGCTACGCCGTAGCATGAAGAAAGCTATGACGTAGCATGAAAATAAGCAACATCGTAGATGTGTTAACGAAGGTTCTACCCCCGTAACAAATAAAAAACAATAACTAATTTTGTCAAAAGTAAGAAGAAAACTTTTAATCAAAGTGTAGTGATGACGTAAAAAGAGTTGTGTGTTGATTATTTACGAGGGAAGGTCGTAGTGATTTTTGTAGTGTTGTATAATACGAACCAACACCAGTAACCTCCCAAAACACAACAGCCCTAAAATGACCCGGTTGACAGCTTGTAAGAATAGTAAACTAAACCCAAAAAGAACAACAAACAAAAAACTGCACAAGAAGAACCTTCTTTGTCCTTTTAAGGTTTCTACGGAGCCCGTTTGATCGCTTCGAGCCTACGTACCGTACACCCCAGGATTGATGTAGTCTCGTAACGGTTTATTGTAAGCCAAAACAATAACCCGTAATGCACAATCGGTTTTTAGAGTAAGAAAATATTCTTCAAGATTATGTAGAGTAACAACGATTAAAGTGATAGTGATTTTTGGTGTATCTACAATAGAGTTCTTCATCTCTATTTATAGATGAAGAAAACAGATTGAAACCCACGTATCATGTAACTGTTTTCCCATGATTCACTTCCACAGATCACTCCCACATCCTTTCTTATTCGTGATATCAGTGGACTACGTTAAGCATGCAACAACCAACTACTTTGAACAAGTCAAACAAAGCATGCAAGACTTGTATATAGACGTTAGAACATGCATACCTTACCCCCACCATACTCTTTATTCTCACATAATTCAAATTAATTCAAAGTTGTTTAATCAAACTTATAAAACAAACTTATTAATTAATTTGTTTATCAACTTATAGACATACATATTTTCTCTCTAATGTTCAACCTATTATTAGAAAATTAATGTCACCATATATTAATTTACAACAATCCCCAACCAGGTTGAACAATTCCTCTACTCACTCGAACATCTTGTGCTACAAGGTGTCACGAAGATTAAACCTCATTAGATATGCATACACAAAGTAAGATCGACAATGGTGTCCAAAGATTAAACCACAAACCTCAAGATAATGGTATCCGAAGATTAAACCAAAACCTTTTGACCTTACCGGTGAATGTATACGCACTTCCATTGTTATATTGTGCATTCTCATATCACTACGCGCGAATATGGCCATGCGCTTAAATCCCTTTCATAACCCTCTAAGAGAGAAACCATAACTCTCTATTTGAGGCGGCACCACCCCTAGGTTATATAGGATAAGATTCTCTATCATCCTCGTTGCTAAGACGCCTCTAAAGATTAGTTAAGAGGTTTTACCTCAACCTACACATCGTCAACGACATACTATCTTTACTACACATGGGCTAATTAGGTCGATAGTACCTTCTATCGATTAATGACTTCATTATTACCCATTAAACTCGTAATGTAGGAGCTCTACAATCAAGTCGGGTTTCCATCACCAACCGATTCACATTTGGTTTCAAACCCATGCCTCTAGTAATCCTCAATAAATCTCTCGTCAAAGATTTAATAGGATATACCCGAGAAGTCACTTCACTCTTATCGGACTCATCATAAATACTCACCATGTCTCTCGTAAGAGACATAGTAGTATCAAACTCAAGTTTCTAGAGCACTTGAAAACTTGTCAATAATGTTACCATCTCAATGTTCTCTACATATTCCAACACACCAGAATTTTATGGTGTTAGATCTCTAATCTAATTGACCTTCCATATTGTCACAACTTGACTATATACACACACATTTGTTCACACGATGAGATACATGCTTTTTCTTATAAAAAACAATGCATCTATTGTAATAATATTAATTCTCCTTCGTGTGAATTTCAATAGTTTAGAGCATTGCCTTGCAATATCAATGAAATGCTTATGCACTTGAAAAAAATATATGATAATAGTTTATTTCTTCACGAGTAAACCAGCTAGCTTTTAGTTAGTGGTAAACAACCAGTAGACTCTATATGTGTGTTTTGTATGTTATAATAGGATCTCATTTCCCTATTAAACTGCCATGAAATCTTAGACCAACGTCGTGAACAAGGTGATCAGCCATGATCACGTTTTAAGGCCCATAGTTCGGAATCATAGGTTAACGGTTTCAACCGAAGTTGCATACCAAGTCAGCCAAATATGTTCGTTCATTGATTTTGTAACAATACACATATACTAATATACTATTTTGAATAATAAGCTAACCACTAAAACCCTTATTCCAATGGACCACATCAACATTATATGGTTCTTATCATACAATTCACATTTACAAGTGCCACCATTTAAACACAATATTATTTGCACAATAGCAGCTGCTCTTTTATTTACGTGAATCAAAACTTCCACTTTTGATCACACCAATTAAAATAATGCCTCAAGTCATCATAATACATCACTCCAACATGTAGTGATTAATACATGTACTTCGTCTATAATTTAGTAAGCCGTTTCTAGCAATTTGAATACTTTCACAAGATTGGATTTTTTTCTTAAAACTTGCTTGTATTCTTTTGTCACCATATTTAGTAAACGCATTTGTTTTCTCAATTCTAAATATTTGTTTAATAATAGTAGTGTATAAAAGATCTATGTTTAATATCTAAACAAATAACTTTCATAACCAAACAATGATACTAAAACAAATGGAACTCAATAAAACAAAATACGATTACACTAGAATTTAAAGCGAAATCAAACCAACAAATTATTCAAGGGCGCTAGTCGCCATGCTTAACATAACTAGCTAGAAACGAGTCACTATTAAAATTATCATGCCTCGAAGTTATCTTCATCCAGATGAACATGAGCCACGCGATCCGTAATTTCACCATCCACCACATTAACATCATCATTTCCGGACTTCCTCGACTTGCACTCACGTGCGTAATGACCAGTATCTCCACAAACATGGCATTTTCCGGTTCACTTTGACGATCCTGTCTTCTTGAATTTGTCATGCTTCACCCCCAAGTTGACTTTCGTTGGACCGTTTCGTGAAGCTCTCTTCGAAGAGTTTCCGACTTGCACATGATGAATAGTGGACCCATGATTCACTCGTTTATCTCTATTCCTAGCTTCTTCCTCAATGCGAAGATGCTTCAAGAGATCATCCGACGAGTAATCATCTTTCTTATTTATTAACTTCTTTAAAATGTCATTCCAAGAAGGTGGTAACTTTGAAACAATAGCACCAACTTGTAGCATTTCAGGAATAGGAATAGAAAGCACGTTCAATTTGTTAACGAGAATTTGGAGTTCATGCACTTGCTCCAATATAGGCTTCTCATCAACCATTTGAAAATTGAAGAACTTAGAAATAAGATATCTATTAGTACTTCCTCTTGTTGTTTGTACTTAAACTCCAAGGCACTCCATAACTTTCGCGGATCAGTTATTGGAGCATAGACATCATATAGCCTATCCGAAAGTGAATTCTTGATGTGACCATAGCATAAGGTCTCATCTTCTTTACGAATCATCCTTTGCTTCTCGAGCTCGAGAATTTGGTTCTTGTCCTCCTCTTGTCCTTCAATAGGAACGGGATCACCAGGAATCGGAGCCAAGAACGGATCAAGAACATAGAAGATCTTGAGAACAATCAACAAGAATTTCATTTTGTCAGCCCATCGGGTGTAGTTACACCCGTCAAATTTGTCCAGCGTGACAAACTTCTGGTTCATGATGTGAAGATTCGATGATGAAGCTCCAACTTTCATTTCAAACCTAGAAACCTTAAAAGATTGTTGTATAATACGAACCAACACCAGTAACCTCTCAAAACACAACACCCCTAAAATGACCCGGTTGACCGCTTGTAAGGACAGTAAACTAAACCCAAAAAGAACAGCAAACAGAAAACTGCACAAGAAGAACTTCTTTGTTCTTTTAAGGTTTCTACGGAGCCCGTTTGATCGCTTCGAGCCTACGTACCATACACCCCAGGATTGATGCAGTCTCGTAACGGTTTATTGTAAGCGAAAACAATAACCCGTAATGCACAATCGGTTTGTAGAGTAAGAAAATATTCTTTAAGATTATGTAGAGTAACAAAGATTAAAGAGATAGTGATTTTTGGTGTATCTACAATAGAGTTCTTCATCTCTATTTATAGATGAAGAAAACAGATTGAAACCCACGTATCATGTAACTGTTTTCCCATGATTCACTTCCACAGATCACTCCCACATCCCTTCTTATTCGTGATATCAGTGGACTAAGTTAAGCATGCAACAACCCACTACTTTAAACAAGTCAAGCAAAGCATGCAAGACTTGTATATAGACGTTAGAACATGCATAGCTTACCCCCACCATACTCTTTATTCTCACATAATTCAAATTAATTCAAATTGTTTAATCAAACTTATAAAACAAACTTATTAATTAATTTGCTTATCAACTTATAAACATACATATTTTATCTCTAATGTTCAACCTATTATTAGAAAATTAATGTCACCATATATTAATTTCCAACATGTAGTAGTGAGTATATTATCTCTTGGTGCCTCTCTAAACAGCATTGTATAAACTGGATGGTCCAGAATAACTACTCATATTAGATGCTTGTTTTAGGGGTCACATTTGTTTTCCCGGCGAGTATTGTAAACTGCATATTTCTTTATAAATGTTTTAAAAGGAGTGGAATTTATTTGGTTTGTATATGTGATAGGCTTAAATCTCGCGGATTGATCGGCCAAAATGTCACAAGCTATGATTAAAAAAACAGGCAATCATATAAGGACTCAGAAATTAATCATCAATGCTATGTACCTAACTTGTTCTGACATAGGTCATGGTTGAAGTGTAGAACTACACTAGTCGTTGCTACTGAAAGGAACAACACGAACTTGATAAGAAGATAGTTTTGAATGTTTATTTAGTTTAACAAGCTTCTAAAAGAATATTTGAAATCATTTTAACCCTATAAGTTTTTTTCATACTTTCTCATATGATTATACGTTGCTTTTACTTACACATTCTGTATTAAGAATTTAAGATTAATTAGTAAGCTACCATGATGAATGATGGGGAGCTTGACCATAAATCACAAGGCTATCTTCATGTCATACAATCTCGGTTTGATCGAGTTGGTTTAAAGTTTAAACATACGCTAATTATAAGACAACGCCACCACCAGTTACCTACAATTTATACGGCTAATTTTGTTAAATTTGACATAAGAACATGGCAAATGCCTCGGCTATTATGGACTAAACTCATGGTTTGCTCAAAGTTACAATAGGAGCCATAATAATAATAGGAATAGCTAACTTCTTAGCATTACAAAGAGAGTTCTTGGTTTTCATACCATGCATCTTTGAGTTACTTCTATCATTTTACACATTCTGGGTTGGTAAAACTTAAAAATATTCAAGTTGACTAATAATTTATTCGGTATTTCTTTGCATAAGGTATTCAAGTTGATACACATATAAAACCATACATGCATGTATAAACATTAGATGAACTTAACACATTGACACATACTTATACCAAAAAAAAAAAAAAAAAAGTAAACACATTGCATAGCAAAGCGTGGAAAACTAGAAGGCGGTTGAATAGTTTACCGCTTTTTAACTTGATTATCTTTAAAAACTTTACGTTTGTTTAAAGATACAAACACAACATTATATGTTCAATTCTTTGAAAAGCTTTACGTGTGAATAACAATCCTAACTTTACTTGTTTAGTTCTTTGAATAGCTTTACGTTTGTTTAAAGATATAAGCACAACTTTACTTGTTTAACTCTTTGAAAAGCTTTACGTGTGATTAGCAATTCTAACTAAAGACAATATGTAATAAGCAAAGATAAAGAAAGAAACGATCAAACCACAACACGATTGTTTATTGTGGTTCGGCTACAAGGACTCTTTTTCCTTGCCCTATATCCACGCCTCGAGTTTTCAACTCGAGAGTTATAAGCACTTAATCAACAAGCTCCTTTCCCGGTGGAGAAACCTTTACAACGTCGCTTACACTTTTACCGACACTAAGCTAGATGTCGAGTTCTTTTACACGGGTACAACCACTCCCATCGTCGCTTACTCTTTTACCGACACTAAGCTAGATGTCGAGTTCTTTACCAAGGGTACAACCACTCCCGTTAGTTCTTTTACAAGGGTACAACAACTCCCTACACACTATGTATTTTGAGGCCTAAAATACTAACCGATCACTTCTACATACATGATACAAATGAAGTATAAACTACCAAAGCTTATACATGACAAAGCTAACAAGACTTGCAACTTTAGAGTTGAAGCTTGTAACTTCTTGAATGATCTTGTGAAGTCTCTTGCTACATAAGAGGATCACACAAGTCAAATGTTACTGAGTTAGTTGAGAGAGTATATGAAAATATGTCCTAAAGTGATTACTCAAAACAAACAAGTGGCTTGGTATTTATAGTAAAACAAACAGCTAGCGGATACGGCGGAACCCTCAAATGAGTTCCGCCCATGTACCCCCAGGGTTCCGCCAGGCTTGCAGTAGGTTTTACCATAAATACTTCAAACCAACCAAAGTTACATCAACAACTACTAGTCAAACACATTAAATCCAATTTGGAAAGCTTCCAAAAGTGTGTAAGATGTTATGGCAAGTCAAATACATAAGTTTGCCATAAATGAATGATGTGACAAGACACTTTCTAATTAAAGAAATAAAAACAATGTTTTGTTTAAAAGAATATGTAAACCTTAGTTTAAACAAGACTTAAACACTAAAGTGATGATTTACAATTAGCTAAAGTTCATACTTTATCATTAACAAAACTTAGCAAAGATCGTAAAATATAAATAACGTTTTTAGGCGATATTTGTATTAATACAAAGTATGTGGCTGTACTCTTGAGCCCTATACCATAACCAAAAGTCACATGTGATTAAATCAGAACACTCGGATTGAAAACTTTTGAAAAAAGATAAAGTTACATTACACTAACAACTCATTCAACCTTTTCTTTTGGTATGACTTTTATAGGAAAAAAGTTAAGTAGGATCAGTTATAATATGAATTTATAGAGAAAAGTGTTGCATGCAAAAGTTTGATAACAACTTATATCTACCCATATATTCTAAATGATATAAAAGAAGATCTCTATTGATCCCAGTTTTATCCTAATGCATATTCAGGAAAGTGGCAGTCAATTTATGGAACAAAAAGATTCAATATTGAAGCTTAGCTGCCAGTAGTACAAATTTACGTGCAGTACTAATGGTACTACATATTAGCTTTTTAAATCTTAAGCTTGTTATAAATTTTCGGTTTTAGCCACCTTAAACCATCACAAGATGATGCACATGACCTTTTACTGGGGACACAAAGTCACACTGCTCATCGACTCATGGAAAACTGATTCATGGTTCAGTTACTTCATCACCTTAATCGTGTGTTTCCTTTTTCCTGTCTTGTACCAGTTCTTGGAAGTTCATCGTCTCCAATTGAAGCTCCTTTCCACATCAGCTAATGGCGTCACTGGAGCTATTGAAAATGAACCTCTACTTTACACCAAGTTTTTCTCTAGCAGAAAACGAAAGAGATTAGTTGGGTCTGTGCTATTTGGGATGAGCTCTGTGATCAATTACTTTATGATGCTTGCAGTGATGTCGTTTAATGGTGGTGTGTTTGTGGTGATTGTGGTTGGACTAGCTGTTGGATACTGGTTGTTTAGAAACGCAGATGATGAACAAATTATGCTTATTGATGATCCATGTGCTTGTGGTTGACGTTTGCTCATTTGATCATGAGCAAATATAGTACTAAATTTTGTTCAAGATTATCATTATCAATTTGCATAAGTTAAAGCCATGGTTTTTTGTAATAGTTAAAATATTATAAGAATATGTTGTGTGTTGATAGAATGCATCCTTAGAAAAATTATAATAAGGAATATATGGTGTAGATCTGTAAATGTATAATTATGAAGTATGCATGCATTACTGTATATATACACTCTGTTTCAATATTGTGAGTAAAGTGAATATGTATTTTTGTTTTCGCACTATATTATCCAATCCAACTCATTTTGATCATTCTTGCAAAAATTCAGAAATTCAGTTGATGCATGAAAACCTCAGAAATAGGGAGTTACGCTGTTGCGTCAGAATACAAACACATACGATTACTTTCTAAACAGCTGAAATACACAAAAAAAAATACTACTAATAAATGGTCAACATACACACACATGCCCATTGATGATGAGTCTCAACCTATAAACTGTCCAGGACACCGATTGGCCAAATGACTGTAACTAGTAAATCTTTTTACATCATTAGTTTCTAACTGATAATTAGTCTACAAAAAATAACTACAGAATGGAATCTCTTTCAAGGCTATAAGCAAACCCACTTTTAAGATACTTAGGACTGCTGTTGTAGCCTCTTTTGTCCTGAAAAAAGCGGTAGCTTGATCAATTCTCTGAGAGTGTTTTCAATACCTCACTGATGAGAAGAAAGACGAGATTCCGGATGGTTTGGCTTACTGATGTTGCTATTAATGTTGGTCGTCGACTTTCAAAGAAACGAGTTCACTCTCGTGTTGCGCTTGTTGGCTTCTTGACTTCAACTTCTTTGGGAACCATCTTCTGATGCTTTCAGGTAACCTGGAATACCCGTGACACAAAAAGTTAGATTAGCATGTATGCCATCTTAGAGGTGGTGAATGGGTGGGTCAAAGGTTGGGTAACGGCTTAAATGGGGTAACTTTGGTTGGGGATGGGTAAGCCCCAAACACTTTTTGTCCTGATTCTTAAGTTCCTTTGTAGATAACTAGAGTGACGACTATGATTGTATTGTTTCAACAATAATCTCTTATTTGCATGAGGATTTTGGGGACTTTATGCATAGAAAATACACCTTGCCAGATTCCGGGATACATTCGATAAGTCAATAACTAAAAAGATGGAAGCTAAAGACACTAACAGATGCTTTTGTGATGGACAATTTCAGTTTCTTGAAATTTTGGTTTGTTTATGCAATGGAAATTGCAAAGTTTACAAAGACTTACAGATCCAGTCTTTCAAAAATAGCCCGCCGTACCGAAGAGTTGAGACCATATGCTATTGAGTTGAAAAGACCCTGCATCATGTTTCAGTGTAATTAACTAATCACTACCAGATATCCCATAATATTAAATCAGCAAATCACATTGTGTTACTTCACACATTCCTAGTTACAGAATAGCAGAGATGCCATAGTAACACATTAAATTAACGGTATTAATTTGCTTCACAGAATTTTATATTTAAAACTTTTAAATAATCAGACACACAGTAAAGGGTTATATTTGAAAATTTGGATTTGAGTCAAAGGTAGCACTGTGGCAAGATTCAAGGAACAGGTAGAGTATATCATGATTGACATAAGAAGCAGCTGAATCATGCTAGTTTACAGATAAACAAAGTCAATATGGAGACTTACCATCAGTGCTGACATTCCAACATCAAGAACAGAGAGCCAAAAGATTTTATGACCCGGTTCAATGAAGTCATGAATACGGTTGACTGTGCCAAAACTCCATGCTCCTATAAGAATGAGCGGATAGTAACCCCACCGGTTCAAAGCCTGTCCAAAGAAAGATAACAATGAGCCAATATGCTAACAACTTTTAAAGAAAAGGTTAGCCAGAGAGAGAAGTCTTTGTATGCAACCTTTCCGTTGCATATTGGAAAAAAGACTTTTTACATGTCTCAATAGAACTCCTGGGAAATCATGTTAATCGGTGCATAAATATTGTACTCTTGTGACTATTAGGTTACTAAATACTATAGATACGATCTTTTTTTGGACCGATGGTTATAGTGGTCGCATTGGTTTCACAATCGACCTGATATATATAGTTTCTACTTTCTAGATTTTTCATGAGCTCCACAATTTACTAACATGGAAGTTACAGGTCGCGAATTGGGCAGGTTGGGTAACAGGTGAAAACGAGTGATATTTTATGAATTTGTGACTGATTTGACCTATTTCCTTTTTTACTATTTTGATATTCCACCCGTTAGAGATAAACACATAACCCAAGATGACTCATTTAATAGTAAAGCTGTCAAGATTGCCACATGAAGAGATATGGTAGATACCTTCATATCTGCTCGTGTATCTAACTGGGAACCCCGATCAGACATGCCCACTGCCATCTGAAATTTACAGAAAAACATCTTAGACCAATGCCTGAATGGTCTAATTGTCACCACATATAAAAGGATTTGCTCAAAGAGTACTGAAAACTTACACGGGTCACATTGTTTAGCATGCGTATGACTTGAAAGTAAACGATCCCGTTGAAAAGAATTGCGCCCCACAGAGGTGCATAAAAGGTAAAGAAGTGGACAGCCTGTAGAAATATATCACTCCAATAAACATGCATGGTTTCAACAATAGTTCTACTCTACATATTTACATAACTGTGCAAAAGAGTACATATGTTTTGTGGTTTATTACAAGTTTTCTTTTTGCATAAAAAGTGTTACGGTTTTGGAATTTTGAAACTATGAAGAAGTTAATTTGGATCATCATGATCCACTTAATTGGATACCAGATCAAATCATTTGTTGATCCGATCTATCCAACATCTTGGGTTTATGTTAAAGAGAAAGAAACATCTTAGGTTTATGTAGAAGAACAAGTGGGTTGTCGGGTTTCAGGATCCAAAAACCAATGGTAGCCTAAAAGCGACTAAGGATAAACTAGCTAATTACAGCCACTAAGGACATACCCATACTATTGTCAGAGAAGAAGGGGGGCTTTGAGCACTAAGTCACTGTATTTTACTAAATGGGAACGATCTCTATTAATGGAACTGAATCCAATAATGCAGCAAGGAAGACAAAATCGTAAACATTTTCAATAGCTTAGCACAATGAACAGCAGTAACACATATTTCTACAGAAGCCAAATAAAAGGGGAAGAAATGACCAAAATAAAGGAAATCTTTTAGTCAAACCATGACCAATTCATACTTGCCTGCCCTGTTCGCCCAGTTTCTGTCCAGCACCATGCAGCTACACGACCTATGTGGCCTGGATGTCCATGTTCATTACCGATAGACCGTAAAACTGTCATAACAACTGATGTTCCTGAGAAAAAATAACATTCTTTGTTAGCTTTCATTAATGAGGAATATGGAATGGCTCAATACCAAATGAATGTAGCATATCATTTACCAAATCTATCAATCTAAATTCATTAACTAAGAGATCAGATATATGTTTGGCATAATGGCATGTATCCAATCCTATAGATCCGATGCACTATATCAGCAACTACGGTTCTTTAAACATTGCCAGTCATGGAAATATTTTGGAAAGACATACTTTTTTCGTTTATCTATAGTGAATACAATTAAACTTCATCCTCCTATCCCTACTCCTACTTCTAACATACAAAAGTCAGTGCATACCCCAAACATATAAGTGAAACATGGGCTCAAAATCCTCAACATCAGCTTTGTGTCTAACAACTGTACGATGAAGAGTAAAAGCGATAGTTGTAGTCCAAAGGAAAGATGCCACACAAAAGAAATGAGTGCTGTAGCCCTGAGCGTAACAGAAGAATCCTTTAGATGGATCACTGCATATACAAAAAAAACTGGTTTAGTTGATTTAGCCCTGATTACAACAGAATAATCTTTTAGATGGACCATTGCATATACAAGAAACCCATCTAAGCGGATACAGAACTCTATCAGAAGAAGAAAACTTATTTCACTGCATTTTTAACATCCATACCCAACAATGCTGAAAAAGCTGCAAAGCATGTCCTGCACCAAGAACGGAAAAGAAAGAATAAACATAAGTTATTACCTATCTGCTGATATTTTAGCACTGAATTGAAATTGGCGAAAGCACAGAACACTTTATGTTTCTACACATGAACAATTCCATCGGGTTGTCTTTTAATTTCTTTTGGCCAAAAATCTAATTTATGACAAGTTGGTCTTTATTCAACAGGTAAAAGAGATGGAAGAATTTTTATGCCACATGATTCTATACTAGCACTAGGACGATACTGAGCATATTGCTTTTTCCTCATTGCCCGCTTAACTGGATCAGAACAGCAATTGTTTTTCAATCGAACAATTCTAGGACTCATATTTCCGATAGCGGACCCAGGATTTTCCAAGGCGGGGGGGCAAATTTTTTTTTTTTTTTTTGATAAAATTCGTGATACACTTTAATAAAAAGGTCATAATTTTTTTTAACACTAAAAACTAAGGTTTTTACATTTTTGGCTTCAAGGTGGGGGGCAATTTGATTTTTTTGAGGGGTGCACTTTAATAAAAAGGTCCTAAAAAAAATTTTTTTTACACTAAAATCTGAACTTTTTCGGCGAGTCATGGAGGGCACCGCCCCCCAAAGTTAATGCCTAGGTCCGCCCCTGAAACACTAGATTCAGGTATTACCACCAAAGCTCGAAAAAAATCCACCCAAGTGGTTGGTCAGCCATTAAGAGACCCCAAAAGAAGGTGTTGAAGCAAAAAACATTCGAGGGGACATCATTTACTAAGTGAGGCAACAACTTTGTCTAAGATGTCCTAGAGACTGGTGTTCGTCCCATTGATTTGGGTGGCCCGGTGCGAAACTAAGAATGAGGCCCCGTAAATCACTAGAAGCTTAACTATCGTGGAAAATAAAAAGTTAATTTATATTACGCAAATTGTTCTAACTATCTTACATTAACAAAAGCTACAAAAAAAAAAAAAAAAAAAAAAAAAAAAAAAAAAAAAAAAAAAAATTAAGATCCCATTTGATTATTATTATTTTTTTTTTCTTAGGCACGGTTGATTTGATTCTAGTGTTAAGTACATTGATCTTACTACTACTAAGTTAATGAAAGAATTAAGAATTGCTTACTGATAAAGCGAGAAAGAAGACAAGCTTGAATGAGAATTTTCGAAGGTCTTTAAACCCTAAGTAACAAAGAACTATAAATCCTGAACCCAAAAGAGATAAACTTGATGCACCGGTGTTAACCGCCGTTAGTATATGTCGTTCACCTGCGCTTAAATTACCCAACACTGTAGCCATTGATGATTTTGTTTCTTCAGTTTGTTACTTAATTTGTAAGAAATGTTGTTGGCATTTGCAAGTTTGTGTGTGTAAAAAGCAATAATTTGAGAAGAAGAAGAAGAAGATGATCTAATTAATAAGTTGTTGCTTTTTGATAGTTAAAGAAAAATATATAAATGTTATGTGGAATGAGAAAGGAATAAAAAGCGACGCTTTGGCCGAGTGGTTAAGGCGTGTGCCTGCTAAGTACATGGGGTTTCCCCGCGAGAGTTCGAATCTCTCAGGCGTCGCATCAATTTTTACCTCCGACTCGAAAATTTTTATTCAAAGGGCCAAGTTGTGATTAGGAGGTTAATTTAAATTTTCTTCTAACATTTTTACTAAGCTTTTAAAAGGTTTATACTTGTGTTATGACATTAAATTATAAACCTTTTTGTTTTATAAACCTATTCTCATTATGTTATAAACCTTTTCAAGTGATATAAACATCACACATAATCAAAGGCATTAAATTATGAAAAGGTTCAATATCCTAGACTTCTTCATGACACATAAGCTTGAAATTGATGCTCACTATGGTTTATAAGTTCTTAAACATCTTCATCATTTTATAAACATTTTCATAAACCACCATAGTGGATGCCCTAATAATGCGTGGCACTACAAAGTATAAGAGTAAATATGGACAAAAACGTAAGAAAACGAACGAAAACAGATGAAAACAGATGAAAACGTGTAAAATGTAAGAAAATGACAAAAACGTATAAAAGAATGTTAACAAAAATTTCTAAGGACTAAATTCGTGATACCCTGCAAACCACATGGACCATTTATGTGCTAAAAATATTTCACTTAGAGTTTTATCCGGTAAAATGACTTTTATCCAGTAGCCCGTACTTTGATGTGCAAAGTGGTACAAAACCTGAAAGTACGTTACATAAAGTGGAACAAAAAATAGTACACTTGCCAAAACGGTACAAAGCTAAAAGTACGTTGTTATTTTACGGTTAAAACCATTTTTATTATTAGATAAACCTTTTACAAAAATTAAGCTCACTTTCCAAATTTTGACCTAATTTTACCTTTATACATGACTCAACCTTATTCATTTCGTATTTTCTTTCTACCCAAAGCGTCTATTAAATGACTGAAATATGAAGTAATTGCATGTATTGCATTACTTATATTATTACGGTATTTAACTTTGAAAATTTTATTCATATTCACTTAAATTGGTCATTTATATCGAATTTATATGAAACTCTATAACACTACAACCTTTACCTAACATTCACACTTTCGTAGGATCTTACGATCCTAATTCGGTCTTAGGATCCCGATCTTACGGAGACAAAAACGATCCAAAATAGGATTGCGATCTTGATAACCTTGATACAAATCAAATATCTCATTTACCAAACTTAGGCTGTTTGATAAAAAAAAAAATATATGATTTAGCACTGAATGAACCAAAGCTGCTGAATGATTCAAAGATGCTGAGTGAACATGATTCTGAGTGAAAATGATTGTTTGATTTTTGTTCTGAATGATCAATCTGAGTTGCCTGTAATTACAAATTTAACCTTTTTCTGATTTTGTTTCGAACAAAATATACCGTTTGATAAAAAAAATTATTAACTCGAATAAAAATTTAATACAAAGAAAGTAATGTTGGAATAAACAAAAAAAAATGCAAATAGTCTTATCGAAAGATCATAAAACAATATAAATTATGAACTACTCAATTAAATAGAATTCTACAAACTATAATATTACAAGAAAATGTAAATAAATGAACTATTAGACAATATAGCGGCCCAAGCTCGAATGAGGGTAGGGTTCATCAGGGTTTCTAGTATCTTCTATGTTGCATTATAAATATATATCAATAATACAATACCTTTCACGAGGTTTCATTATCTAACGGGAACGACTCCAAAAATATGTAATTGATATGGCCTCCTACGTCACCATGTTTCTATATACAAGAAGAAATATTATATAAAAATATTATATAAGGGTAAGCGAATATATCAATAAATTTACTCTAATATTGAGAAAAATATAAATTAAAAAATGTTGAGGACTTGAAGTAAATGTTAGCATGAATACGTCAGATTTAAAAGAATCAAACATTTGATTTAATTGAGCGTGTGAAAAAAATAAAAAATAAATAAATAAACATTTGCTATAAAGAAAACATTGAAAGTATAAAAGAGGGTACTTAAGCAAGCATGTGGATGTTGAATGACTGAGGACCATCCACCCAAATGATTCAGAAGAAAAATTAATCGGTCAGAGGTTTTACTTATTTTTATAAGACACCTTAAGCACTGACCATAAGAGATGTCCTCTTAATTGGCCCACTAAAAAGTTATCAAGCACCTCATTATATTCTTAAACTCAAACTTCCAAACCGGCCCAATTAAAACAAAAGCTTACACCTAATGAAAAAACTTAAACAACCGAACAAATAAATCTCAAAAATCACAACGAACTTTTAATCTAAATAAACGAATAAACGAACCTCTTTTATTTCTTCTTCATGACTAAACGAATCTAGCTCTAACACCACTTGTTAGTAATCAAAGGACGAAATAAATAAACAAAAGCGACAAACGAGGCGGAAGTTTTATTTAAAATTATCAAGTCAAACATAAAGACAAATTCAAATATAGCAAATACAAAATTTCAATTCAAAAGGTACAAAGAAAGCGAATTGTATTGCTCCCTATCTATAAGAAACTAATGACTTAATTGCCCAATTCTAAACCGACTAAAATTAGAAAACATAAAAAAAAAAAAAAAAAAAAAAAAAAAAACTAAATACCAAATTTACCGAATACATCTTAGAGTTTACGTCAAATTTCTAACGATTAATAAGAGAGACATGGAACTAATAAAAATATTTACTCTTGTTGCACATTTGTTTTTGGTTGATTCATGTTCACGTCAATGATGAAAATATTGCCATCAAGAAAAAAAGTTTCCAAGTTAGAGGCATAGAGCTCATTATGACGACAAAATTGATTTGTAAGCCAAGCAAGTTGGGTCAAAATAAAATAAATAGATATAAATTTGATCAACATCAATTTAAGTTTTATTGTTTTCTTTCTCCTTGCAACTAAACTGTTTTAGTTTTACTAAAAGCTTCAAGAACTGAATGAATCACAATAAAATTTGAGGTACTTAACGGATTCTTCAGTGTAAGTACATTAGTTTCTCGGAGAGAAATCAGTAGAATATGAAAAAACAATTGCAGCCAAATCATGTTTAAGAGAATGGCAACCGATAATCACATATTACTCTTCGCATCTTTAGTGTCCACCTGAAACTTTGTATTCCCAGCTTTGCTTGTAGCATTCTGAGGTCTTTAATTTAATATTGAGGTAAAGAATCTGAAGCAACATATTGAAGACCAAGATATGATGCTTCACGAAATGGCATCATGGTTGTCTCAAACGAGACAAATATTTTCTTGCTGCATATATAAGACACATTTTATTTAAAATGCAAAGAAAACTTTTATTGCAAACTAGCAAGAAGCTAGAAATTACAACACGCCTTGAAACACGAAGAACTAAAATCCTAATCTAAAATAATGAGCACCTCTACCAAATTAGTCAAAAAGGAATAGAAAGCAACCACGACTATAAACTGTATTTTGTTGCAAATATTGAATGCCACCATGCATATACATCATAAAATTCATAAATGGCTTTGAAAGTTTTAGATGGAAATTTAGTTCCAAATTAAAGAAGCCATAATGAAACATTTAGAAGCTGGGATTATTATAAAGCAAATGTCTCTTCGGTTGAAAAAGATAGTTTGAACCATATCTTGAGTGAAATGCATCGATAAAAAGAGGAAATTGCAGCTTAGTGTATGTAATGGCTGTGATAAAAGCAAGTACGCCAATAAAAATGGGTAGTATTATCAACTTTTGATAGTATAGAACGAAGAAGCTTACACCAAAAGCAACCATCATGGTGACAATCGAAAGGAAAAGTGTTGCTAGACCTACCGTCAATCTATGGGGTAACGATTCCAAGAAATCAGTTTGAGTGTAACGTGAGACGACCAAAGATAGAAACATGAGTATTGAAACTGATGATAAAATAAAAGAAAGAGCGTCACACACAATGAATATGACAAGATGTCCATCGTGAAGGAACAAAGGAAAACCATTGTCTTGGTCATAACCTCCTGGAACTGAAAAAACTACTAAAAACCCGATTGTAGCCATAAGTACAGCAGCCACCATACATTGATTAATTGTTCCTTTCATCCACTTCTTACTTTCGGCCACTAAATTCTTGTGGTTCTCAGCGAATAGTTCAGATGGTGTTCGACCTGCTTTGTTCTTCGCTTCTCTAAATAAAGGAGGGATCAGTGCCATCACTTCCTACAAGATTCATTGACACGAATATACGATCATACATTCCATACTTAAAACGAATCTTTAATCGTAAGTTCCAAAGAGAAAGATGTACCTTGAACCATAACAGTTCACGTTGCATTTGAAATGGAGTTGTCAACAAGTCCTCATATGGATTTTTCTTCGCATTCATTCCAACCAAATGGAGCATATTATTACCATCTTCGTCTGTAAGAGGGGTTATCAGATCCTTCATCGACCCTATCTCATACAATAGGCTATATACACTTTCACGACGATGAGAGACAGCAACATGAAAGATAGTCTGAAAATTGTCATTTTTCTTCCATATAAGATCCGGATATTCGCGAATAATCTCAACTAAGAATTTAGTATTGCCCATTTCTGCTGCAACAAATATTATTTGAGAAGGGTATGTTTGTATTCCTTTGTTGTCAATCATGGGGCCTTTGAGTATTATATCGATTTCATTCTGCGGCTTTATCACAATTCTATTCCAAAGTACTCTTAGTAAATGTGTGGCTTCACGTAATTCCTCTATGGCAGGTCCAAGCTTTGGAGGAATGGCTATTAAAACTGAACGTCACATCAAATAAGAAACCAAGTAGATAAACTTAAAGTTACTAGTTTGATGTATACAATGAATGATACTTACTCATATCGATGGTCTTCTTCAAAATATGAGGTTCTATATCTTCAAATGCATAAGGCTTTCGAGCCAATACTTGCAGTACTTCCCATACATACTCACCTTGAGGGAGGTCGGCGTTCTCATTCAATATCTTAAGTGCAATATCTACAAAATATTGGAAAATGACTTAATGATGAGGCGAAAGGTCATGTAAAATATAGAAAAATTAAGTAATATATTGTTACAATTCACCATACCGAAGAAATCAAGTTCAATGCAATTCAAGAGAACCCTATTTCTGTCATTATCTGTCCAACCATCACTGCCCATTACTTGAGATTCGTCATACAGATACCTCACCATATCAGGGTTTCCATATAGAACAGCTAGATGGAGTGGCATCATACCATTAGCACCACGCATTGTCAGCAGTATGGGATTGTTTTTAGCAATAATCTTAGCTATTTCAATGTTTCCAGTGATCACTGCTAAACAAAAGGCAGTGTTACCATCTCTATTCCGAAGTTCCACATCTCCATCTAGGTTCATCTTTTCCATGAGAAATTTAATGAACTCGATGCTTTTGCCCATTGCTGCTATGTGAAGTGCTGTTTCTTGATTTTCTGTGATACTACATCGTACGACATCTCCATTTTTGTTAATTATGACTTTCGCATCTTCCCAATTTCCTTCAATAGACGCTTTAAAGAGATCAACGTAATCTTTTCTGATTAATCCTAGGTAATACATTAAAACTGATAAGTTAATGTTATATTCACACGAGTTAAGTTAAAGTTAAGCATCAATGATTGAAAATCTGTAAATATAATATTGGAAAATGAATTTGTACAAATATAAATCTCAATCAACCGATGCTCGAAATTGCTCATATCATCCCGCAAACCATAGGATGTCGGTTTTAGTACGATCAGGTATGCATGCATGTGCATATGAGTAATTGCCGTTCGAATAAAAATATTCCGTCCTTGTATAGTTGTATGAGAGAAATACTTACTTTCAAGCTGACCTCGAGCACTTGGATGATTGTATATTGGTGCTTGTTGCTGTTGGGCAGGAAGGTTTGACGTACCGGCCATATGTTACTGCCCTGCACATAGAGTCATAACATAAACAACTAAGATAATAGTAAGATGCCACCAGTTTATAAATATATATACCTAAAATTGTATATAGTTTTTTCTTTTTGAGTGTATATGATAAATGATTCAGCGAATAACGCTCACTTATTTATTTATTTTTATGCTTTCCTAAAAGAGTTAAACTAGCTGGTATAATTTTATCATTTTCTACTTGGGTTTACTACTTTGCGTGTGATGATACGTAGAATTTCGGGTCCAGACCACGGGTATAAATAGATAGCTATTTAGACCGCGAACATGGACCGAGTATCTAATATCACTCACTAGAGATGGGCGAATAGTTTAAACAGTGACATGAGTTACCGTATGTCAAATTTGTGTGAAGGTTTTAAAAGAGGTTGACTTTTAGGGTGGTGATTCCCTGATAACTCACATATAAATATATGCGGTTAGCCACTGTACGTTCTTATAACCTATTTAAGAATTAATGGAGATATAACTAACTATTGGGCTTACCTCTTATGTATAGGTTCAATTAATAAGAATAGAGAGAATAATTGTAGTGTAGAGAGAGAAGTGAGGAGAGTGAGTTATAGAGAAGTGATGGATGAAGGAATGTCTATTGCTATTTTTCTTCCTTCTATTTATAGGCGGAAGGAAGCCCCGTATACATCATCACATTCGTAAGAACACATGATCGGACATCTAAATATTAGATATGGTCAATCTTCCACCACGTCATCCTCATCCATGTACAACAGATATTGAAGAATGTTGAATGGATATTAAAATGATATTTATTGAAGCAATATGCAATTGGAGGGATATTAAAATATGAGAATGCAACGTACTTTCCTTTGCTATATTTATATACATTTTATATATATTTAATATGATGACCCAATTACTTGGTTACCTCATCAGCGTGCTAAACAAATTTACGTTAAATAAATAGAGGGTCGGCCATTTTTCCAAGCTTGTCCTCCAAGAAACATTTGATGGTTGAGAATTGAGATGATGCAATGTGGTAACAAGTTTTATGGAGTCAAAAATGGTCTAGCGTCCAAATGAAGCTAAAATTTGCGCGTTGGGCCGAATACTTTGGGCTCAGCTAATGCTTTCTTTGGGCTTCGATAATGCTTTGTTAAATACTCAAAATCTTATACTTTTGCTTTAATGTCTGGGTTTGATATCTGCAATGATAAATAACACATTTAAACAATACATGCACTTAAAATACATATTTTTGTTATTTATTTAGCCGTAAATGAGGGTATTTTGACACTCAAAATAAAAATAATTACGCATTCATCACATCAACATTCTCAAAAAATGTTAAGGGTGCTAGATCTAATCCAAAGAGTACGCACACGAAAATATTAGATTATATCAATCACCCTCACGCTCCTGATCAAGAGTTAAACTATGGCAAAAAATGCTTCCCGAGACTACAAGCAAGCAGAATATAACTACACTCATTCTTCTGATTAAAGCAGTTTATGGTAATGGTAGCTTAAAGTTATAAAACAATTTGAATCTTGGCTCAGATATCATATCTACAAAAGACAGATGCAATTTATGACATACGGTTTTTGCCACGTCAAAATCACGACTTACCGAGTGCCTGAATCATCATATACCCAAGCAAGCACCACCCAGAACCCCTAAGTTCTGCAAAATTACAGCATCCTAATCAAAACCCATGTAGCAAATAATCAAATAGCATACTATATAAAAATTTATACAACAAGCTAAATCAAGTATTATAATCATTACCCAAACCCAAAACGTTAAACAAATAGCTGTAATGATATGGCAAAAGACTACATGCAGACAAAATATAATTACACTAATTGACTTCTGATGAAAATAGTTTATCTTAATGGCAACTCAAAGTTATAAAACAATTTGAATCTTGGCTTAGATATCATATCAGCTGCGACAGATGCATTTTATGCCATACGTTTTTTTTTCATGCCAAAATCACGACTTACCAAGTATAAAGAGCGAGAATACAGTTTTGCGGTTTGGTTCAAAAATTATGGTAATTATCTTGCTCTAATATTCTAGCTACATCACGATTGTAATCTGCCTACCTATCTTATAATTCTCTTATTATTTTATTTTTATTTTATTTTTTTGTGATATGCAGTGAGTCTAGGACCAAAGTTGATTGAAATTATGAAACACAAGTTAAGTTATGGTGCAAAGATCATTCAATATGGGTAGGCAAGATAAAAATTTTAGGAAAAACTTTAGTACTAAAGAAGGAGAGAAACTGTTGCAAGCTTCTCAATGCTACTTATACACTGTTCACAGGATGATTGCCAACATGTTTGGAATTCATGATGTGTTTGTAATTCACCATTGTGTCTGTGAAGTTTGTGATTGTTTGGTTTATGCAGTAAGAAACAATTCGAACAACAATGTAACTATAATATGGACTTTTATATATAATGAAAGAGTAACATATGTTTTCAGAAAGAAAACATATTTATACAATGTATAAGGACATGACTCTTCCTAAATCGACACAACTTTCTAATTGACAGTTATCTCCAAACGTTGCAACCTTTGGGAGTAACTGTCATTAACAAACTTAACTGTCATATACATACACAATGATTAAATAAACGACACATACTTTAACTAGTAAATACATATACTAAAGTCTTATGAAACGTGACACTTAACATAAAATGATTTCTTCCAAACTCTTGATATTGAAACATTAACAAGTCTACATCTCCCTCCTAATGCTTTAGTATCAAGGTTCTTTCTTGTGAGTGCTTCCTTCTTTTCTTCACACAATGACATCAAAGTGACTGCTGCTTGCATTGCTTGACCCTTCTCCATCTTTGCTTGCATCTCTAACACCAAGTCGGTTCTCATGTTCTTCTGTGTACCCATCCCTGACTGTTCTACCTATTGAACCTTCAAAGCTTTGTGGGTTGATTTCTTCTGCATGTCTATGAACTTGGTAAAGCAATCTTTTGTTGCCTCTCCATCCTCAGTTGTCAGACCATGCATTTGTGCAATCAATCCCCATTTGCCACTTAATGTGACTGCCACATAGCCTCCAAGGCTATCCACTTGTTTATGTAAGGCCAGCAAATCAATTTTGATCACCCCAATCTTTGGTGGTATCTCATCCAACGAGTTATAATTAAGATACACCAAATAAAACCACTTTAACATGTCCACAAATTTCTTACTGAGCACTTCCCAATTCTTATACACTATACTATCTTTTTTAAGCAAATTCATGAAAGATAGAAACCTATTGAATGAATTAACCTTTAAGGCATAGAGTGTACCATTCCAACTGATGTAATCATCATCTATGTAATCATGCTCATCACTTATGTCAACGTTTAGATCGTCCAATCCTTTAACCAGGGAACACTCCTCTTTGGGATCCAAGGATTCAAAGTAACCATCCAAGCATCTATTATGTTCTACTATCACATGCTTTGGTCCCCAAATTTGATCCAAATCTTCTGGTTTTGTTCCCTCTTCCTCTTCAGTCCAACCTTCATCAAATAAATATTTGATACTGCACTTGTTGTCTTCTGTTTTCACCATGTACCCTTGATCTTTCAACAATTCATAACTGAGAATATTCAAAGAAACCTCTGGTGTGTATTGCACATTTGGTATTACCACTATTCCATCATCTGTTTCAATCGACACATGCCCAATCCCATACGAAAATATAAACTTTTTCTCTGCCTCCTCTTTGCCAATCATTTTGAACTTGTACTTGATCTTTTTGAAGAGTTTTCTTCTTGGACATAGATGGAACTTATACTTGTTACTCACGTACCAAATCTCGTTCCAAGTTTTCAAATTGGTTCCTTCTACCATGTAATCTCCAATAACGTGCACTGTCTCTGGATATTTTGTTTCTTCATCAAGAACATTTGATGTAGTTAATGCTTCTTGATTCAATTCTACAACTGCGATTCGTTTCCTACTTTCACACGCCCAGAAGGCATGTCCCTTCTCCTTGCATATGTAACATCTTGAGTTCTTTTCTCTCTTAGTTTTCATCTTTTCCACCCTCTGATTCTTTTCGACTTTGCCTTCATTGTATGCTTTATTCTCCAAGACTTCTTTCAAAAGTATCTCTGTTCCTTTGGGAGAAATACTTGCTTTTCTTGTATTCCATTGATAAACACGTTTGGGTGTTTCTCTTAACAGATATCTTCCAGTGTGAAAACCACCATTGATGGATGATGTTGGCAAATCCCATGGTCGAGAGCCATAGCTCTGATACCATTTGTTCACAGGATGATTGCCAACATGTTTGGAATTCATGATGTGTTTGTAATTCACCATTGTGTCTGTGAAGTTTGTGATTGTTTGGTTTATGCAGTAAAGAAACAATTCGAACAACAATGTAACTATAATATGGACTTTTATATATAATGAAAGAGTAACATATGTTTTCAGAAAGAAAACATATTTATACAATGTATAAGGACATGACTCTTCCTAAATCGACACAACTTTCTAATTGACAGTTATCTCCAAACGTTGCAACCTTTGGGAGTAACTGTCATTAACAAACTTAACTGTCATATACATACACAATGATTAAATAAACGACACATACTTTAACTAGTAAATACATATACTAAAGTCTTATGAAACGTAACACTTAACATAAAATGATTTCTTCCAAACTCTTGATATTGAAGCATTAACAAGTCTACATACACAACAGCTGGCGTGATTGCAGGCTTGCTCTTTGTGTCGAATGAAAGTGTTGCTTTTTGCAGTGATAGATCAATCAAAACATATTCTGCTACTGGCAAGTTGCTAAGGTTCCAATATAAGGTATGAAAACCTCGAAAGTATTTGTATATTGTGTACATTTTTTACCATCTTTGCGTTTGACATGATGATTTTTATGTGTAGGTTTCGATTCCGTTAGGTAAGATTGATGAAGTAACAGAGAGTCTGAACACGAAGAGACCGTCAAACAAGTATGTGGAGTTGGTGACAATTGATGAATTCAGCTTCTGGTTTATGGGCTTTATGAATTATAAAAAACATTGAGATACATCCATCATGCAATCAGTCTTGTATGCTTAAGCAACTGACGACGTAGTAATTTAAAAGTGACATTCAAATGTAAAAAATTTATAGTCATAATGAATTGTTTTTGGTGAATAGTTTAATTGAACATTGCTAGCTTCGGCTAAGTTAAAAAAATAAAATAAAAATAATAATAATAATAATAATAATAATAATAATAATTGAACATTGCAGTGAAACTGAGATCTACTCCTAGAACAAATCTAACTTAGTGATACTGAAAATGAAAACTTGCAACCCTTTACACAAATAATGGTAGAGGGTGGTGGTGGTGGTGGTAGTGGTAGAGGGGGGTGGTGTCGGTTGTGTGAGAATATGGTAAATTGCAAATTACATCCCTGAAAATGGGGAAGAAGAAGGTATATAATTAGTCATTTAGCGTGCCACTTAACAAGAAAAATAACGAAAGTTAGTGAACTGTGACTTTCAGTGGCTGTTTTGCAAAAAACGTAAACATTATTATTATTATTATTATTATTATTATTATTATTATTATTATTATTATTATTATTATTATTATTATTATTATTATTATTATTATTATTTTTACTATTATTATCGTTTTATTATTAGAAAAATCATACGATTTACAAGAAGTTAGTTGGAATCCGAGATACTAACTGGGCTCCCACTCCTCTAGCTATAGAAAAGCTAATCCTGCTAAAGATATAAGCTACAGCATGTGCTCCAATATCTTGGGTCAACGAGAACTTTCGGATTCGCTTGAGTAAGGTCATTGCATCCTTCTCAAGTTCCCCAAAAGAAGAGAAAGAGAAGGGGAAGAACCCATATCCAATATCTGCACACTTAGCCTCATACTTGATACGTTTACGTTGTGCAGCTTCAATGACCACACGACCTACTACAAAATCAACCATACCAGTTTGCGTCAGGGGCGATGATCCAGTTAAATCAACGCATACATCAAAATCAACATTATTATTATTATTATTATTATTAGAAACTCAAAAGATTTATAAAAAGTTATGCGTTTTTGTGTTATTATTATTATTATTATTATTATCATTATTATTATTATTATTTATTTTTTTCAACAAAAATTGTCTCGATGTGAACCTTGCGTCCTATTACTTTGGTGACCAAATTTGCAATTTACCATTTTTCCGGATAAGAATGCAAATTTTGTTACTATAACTAGTGATCACCTCCAAATACAATGATCAAAATGCATACAAAACGCAACGTCGAAAATTGCAAGTATATATGTCGTTTACTTCGTAACCGAAAAGAAAATGTTCTCAAACGTACAATAGACATGAAACATACATGCCAAAGGAAATGTCGTAACTGAATGGATTATATAAATACTAGTGTCATTATATCATGATCATCCTAACTCGAGACACTTTAATGTTTGTTTAAAGTTATTAATATTGGTTTAATTAATGGTCTTAAATGAATATAGGACATATGTGTGGAGGTTGCAATTTTACATTTAGTAGCCATCGAAATATTTAACATAGAGAGGTGAGAGGTCTTTCTTTTTTAATATTAGTTACAACTAAAGGTCTTAAACCTTTCATGCAACCACCCAAGATAACAAACCATCATTTCATTCATAAGGTTCCCGCCAAAAAAACCATATTTATATTTTGTGTTCTTGATTAAGGAGCTTCCCTATTAATGTCGAAATCACGCAGTTTAATGATCTCGTTGATTCTTTTTGTAAGTTTCTCGGTGTATGTAAATGCACAGTTCGATTACAAGGACGCCCTCACGAAATCTATAATTTTCTTGGAGGCCCAAAGGTCCGGAAAGCTTCCTCCGAACCATAGGCCTCCATGGAGAGGTGATTCGGCTCTTGATGATGGAAAAGAAGTTGGTGTAAGTTTTCTAAACCATGATAATAAATGTTCAAGGGGTTTTGACATTTTTGTTTTTACGTATTTCATGATTTTTACTCTTGTTCATAGGTTAATTTGGTGGGAGGATACTATGACGCGGGAGATAATGTGAAATATGGATTTCCTATGGCGTTTACCGTGACCACATTGGCGTGGGCAGCTTATTTTTATAAGGCAGAGTTAAAGGCTGCAGGAGAAATGAATAATGTTCTTGATGGTATTAGATGGGGCACGGATTATTTTCTTAAAGCTAGTACTCAACGTAATCGTTTGTTTGTTCAGGTGATCAATTGATATTTATGTATGTTTTAACCATGGATGAATACTTATGGATTTGTTCATGTCTGTTTTGGACCAAACTCGTGTTTTCGATTCTCACAAATACAAACCAACTAAAACCTCAGTGTTTTGTTGGTTTTGGTTTTAGATGGACAATGAGGATGTTTCATCCTTGCTTTTGAACATTGATTATGGTTAAAAGTAACATAATTTTTGCTTATTTTTGGTTAGATATCCTACATTAGAAAACCACAAAAAGAGACCTATAGTTAAATTTGTGTTTCTATTTAACCATATGCTAGATATATAAATGGTTCACTGAATATGTACTCAAATACATTGATGACTTATAGTGTTCTAATTATGGCAATTAAAAACATGGCCATGATGGCATGTTGTTTCTAAAATAAAATGTGAAATCTTATTGACTAAAAATTTATTACATGTGCCCCAGATCAATTGCAAGCTCAAATAGTAACTTATTTAAACTTATGTTTTAGTGCATACATAAGTACAATAATTCTTAATGAATTTTAAACTCACATAATTAGGTAGGAGATCCAGTGAAGGATCATGAGTGTTGGATCAGACCCGAGAACATGAAATCATCAAGAAAAGTATTAGAGATTAATCAAAATCGTCCTGGAACCGAGATTGCAGCTGAAACAGCTGCTGCTTTGGCTGCATCATCTCTTGTTTTTCATGACGTCGATCAAGCCTATGCTCGTAACCTCCTTAATGGAGCCAAAAAGGTTTCTAAGTTTCTTGATATTCATTTTTTCAATGCATTTTCATAGCTGATTTTACTTTTCCTTATATATAAAGTCAATCGATTTGCAGCTCTTTCAATTTGCTAATGAACATAGGGGAACTTTCGACGGTGAATGTCCTTTTTATTGCTCATTCTCTGGCTATCATGTAATATATCATACCCTTTTGAGTTTCCTGATACATGGTGTTAGTCTTTTTTAGATAGTATAGAAAATGGTAGTTAATATGTAAAATACTTATGTTAGGACGAGTTACTATGGGGAGCAACATGGCTATATATTGCAACAAAGAGGCCAATCTATTTGAAGTACATACAAGAAGAGTCCACTACTGCTATTGTTTCTGAGTTCAGCTGGGACCTTAAATTTGCTGGGGCCCAAGTGCTTCTCTCTCAGGTATCTCAACAATTTTAGTTAGAATTTATTGTTAACGGTTTCCCTTATAGTAGTAAATAGAAGAAAAGAAGTTTATAAGAAACAGATAAAAATGTCAAAATTTGTCTGTGTAACAGGTTCATCTTTAGATTCATCAATGTGTGGTGTTAATTTGAGACGATACGCTGTTGAATAAAATGTCAATATAAGTAAATGTGTACTATGAATGAAACGGGTCGCAGAGTTGGTCCATCCACAAACACGTTACGTTGCTGTCCTTTTATTTTTATAAATAAATATAGTTTTGACTTTTTGAATATGATCATATAATATTGATTATCTAGTTTTCTTAAAGAATCTGCCTGCTACTAGCTGATTTATAACATGTTTGACTCGTTAAAGACAAATTAAAGTCCAAATAACCTAGTTAACAAATTAGGGATGTATCTTCGTTGACGTCTATGGTAATAAAGCAAAATGAATGCATTGAAACAGTTGTACTGGGAAGGAGAAAAAGAACTGCAGACGTTTCAACAGCAGGCTGAGGGATATATATGTTCAGTTCTTCCAGAAAGCCCTTATCATCAAGCGTTTATGACCCCAGGTTTCTTTTCGTCCTCTTTACGAACCTTAATACTCATAATTGATGGCCGAAACTGTTTCTGGTGGAACAATTGTGTCTTAAAGCTTCTTTGGACATGGATACTAATAATTACATGAAATATGTGCAGGAGGTTTGATTCACTTAAGAGATGGTGCAAATGCACAGTACGTGACATCTACAGCATTCCTATTCAGCATTTATAGTGATTTATTGGCTAGACATAATATGCAAGTCACTTGTGGTAACAAACGCTTCACCAGTGTTCAAGTCATGGATTTCGCTAAGAAACAGGTATAACGTTGTTCAATAATGGATGTGTGTGGCAAGTTGGGTAACACGTTGTTAGAGTCAAAACGGTTTGGGTTGACACAAACACGTTGTCCATTTTGAATACATAACTACTAATAAAGCTACATTAGATTACCATATCAGTAATCTAGATTCTGAACAGAAGTAATTTAGGAGGTTGTATTAGTATTAATCAACAATATATTTTTTTGGCAATTTTCAACCTGTTTGACCTTTTTTCTAAAAACCCATTTGACCCGTCAGTAAATATAACCAAAATGACTCATTTATGTGAAAATATGTTGAAATCATCACCTATCGTCTATATGAACATGGTTGTTTGTGTGCAAGAACGTTCCACAAAAAAGACTTTTTTGTGTTGTAGGCTATATATATGTAGAGTCATTGAACTTATGTTGCTGTGTTTGTTGCAGATGGATTATTTATTAGGTGATAACCCGTTGAAGAGATCAATGATGGTAGGTTTTGGTAAAAACCCACCCGTTCATGCGCATCATAGAGGTGCATCGGTTCCTGTGATGGCTGCAAACGAAGAAATTAATTGTGGGATGAGTTTTGTTTATTGGTACAACACTGATAAACCTAATCCAAATGAGCTCACGGGTGCAATCCTTGGTGGTCCAGATAAGCAAGATAGATTTGTAGACTCACGGGTTAATTCATCCATGACTGAGCCATGTACATATGTCAATTCATGTGCGATTGGAGTTCTTGCAAAGCTTGCAAAAAAATAAGCCACAGTAGTGTAATTTTGATAAACGTTTTTGCATAGATTGAACCCAAAATGAGGGTTCTTTGGCCTATGTAGAAACAGATTTTTATTGGCAGGATATCTTATTCTTTTGTAACTAATTTTTCGAGGCATACAGGAAGTATATTTCGTATGGAAAACTAGTTTTGTGATGTAATTAATTAAAGGGTTAGCCATCTTTTTCGGATCACGACAAGCATTTGATACATCTTTAGTTTGTTTTTGTTAATAGTTTGAACAATACAGATCACTGACAAAATTAAGTAATAAGTAATCACAAGATCGTCTTGAGTCGAGTTGGCTCATGACGTAGTGTGTTTGTCCTTTGATTATGTTTGGGTTTCTAATTCCTCTTGGCATACTAGAAGTTATTCTACACTGAATACTCTTCTAGCAAAAATAACTAGTTTGAGAAGCTCCTATAATTCACTCGTTTATCGTTTTTTCAAACACGTCTTAGGGGTTTTGGACTGCCTTGAGGGATTTGTTGCAAGGAACATCCACTGAAATGAGATTTATCAACTCAATTTACAACTACTATGGTTCTAGTTATATCTTTGTTAAAATTATCGGCATGCTAAGCACTGGTCCACCTGAATACCACCTATTGGTATGATTGAAGATCTAGAAGCATATATGCAAATATATTTCAAAAGAATGTACTGCAACCTGCAACTTGTTATACGATTACGATAACAACCTGAAGATCCATATGCAGAATCACTAGATCAAAGGTTTGTAAGTCGAGCACAAGTAGCAACCTTCTAACGTTAACCCATTGAAGAAAAAATTAAACAAGATGAACATGAATACACAAAGTCTAACCGAACGAATACATGTTTATTAAACCTTAATCGTTGGTTACAAGAAAGAACAAAAGATGGGATGATCGAGACCTTCACCCCTCACCTCCTTTTATAGAGGTGAGGAGTTAAACAAACTGACCTAGGACTTAAAGTCCTTAACCGACCCAAACTAAGTTTAGATGTTACTTGGCTTGCAACTCAAATAAACTTACAAAAAGGAAACTAACACAACTGGCTAACCATCTATACTAACCTAATCGACCAACTAGTTTGCCAATAATACTAACACAACTAACATTCAAATATCTATAACAACGAAAAAAAAAAAACAATATGTCCCGATCACCGCCTAACTATATCAAATGTAACTTTAAGCTTCTTACATCAAACCAATGGTAATAAATGAATGTAGGACATATGTGTGGATGTTGCAACTTCAAATTTACCAACCATAGAATTTTAAACACAAAACACAAAAGGGTCTTTTTTGGACCGTTAGTTTCAACTAAAGGTCTCAAATTCACCTTTCAACTACCAAAATACCAAACTAATTTAATCCATAACCTTCCCGCCAAAAATAAAACACCACATTTGTGTTTTCTTTTAGGAGCCTCTCTAATGAAAGAATCATGCCATTTGACACTCTTGTTAGCTCTCTTTTCGGGCCTCTTGATATGCATAAATGCACATTTTGATTATAAAGACGCCCTTACGAAATCTATAATTTTCTTGGAGGCCCAAAGATCTGGGAAGCTTCGTCCAAACCCAAGGCCTTCTTGGAGAGGTGATTCTGCTCTTGAAGATGGACGAGAAGCCGGTGTAAGCCTTCAAAGATCAAAACCATCAAATATATACGAGCATTCTAGACTTTTGACTATTTAAATTTTAACTTTTGTATGTTTTGACTTATGTTCATAGGTTGATTTGGTTGGGGGATACTATGATGCAGGAGATAACGTCAAGTATGGATTTCCTATGGCATTTACGGTTACCACAATGGCGTGGGCTGCATATTTCTATGAGCCCGAGCTTGCAGATGCAGGAGAACTGAATAATCTTCTTGATGGTATCCGATGGGGCACTGATTATTTTCTTAAAGCTAGTTGTCAAGAAAACCGTTTGTTTGTTCAGGTGATCATGTGATTCTCCTTGTTTTGATTTTACCTAGGGACAATTTATTAAAATAGAAATGAAAATAAAAGTGTAGTATCATATCTATATATAGTTCTTGAAATCATGACAAGTATAATGGAACAAGTTGTTGTGTCTTATTTCTGCGGTTCTGCCTAAAAGTATATAAACGCATAAAATAAAATAAAAAATCCATTTGAAGTTAACCTTAAAATAAACAAGAAACACTTGAACATTTTCTCATAATATATATTCGAGCGTAAGTGATTTATAGGTAGGAGATCCAAATGCGGATCATAAATGTTGGATGAAGCCTGAGGACATGAAAACACCAAGAATGGTATTGGAGATTAATCAAAATCGTCCTGGGACGGAGGTTGCTGCCGAGACAGCTGCTGCTTTAGCTGCTTCATCTATAGTTTTTCGCAATGTCGATAAGCGCTACTCTGAAAAGCTCCTTGATGCAGCCAAAAAGGTTTATGGAATTCTATTTTACTACGCATTTTTTCAAGGTTAGGTTTTTTTTACTAAAAATAAATTGAATGGTTAAATTTGCAGCTGTTTCAATTTGCTGAAGACTATAAAGGAACTTTTGATGGTGCATGCCCTTTTTACTGCTCATACTCCGGTTATAATGTAAATTGTCAACATTCATACGATTTTAGCAGAATAAGCATTTGTTTGTGATTTTATAAAATATCTAGTTAAAGTATGATATAACTTTCTAGGATGAGTTACTATGGGGCGCATCATGGCTATACGTTGCGACAAAGGATCCACAGTATTTGCAATACATAGTAGAAGAGTCCACGTCTGCTGTTGTTTATGAGTTCAGCTGGGACCTTAAGTATGCCGGTGTTCAGGTTCTTCTATCTCAGGTATTTGACTAAACAAATTGGTCTAAATCATAACCAAACTCGATACTCTCATAATTGATCAAGTTGCGTTGGCTCACATACGCTTTTTTATCCATTTGTTCCACACTATGTTAAATAAAAAATAACCCAACTCGACACATTTATAAACTAATGGGTCAAGATTACCACATTTAGCTATGTTAATTTAACATTTTTGACACAAGCCCATTTTAATTATAATCTGGTCTGATCATATACATTGAAACAGTTGTATTGGGAAGGACAAAAGGAATTGGAGTCATTCCAACGACAAGCTGATGAGTACATATGCTCAGTTATTCCTGATAGCCCCTATCGTCAACCGTTTATCACCCCAGGTACCAAACATCCTTTCACAATCACTGATGCGCCATTACTTATGATTAATGAGCCAAAACT